>JAWWEN010000038.1:11105734-11135256 GCA_035582955.1 Sycophila texana | reverse complement strand
TAATATACGAAATTTTTACCCGAATATTATATTTATTGTTATTTACCCCATTTTCCCAATTCCTATACAACTGCGAAGATTATCACCAGCCACAACTGCACAAGAGCGGGCCTGTATAGGACGCGTGGCGCGACGCGGGTCCACTGTGGAACTTTGCCGCGTTAAAAATCAAAGTTAATTACGTGTACGGTAATTAATTATATGCGGGAGCATATAGTTACGCGCTTTGCACGTAACAAAAGTCTGCATTAATTAACGAGTTTTTAATTCAAAACAGATAATAATTGAAGTTTAACAAACAGATAATGATATATGTTTATCAAGTTCAGAAAAATGTATTATTTTGCATTGCTTCAAACCTTCTGAGGATTGATTTAAAAAATTCAATATTTTTAAAATTAGGTTAGTTTTAATTAATTAAAACAAAACTTATTATTTTCTATTTTTTAATTATTTTTATATTCTATGGTAAAAATTTTCAAGCCTGTTTAATATTTAAATAAAAAAATAAATTTTATAATTATTGCAGTACTTATAAAGTATTAAACTTTAGGAATAAAAAATATATATAAATTGTAAGAAATTTATCTGAACTCATATACAATTATTATCAAAGTCTAATAATAGTTTTAAGACAAATGTGTGCTCAATCCAAGACCCATGTCTTTGACAAGCAATTTCTCCCTCAGTAAAATATTCCGTTCAGCCAATAAGTCTGTTACAATTAATCTCTGTATCGAGCATAATAATTATTTCATAATCTTTATTTAATTAATAATAACATACCTCCAGGAAAAAAATTTTCTAGGTTTATAACCTCAAGAACACGTTGGGTCTCCTTAAAAATATGCCTCAACTGATTTCTATTCCTGTTATATCTTCTGAACTCTTGCGGTAATTTGCTTACCATTTTAATTGTGTGGTGTGTGATATGCCAAGTATTTTTTTCATAACCTGAAACAAACAATAATATATTTAATTTGTTGAAACAGTTGAAAGTTCTCATCTAGAATTGATATAATCGATTCATTTTATTGGAAACAAAATGAAATGAGAGGAAATCATTGATAAAACTAAGTAACTGGAGCAGAAAAACAAATTTTATAATTTAAACATGGTGTTGTTTTAACGAAGTAAATAAGTCTGATCCACACTTTTTCTAATTAACTTACAAATCCACTGATTACTCTTAATGATGTTGATAATTTTTTTTACTCATGTCATTTACTATTTTTATTATTTTATTCTTGTCTTCAAATTCTGTCATTATAAATGAAATTCAAAGATTATATAAACTTACGATTAAGTTCAGTTGATTGATTCAGTTATATGATATTAAGACTAAATTAAAAAAAGTAAAGCTAATTTTTAATAGCGCTCATTACTCAAGTAAAAATAAGTAAAAAAAATTAGTTGCATTAAAAGAATAGAAATTATTCTCCTAATAAATTAAAATATGAATTTCATGTTAATAAGCATTTATAAAGAACATTTATCATTTTGGACCAGACACTCTCATCTTTACCGATTCATCAGTTTGTAGATAATTTGCTTAAAAAAAAAAAATAAATAAATAAAAAAATGATAAACTAAGGCATCCGGTCCATTAATCAAGCAAGAATCCATTAAAAAACTACAGCCTCCAGCTGGTTCGTTTACTCTCGTTTCAACATCACTGTATTAAATCATCTTCTTGCATCATTTACATCATCCTCCACTGCCTCCAAATTCATCCAAGCAACTCACCCAGAGTACACGAGTACTCACCGTTGGACAGCAAAATCCACTCTTTGCACCTGTCGATCAGGGTCGACTGAGTCTGTTAAACGACCGGCAGCTCGCTCCCATTCGAGTTACCGCCACGATGCCCTCCGTCGTGTCTCCAAGACTCCAACGAGACTGAGAGGGGCAAAAAAGCTCAACGCAGCTCTCGCCTCGCACCGCCGTCGAGTGACTGATCGCCGCGGCGCCGGAAAGCCAAGCGATAGGCGGGGGACTACGTCGCGCCTCCTCGCCGCTTTTCCTCAGCGATAAGGATTTTCGCTGTGCCTTCCTTATCTCTCATCTCGCACCAGCGACGCAAACGTCGCAAACACGCCGCGACCGCTGCATCATAGATGATTACACGCTCCTCCTTCCTAACCTCAATCTCCTCGCTCTTCACTCTGCGCCTTATTTTCCTTTTCTCGTGGATTTCCTTGTCGAAGAATTCTTCGTAATGCAATCTACATATGCACACATATCTTTATATATATTTATATATTATATACACTATTATTATTAGTATTATATACCTTGGCGAAATATTTTCCTCGTTTTGAATGTAGAGATCTGAAAAATACACATATAGGAGTTTCAATTTAAGTACTTTTGAAATATAAATACTTACAGCTGATTTGCCAATGCCTATACCGTGATATGCTCACCAATCTGAAACTGACTGATTAGACGCGACGCTTTTTTCTTTGTTGAGCCGAGTATTGTTTGTTTCTCTTCTAAAGGCAGATAAGTGTATATATTAGGATCGGTATAGATCAGTTTTCACATCGATAGATAAAGATAAGAGTTACTGAATGGAACATTGTGACTTACAAAATTGCAGAACTCGATGAATTGACTTTTTGTTTACTTTGGATCGAACGTAGTGAGTTTTCCCGCTGAAACTAAGGACCAATCACGGCCGAGTGATGACGTATATATATAAATGTTTTCCGGCGGTGCCGAGTGCAAGTGGACGAATTGCGTCATCGCGTCGTCGGCCTTTGAGCCTTGAGGACGATGATTTCGGGGAGGACTGGGCTTCTTCATGAATTTTAGCCATCTCTAATTATTAAATCTCTTTTAATTATAATTAAGAATTAGGAAAATAAAACACACAGAATTTTTTGGCATAATTAGAATTGTCAAATTTTATATTTGTATGCTCAGTTCCCGGAAGTTTAGATGAGTCACACTCTGGTCGACGAGAAGAAGCGAAAAAATTTAACATGCAGCAATGAATCAAGTTACATTAGTTTTTCATTTTAAATTATTATTTTTTGAAATTAATTTTAAAGAGAGACTTATTTTATGAATTTTCTTTAGAATTTGGCGCCAAATTGGATCTAACGGAATGAACCAATGAACGCTTACCTGCAATATGGTGACGCCTGACCGGCCTGACTCTGCGGGGAGAGAAGGGAGGTTCCATCTTTTATTTACTTCAGTTTAGAGTAGATACTTGGTGTTGTGAATACGTAAACCACCGGGCGGTTGTGGTTTTTCTTAGTTTTACGGCTTAAATAATTAGTGTAAAAAGTTTTTAATAATGGCATCAGCAGTAGAATCGATGGTTGTTGACGACAAACAAATTCCTGAGAAACCTGTGGACAGAGAGAAGGTAAGTTCTGTATGGTTACTTACCTAACCTCTCTAACCTAAAAAGCTGAATTAATAATAATTTTGCTTGTAATTTAATTGTACCATTTAGTCATATTTAATTAGTATCATTTTATTTCGTTTGAATTTTCAGACTTGTCCTCTTCTTCTAAGGGTATTTTGCAACACAGGACGACACCACAACATCGGAGAATATGTAAGAGGAAATGTACCTTCAAATGAACTTCAGATTTATACATGGTAAATTATTTATACTTTATTAATTTGTGTTATTTTATTTTAGGATTGTTAGTAAAAAAAATTACTTCTAATAAGAAGTTGGATTAAACAGATTACTAAAGTTTCTATTTAAATCAATAATACTTGTTTTAGCAGAATTAATGTTTGGTAATATTATTAATAGATGTGAAAATTTTCTTTTAGGATGGATGCAACTTTGAGAGAAATTACTGCCTTAGTAAAAGAAGTAAATCCAGATGCAAGAAGTAAAGGAACTTATTTTGAATTTTCTTTGGTTACACCCGAACAACGATCTCCAGGCTATAGAATGCGTGAAATCGGAGTAACTTGTTCTGGTCAAAAAGGAGCAGATGATAATAAGACTTTAGCACAGGCTAGGTAAATATGGAATGATTATTTAAATAATGCTATTTTTTTTATGAATAGATATTAATTGTAATTGTTTTTTTCTTTTAATAGGTTCACAATTGGTGATTATTTGGACATTTCCATTACTCCTCCAAACAGAATGCAGCCAGTGGTTAGACGGGGAAACTTTAGACAGAATTACTGACCAAAAAGGATTATAATTCATAAATGTTCATAGTTATATTTAGATTTAAGTTTTATATACTAATTCAAGTTTAATTTATCATTGCTATGTTTAACTTTTTTCATTCATTAATTTACTTTTCAAGTAATTTAGAGGACAATTTTTATAATTACATTGTATTATTTTTGTGAACTGAAATTATGATAGGATTACCCTCAGCGATTAGAAAATTAAACTTCAAATTAGGTTTTAAAATCCTACAGAATAAAACTCATTTGACAAAATAAATTGTATAAATTTTTCTAAGAAGCCTTTTATCTTTGATATTAAGATGTTTAGGGATGGGTAAAGAAAATGTTGACAATTTAATATCATTCGTAAATCGTATATTTAGGTAAATACCTAATGCCTCGTCAATTAACTATTTACAGAAAAAGTCTTCTATGTGTCGAATCCTTATTAATCATTTTACACAATACATAGACTTAAAAGTTAAGAGCATTGCGATACACGTGAAATGTGGCCCAAATGGCACTGAATCGTCATTTCGATTTGCTTTCACATAACAAACATAAACTGTCAATATAACATAGCTTCAACATTTTTCTCTCTCTCTCTCTCTCTCTCTCACTCTCACTTCCTTTGATCCTATGCGAGATGTACATTGTCGCTTCAATAGTCATAAAAGGCCTGCACAATCAAGTTTATTTTTTATTAAATGGATGCCAATGTAAAATCTAATTTTACTTAATAATTACAAAAATATTGTAAGTTCGTACAAGGGAGCTAATATATATATAATATATATATTTTTATGTATAGTTCTCTGCTGCTTCTATCATTAAACTAGAATGGACTATGCAATATACATGAGCAATATTTAATAAAATGAAGAGTCAAGTACTTTGTTACCATTTTGTAAATTGTTTTGTGTAGTGAAAAATTAATTTACATTGGCATCCATCACTTTGGTAAACGGATTATCTATCGTTTCTTTTTTTTTTCTTTATGGTGAAAAGTCAAAGCACGAAAATAGTAATTTTCATTTTTGTTTGGTATCTTAACGATTTAAAAGCGCGTGTATCTGTAAAAACTACTTTGTATTTTCGTACTTAGACTGGATTGATATATTTAATTGTGATAGTTCAAGGGTATGCAGAGTATACAATTATCACACTTTACGTAGTCGAAGCATGATATCGACAGATCCTTCTCAAATCATAGCAAGGGTCTTGATCCAAACTCTTGTGTATTATAAAAAAAAATCATGCAAACTTTTTTTAATTTTTAAAGTTCAATTTAAAATTTTTTATTTATGTACAAATAATATAGTCTACGTGGAGAAAAATTATGTGTTGTAAAGATTATAATAGTCTTTACTAAAACAATAATAAACTTGGATAATCATTAAAATTAGTATAATGACTAGTAAATTTTAAAATATTTATGTTAAATTTTACTACACATTTATAGTAAAATTTTCTAATTACTGTATTAATGATAATGATTTTGCTAATTTATCCTTGCTTCAGTAAATTATTAATAAAATTAGTTTCTCCAAGTAATAAAAATATAAGCAGTGCTTATAAATAATGATCGTTAATTCACGCAATATTAAACAACATTCAATAACAACAAGTGAATAAATATATTTAGCAGTTCTGGATCAAAACCCTCGAATAAAAGTCTATTTTATTTTAATTATACTCTTCTTTGTTTTCTTCGTATGTATAAAAAGGTAAAAACTAGAATTACAAATGATCGTGAAAAAATACTTTGTTTTCCTTGCAATGCGCATAAATAACGAATAAAAAAACGTCTGCGTTGCGAAATAAATAAAAATCATTGTCCGGTAATCGGACATCACGGCAAAACGTGCATATGCTCGAAAAGTCATCAACAGAGTACTTTTTCATGTCGCAATTGAAGAGTTGATTATACAAAGTGATCGGCGCAAAGAATAAAACTTGGAATGTTATTTACGCTCTCGTATTTTTACTTCATCGTTCATTTTTTTTCACCCTTTTACTTCGACTACGACGCTCCTCCGAAAAAATTTCTACGTAAGTGAAGTCTCTTCAAAATTTTTTTTTCGTTCACTCTCCCACGTTACATTTGATGTACCGCCGACGAAACGTGCACTGATACGACTGATTTTTTTTATCTTGTCTCTTATCACTCTCAAGATGAAAGACTCATTGAAATACATTTTTTTTTTAACTCGCTTGTTTTCCTTTTTTTTTTTTTTAAATCGTTGTTGGGGTTTAGAAAATTTTGATTAAAATTTTTCATGTGGGGAGTCTACTTTCGTTTGTCCCGTTTTTTACTCAGATTAAAAAGCTTACACCACTAAAAGAATTCAATTCACGTATCTCTCTTCTCGCCGAGTATCGAGCGCGCGGCAGAAATTTGATTTTTGCCGAGCGCTTATTTTTTTTGTTTCTTTAATTAATACTATATAGAAATCCTTCACGATCCAATGAAAATTTCACGTTTTCTCATTCGCTTGAATTAAAAGTTACTTGAAACTTGTCCGAAAATTCCCTTCGGATGGTAAAATACTTAGAATTCGTAAAGTCTAATGTTACGTAAAATTTTACAACTAAAATTGCTATATCATTAGTAATTTTTAAATAAATAACACGTGGGTATACACGAAGTATAAACAATTTTTTAAAAAATTATTAAAAAAAAAGGAAACTAATACATGTACCAAAGTAAGTTATTATTCAATTACCCCTTTATAAATTTTCAAGATTGTTCAATTGAAAATGTTTTCTGCAAGTCACGATTTTTTTTTCGAGTAACTCGTAATTCAGTGCATCGGTACCATCGAGCGGCCTCCGGTGGGAATGTGACTGGCCGCTCGTCGCCACAAGCGTATACTTAAATAGGTTCCTCGAAGCTTCGGCCAGACGGGATCAGACCGGGGGATTGTAGGGATTTTTTTTTTAAATTACACTTTTTTTTCCTTAACATACTTTTTTTCGAGGGGAGTAGGGAGTTTTTTTTGAAGGGGGAGAAGTGGGGGTGACTTTTCCTTGTCTGCTAAATTTCTTATATTCCTATACGTATACGTATATATGTGTATTTATGTAGGGTGCATACGTAGTGATTCTTTAATTTACTCATATAAGTTTTTTTTTCTTTTACCATTCATTTGAATTGAAAGTTAAATAATCCTGCCTTCGCTAGCGATCCACTTTTATTCTTTTCCGACGTTTATTTATTTATTTGTTTATTTAATTTTTTTTTTTTCAAAATTCCTTTTGGTATTCGGAAATTTCCCTTCTCGCCGCGTTACACCGCGTTCCTACTTTCTTTAATGTTTTAATCCAAGCACGTTATTTTCCATGTATATGTGAGTCTGCTTCATTGCCCGTCTAGCGACGTGTTTTTTTCTTTCTTCTTTTTTTTGCGAAAACGCCTACAGCTATACACGTTTATGTCCCGTCGCTGACTTTGTTTCGTGCTCACTCGCGCACGCGCGAAAGAAAATTCGTTTAACTTATCGATAAATCGTACCTCATACTTCGTATGAACGAATACGAAAACTACTTATATATGCTCGAGTACGCGTTTATTTTAAACTATACAGGCGCTATTTTTAACGAGACTTGCGCGCGCATTTTTTTTTATTAATTTTGACCGGGCATCAGAACTCCCAGGTTCAACTGAAAAGTAATTTTCGAAATGTTCGTTGGACACCTTTTTTTTTTACTTTCGTAAAAAACATCAACACGTCAAAAAAAAAAATGCACGTTGAACTCGAGATCAGTACACACTTGTTAAAATCGTTTGATTAAAAAAATTATTCATTTGATTAGTAACGTATATATATATATAAAATTAATGCATCGTTTATCATAATACGAAAAATATATGTACAAAAATGCACATTGACTAATTGGCATCGAACCTAGGAATTCCCAAAATCGCCTCATAGTGGAAATATGTGTACAGAATAAAAGTTCAACCAAATTTAATTAAAAGGAATAATAAAATTTATTCACAATTATTAAAAGTTTCCGCTTTTTAAAAAGAAAAATTTCAAATACACAAGAAACTCTCCCTTGCCTTACAGTGTAAACAAGAAAATCATTCGCGTCGGGTGACGATAGCACCATACCGATCAATTTATTTTGTTTTTATTTATTTTTTTACCCTTCATAATAAATTCGTGAAAAAATATATACAATTTTACAAACGACCTATCGATCCGTAGGCATATACGCAATCATCCGTTTTCTTTTTTTTTTTTTTTTAAATCCTTATTAATTAAATTCAGTCAAACTCGCCGTGAGCTCGGTGTATACTTACCGAGCTCTCCCGCCCGCGAAAAAGAAATCATCCCTGTCCGTACGATATAGTTCCACCATCGTGTGATATATACCTACGCAATAATATACACATATAAAAAAGTCGAATTAGCAGCACACACGACCACATCTCGTTCGCGCGCCTTCGTTATAACACAGAAAATTAAGCTTCTCTTTGTATTCGAGCGCCCCCTGCGACGGAGAGGTGACAAATCGCGGGGCGTTTGATACTCGAATGACTCGCCCTACTGAATATCCTTCCTTTTTTTTTATCTACAGTGTCCTTTTTTATGTATAAACACGCACACTCGCTCGCGTTTTGGAAAAACGTCGCCTCGCGATGCGTGTGACCGCCGCCGTCGCTCGCCGGGGACCCGAGTTTGTGCTAAATAAAAAAAAAATATGACGGTCACTTCTTTTCGTCAACACGTGTACCTAAGGGTTTTTTTTTTGTTGGGGGAGTAGGTAACAACGACTACACTTGTTAATTGTTTTTTTTTCTGTTTGTTTGTCGAATGATGAAAAGCTTCGCGAGCTCCGTTTCTCTCTCTCACGCACACACCTTCCTTTAACTATACATAATCGGTCATATGCGCAATATACATGAGAATGAGGCTCCTCTATATTGGGCTTTCTGCTTTCATATTTGTTTCTTACTTTTCTGTTTAGATTCTTAATCCTTGAATATACATCGTTGTTTTATTTACTTAATTGCTTGATTAAAGATATGGATCGATGAACGGCGCTCCCTCCTTCCGTCGCTTCCTAATCTTTCTTCGCCGCAGTCTCCTCTACTTTATTTATTTATTTATTTTTTTTTAAGATGCTTTGCTTTTATTCCCTTCAATGGATATGGCGAATATTACGGGCCGAGGAAAGCGATGGACTTGTTTCTCGTGTTTAAGCGACGAAATTCCCTCCGCATCTGCTTAATTTATTCGATTTCTCGATGTAAGGCTGGTCGCCTTATCGGTAACTTAAAACTCCGGATTCTTGCGCCGATAAGAATCCGGAAAAATCGCTTCCTCGCCAATTTCTTAGCCTCGATTATCTGCATTCCCTCGTAGCCGGAAGTGCCGGTTTTTTATTTTGTGTAGCCAACCAAGCGGTACTGAAACATGAATTTATATTAAAGTTGTCACATGCTATTGTCAATGAATTTTAAGATTAATTTATAATTTTGAAATTCGATTTTAATTATTTGAACATTTCTAAATGGAATGGTCTATCGACATTGGATTAATAACTACTAGGGAAGAACTATCAAAGGGATACCGAAATAAGTAGAACAAGTCTATATTTGATCAGACATCTACTTTTTTTAACATAAAATATAATTTGATTGACGCCTCGTTTAAATTTTTGAAAAAATCCTTATGAATAAGTATGGAAAGTTAAACGAATAAATTTCTCGTGGATTTGAATTGTGCTCGGTATCCCCTTAAATGAACTATAATCCAATTTTTCTCAACTAAAGAAAGGCAAAGCTTTTTAAATTGATTTTCAATCAGTTCATTGATAGAATGAAGCGCATTATTATAAGGTTATTTATTTATTCTTTCATTATTATAATAAAGCTGATCATTTATGAACCTAAGCTCTCTCCTACGAAATAATATAATTCAAGGAAATCGTAAAATGTTAAAAAAAAAAAAAAGAAAGAAAGAAAGCTCACCTGCATCGTGGAAATGCGATCACTCGTGATTTATGAGCGCCAGTTGGTCGTCGATGTAACGAGGGTATGGATGGGAGAAAGAGAGGGATTACGGGGGTCGAAGGGGCGGCGATGGCGGTCGGTGGCTGGGGGACTGGGCGACTACGCCTCGCAGTGGTCCTCGGGCGCGAGCACGTCGGGCGCCATCGAGAGGTCCTCGGCCATGTCCTCGTCGGGGCCGGAGTCGTGGCCACCGTGGCTCTCCGGGTAGTCCCGCTCATCGTTGCAGGCCTCCTCCTCCGTGTCCTGCTCCGTCGGCGCCTCCATCAGCTCGCGCTTTATCAGCCTCGAGAGCTTGCCACCCTCCGGGCTCTGGCCCTCCTGCTTTATGTGCATACCCGACTCGTCCAGCGGTGACCTAATCGATTGATATATATTACGTTGAAAATATTTTTGTTTACTACATTAAGTGAAAGGCTTTTAACGTTGAATGAATATATATATTTGCATCAATTTCACGTGTACATCTTTATGTGGGTGATTTATTTTGTCTTGTGTATACGAAATATTTGCACTTATTGGTACTATACTGCATTAATAGTTTCGACGTACGTGGAAAAGTATTTTTCTTAAATTGTCAGTGTAGTTTATACATTCGTTAAGCTTAACAATTAGTAGAAAATATCTATTACCCCTAATCTGCTTTAATTGATCGTAGGATAATGGATGAACGCTCCTTAAAGATGAATAAATGATCACTCATGAGTGAATAGGCACTTTTTCTACGTCAATACTTATTACAATAAGTGGAAGATATTTAATATTAAATCATTTTATGTGAATTAGTTTTCACGAATTTCACGACAAAATAGTCATTAGTGAAAAAATATTCTAGATTGTAAAAAAAAAAAGTTTAAGTAGTAAAGTCCGGGTCCGGTAAGGCATCACCCTCTTTATTGGGGGAACGGATTAGTTGCTCTAAAATTTATTTTTATTCTAAAATTTATATTAAAAATATTCGTTAAAATAACTGAAATTCCGCGAAAACATCGAAAATATTTACAAAATATAAGAAATCGATATTCGTACAATCAAGTCTTCTTTTTTACTTGTCCGATATTTCAGTCTTTTTAAAAAATCTGTTAGCGGAAACTTTTTGTACGTATTACGAAGAAAAAAAGTTGATAATAAAAAGGTGTCAATTCGTAGGATACTCACATTAAATCATTGTGGGGCATGTTGTGCTCCTTATCAGGGCTCGTCGCTGTCGACGTACACATTGAATTATTTAGAAATCCCATGTTCGACTCACCGAGTGCAGCCTGGAAATACTCAAAAAGCATCCAAATAATTATTTACGAGTTGCGATTTTCAATTCGGATAATTGAAGTGCACAACACATTGTTTACCGTAAGCAAATAACTTCATAAATGAAAGTCGAATTAAATTGCTCTTTTTCATTCGATTATTATAAAAAGTATTTTTGTAAAAAGATCAATATACAATCAAAACAATTCGTAAAAAGTTTTATTTATTTCATCAACAAATGTTAAAAATATCTACCTGGAGGTTCGCGTTGAGAGCATCGCCATACATAGTCGGACTGTGCGTGAGCGTTGGACTCTTCGACGGTACACCCCTGGATAATCCAAAAAAAGAAACAAAAAAATTTTTCATCAGTGTGCTTCGTGGCTCGAATTTTATTGCTAAATTTTATATTTATTATATAATTCCTGCAAAAAAGTGTTCGTGTGCTTGAATGTATGTGCGTGTTTGACTATGCTCAAATATATGGAATTGTGTTTAATTGATATAATGTTATGGTAATTTAATTTAGTTTAAATATATAAGTTGGTTAATTTAAATATAAAAAGTACATATATAATATAGTTAAAAAGGGATCGAGAAAAGAGTATTACAAGTATATATAAAAACATGAAAAAAGCAACGTGTTTACGCTAGTCTACTTTAGTAAATATATTAATGAATATAAAAAAGTAGAGAAAGTATATAGAAAAGAAAGAAGAGAGATAAAAATAGAGAATATTAGGGGTAGAAGAGATAGATAAATATAGAAGAGAGAGTAAGAGAGAAAAAACATCTAAGTGAATATATTATATAAATGTGAAAAATGACAACAATATAGAAAAAAGTTTAAAAATCGAAAAAAGAGATAAAATTTAAAAAAGGGTGCTATAAAAAGTTGAGAAATTTTTACCTAGTCCACCTTATGAGCCCTCCAAGTAGTGACAGCCGACAGATCGAGTAAAAAAGTTTTTAAAAATATGAAAATTTAAAAAGTTCACTCCGTTACTTCAAGCTTATTTTTTGCTCTTCAATTAAATATTACAGATTATTTATAAATATACATTTAAGTCTAAAATTTTATTCAAACTCGAAGCAAGTTCTGTCGGTTATAAACGGTCCTGGATTACCTTTTAAATCCTAAGCATCGTCATGTCCACTTAGAAATATTTTTTTTAATGACCGAGCAATTTTATTTACACCACCGTCATTTTGAATGACGAAGTGTATTATGCGATTTATTCTTACAAACGAAACTGTACCCAGCCAGAGCAATTAAAAAATTAACGTTTTCAATTGAAAATTAGTGTTCGTTTGTAAGATACGTTGAGAAAAAAGTTGCATGCGAGGAATAAAATTTGTTCCTTGTAACCGTTTATGAAACCTTCAGGCGGAGTGAGGTAATAGTAAAGCGAGTAATAGTAAAAAATAGAAAAATGTAGGAAGAGGAGATAATAGAATAGAATAAATAGTAAAAATTGAAGTACGATAAAGAGTAAAAAATTTCTAAAAACTACGGATAACAAATTTAAAATCACACATTTAAATATAGTATGTATAAAAAAATTTGAACAATGAAGGTGAATCCAGAAAATTCACAGCATGATCTTTAAGAAAAGATCGAAGTAATCGAAAATCGTATATATCATATATATTTTATTAATGTCATAATATATAGAAGTATTTATAGTTATATTATTGCTGTATAGTGAAACCTAGACGATGAGGTACCTGAAGTCACGACGAAATTGACGCTGAACTTACGTACATTCGATGTCGTTTAGTCCAATCGGTAGCCGGAACTTTCGATTTATCAACGTACACACACAATTAAATAAGTAGCTTGTAAAGCTTTGCACATGCAGTAGCCGCGAAAATTTATTTAGACATGCACAGATTTACTCGGGGTTGATTTTATTTTAACTTGGATAAAGATTTCTTTGAATTAATTATGTCAGATCTGTAAAAATACTTTTGCTTTTCTTTCTCAAAATCCAGAGTTATTTTTTAACTATTAATTTACATCCCTTTTCCACCCCTTATTCGAATTCGAAAAATAGACTACTTTGCGAAAGACTACTTCAATCTAACATTTTTTTGTATTAATTCTGGTGTTAATCGGTTAATATTTTTTCCATTTAATATCTTATATTGTATCGAAATTGAAAAATTTGACAATTTACATAGTGTTAACATTTCAAAACATCAAAATTTATTAAATTGAAACTATCAAATTAATAACAAAAAAAAAAATATACAGATATATATAGAAAAATCTCTGATATTATGAGTATTATTTTTTAATTTCCAAGTTCTTTTTAATTTTTAAAATTTTAATATTAAAATCTTTCAATTTCCAAGTTCTCTTTCATATCAATGGGGACAAGATTTAAGCTTACCGAAAAAAAAAACTTATTTCTAGATAGCGATAGGCGGTGTACTACCGTGCGAGTTTTAAGCAGGAGTTGCATCAGCACAGCTAGGGTCCGGACAGAGAAGAAGGTCGCGTGTCTCGCCTTCTTCTCATTCGTCATGCAAGCGACTAACAGGGTGGAAGAGAAGGGACGGCGGGAATAGCCTACGCTCGGAGATACGCGAAGCGACACATAAGCAGCGAAATCCGATGGCCCGTCGAGAGGACCTTTCGTGTACGAGAATTAATCTTTTTTTTCGCTCACAACGAAGCTGCGGGGTCTGCAGAGGGTTTGGCTATTCTACGACAGTCGAGGGCACACAGGCATACTAGAGAGAAACGAAAGAAAAAGATAGAGACGTTACAGGCGATGCGCAAGCTAGTGAAGCCTACGGTAGATTACAATTATTTCATTCATTATTTTATGCTAGGTTCAGCGCTTTTGCTGAGCGGACGTTTAATGTTTTCTTTTTCTTTATTAAAAATCGCAGTTTTTTTTATTATTATTGGCGCTATGGTTATTGTTTTCTGATGATTCGGTTCGATCGGAGATGCTTGGACAATTTACTTCTTTTTCCATTTTATTTGTTAATTTTTCGATTATTAGTTCATTTTCACTACCATTTATTTTTCGGTATTATTATTCAGTGTTATATTAGTAAATCACTCACTATTTTATTTAAAAAAATGAATGTAAAAAAGAACTACTTATTTAATTATTCAAAAGAGGAGCCCAATCGTTTGTTAATAAAAATATTTCAAAAGAATATATTTTTCAAAATGGTCATAGTTGCATGTCATGTTTGAGTAAATAGAAGGTGTTCAAGTGAGTTGTCTCAAGCCTCTCCGGAAAAAATAAAGTAAGCAAGAAACACAAAAGAACAACGAAGTAAGGAACGGGGCACGGTAAAACGAAAGAAAACAGTGAAAGAGAAGAAAACTGAAAATGCCGGAGACGGAAAAAAGGAAATGCGGGGGGAGTGAAAATAGTGAGTCAGAAACGGAATTTTAAATCAAGTGTATAAAGACGAAAATTAAGGAAGTGTAAATAAAAGTAATTATTCACGTGTTTTCTTTATGTTCGCGTGCATTTGGGTACGGCGTACAATAGTGAATAATTTTTTTCTGAATGTATATGTTTCATTTGAATATTTCAAGCGACAGCTTAAATTTGTAAAATGTATATATAAGGACTGCTATTATTTATTACTAAATTATTTTTATTTTGAAATTTAATTAATTGCGGTTTTATGATTACGAATAATTATTTTTTTAAATTACAATATTTAAAATCTTTTGTGTTAAGAAGCATCAATATTTATAACGCTAATTTTTTAAATGAAATATTTTAAACAATAAATCCGAAAAAAATACAGGATAAGGGGATAAATAAATAAAAATAAAAAAAGTACACATAAACTGAGACACGCTCGTAAAAGAAGACAACGAATTAGTTAAGTACACGTTTCTTTCGGCATCTCAATGTTCGCGTCGCTCTTCCGATTTATCGATTGATTGTTAAAAAAAAAAAAAAAAAAAATGTTCGTTTGTTCAGCCAGCAGCGCAGAGAAGTTTTGTTCTAAAATAGTGGTAGTGCTTACTGTGCGGAGAGGTGGGGTGGAGTGGGTGATGGGGTTGGGTCATATTTCCTGGGGCGGCCGCGGGACAGATGCCGCCGCTTTACGAACTCGGCGTCGTCCACCATCCAGAATGACCCGAAGTCGTCCTCATAGCGCACAAAACACTTGTGCAACGATAGATTGGTGCGGATCGCGTTCTGTATACACAGATAAAGACCACCAAGAAATAGAGAAAAGAGAGTACAAAAAAACTGTGTTTTTGAATGTTTTTTTTTTCTTTTTTGTTTGTTTCTGCAATCGCTTGCTTATTTTGCTCTTTATTTTCAAACGTGCGTCGCTCAATGATTTCGTTCGCTTTTTGGTTCTCGTCGACGCTGCAGAATTCGCTCTGCTCTGGAACGGAAAGTAGAGAGTGAAAGAGAAAGAGAAAGATTTTGCTCTTGCCGTTGCGATGCTCAATCTGTGGTGCTGTTTTGTTGCGTTTATTATTTTTCTTTGTGTCGAAAAAAGGAAGCTTTCAGTCGAAATTTTTAGTGGAAAAATAATTAAGTAGTAGAAATCGATTCACGAAGCAACCTTCTTTCGATAGTGCAATATTTTTCTTTTATATCTATTAGCTAGTAATTAGCCTTCTTCCTTAATGTTCTTCTACCATTTATGGTATAACCATAACCCATCCCATGACCTGAGGCTCCGCAATTGGCTTGTAAAAACCTTCTTGCTCTGACATTAATAGTGACGAGTGCGTGCACATTCATAGTCTCGTGTCAGAGCTCGAGGAGAGCGAGAAAGAGAGAAAAATAGTTGTAGGCAGACAGTGGCTAGGAGAATCCGCGAAAATATTCGATACAAAATGCAATCGCGTTATAGAGGTTTGGAATCTGCTATCCTCGCTAAGGTACTCGTGCACATATTCTTATCTTTCTCTCGTACTGGATTTTTCATTTTTAACGCTCAATATTCATTAAGATTTATTTATAGAATTTTTAAGAATAATTCTTGAAGAAGAAGGAACATACAGAAGTCACGCTGTAAAATAATTTAGTAAAGCTCGTCTTATTTTATTTGAACCATTATCTGTATACATACAGAAAAAATTAATTTTTCAAATGAAGAAATACAAATAAAATTATTGATGATTAATCTCGAAATATTTTTCCAAATCATACTACTTTTTTAATTTTTGAATATTTAGTCAAATATGACATTTTTATGATAAAAGAAATTAAGAAAAATTTCATCACGAGAGAAAGAAAAGCTAAAGGGACTATTTAAAGTCTTAGTTTTAGTCTTTGTTCAGCCTCTGCGATGTATCCCACAGGCTTCTGGCAGCTTTGCAGTTACACCCCTAAACTTTTTCTTACTTTAATCGACCTGCCGATCGGCTATACACTATAATAAATAATTATGTACGTACACACACTCGCAAGACAAATTGAAAAAAAAAAACTTAGAAAAGACAGTCGGATAGATACAGACGTAAGTTCTAGAGAGAGACTGGCACTGTTAGTCGCTGCAAAGCCCGCATGCTAGTTAGGCAAACTCCTGGACTCTACGCTTTCCTTCGCTAAATATCACGCACACGCCACGCATAGGTGCCCCGCACATTGCAGGATTATTGAAGGCACTCCTTATTGCCTTTTCCAGCATTTTTTTTCTCACTTTTTTGTGCTAATGCAGGGCGAACGTTCGCCGAGTCGAGATGGCGCGCGGATGTACCGTTTTTTTTTTTTTTTACCAATTCGTAGGTACAAAACAATTATATCCAGTTTTATTAAAAAATATTCCTGATATATTAATGAATGTAAATGAAAGTACATGCTTTACTAAAATAAGCCTAGATTATATATAGGTATTTAAATGATCAAAATAACGGCATACTTACTTTTCATGAAACGATTAGAGATTTCATAAATTAAATACTATATTAATTTAATATAATTTAAACAAAATTATTCTACCTTCGCGAAGTTCAAATTTTCAATGAAGTACAAATTCTAAGCCTGCATGTTAGAATTTTTGAAAATTAGTTACATACGGTTCAAACAAATAACAGATTTCGTGGGTCAAAACAACAGAGATTGTGTGTTGAATGAATATACATAAGAGATATATAAAGAATTAAATAACGTATCTTTCTAATAACATACACTTGTGTATTAATAATAAAATAAAATTGTCATCTTGAAGTGACACACTTCGTGTATATGAATTTAACGCGCAAAATGTTAACAAACGAAAAAAATAACACAATAATTATAAATACGTTTTGAACCGTGCAGCATCAGGTGATTCATTTAATTTCGTTAAAGGTAGTGTACGTAAAATATTAATATATTTGATAAAACAAAAGTAATACGGTAATAATTGAAGCATGCATTTCGCAATTGTCTTAATATTGTAAACATACCATATTATCATAATAACAAATTTAAATAAGAATAATCCATAACAGTCTTCCATACGAAAAGCTAAATATTGCGTTAAAACTATAACATCTGAACAGTGAATGAAAGTATTTCTTTCGGTAAAAAAAAGCTAGCGTTGCAAAAATTTGAGCCCCCGAAGCTTCACCGCGACGAAAACAATCCAAGCCCGCGTGAGCACATATACATAAATTCGAGTGGCATCGAAAATAAACCGCGTCGGGAAATTCCAGGCTGCACAAGCGCACCTCCGCCAAAAGCCCAAGCGTAAATTGGATAATAAACAGGATAAACACTTGCAGACGCACACGCATTCAGATATACGAATTACGAATTTCCGCGCGTCTCGACTCGGTGAACCCTCGACCGATTGGGGAAAAAAGTGTCACACATGAACGAGACGCAAGCAATGAAACTTCCAGTGACGTGACAGATATCGTGGTACCAGAATTCACCGCAGAAACTATGTAGGTTTGAGAGAAAGACAGATTCTCGCTACTGACAAGTATAAAAACTTTAAGATTAGAGAAAGAAAAAAATTACAGCTAAAATAAAAACGAACACACATAGATAATAATTTTAAAAAATTAATCAAAAAGACAGTAAGCGGTATGAATGTAAAAAGGGGGTGGACATCGGAGGAGGCATAAAATGCGCTCCACAATCCAGTGTCGCGCGGTTTTTACGCTCCACTACTACTAGACTATATGGTACAGATAATAAAATACGAAAGACACATAGAAGTATAAAAACGTTTAAAACCAGAACTATCTAAGAATGTACAAAAGGTAAAAATGTATAAAAAGTGAATATAAAAATTTATAAAAAACTAGTAAGTATAGTTTCAAAAGATTACGGTGTACTGAAGATATATAAAAAGGTGTGAAAAAAACGTGAAAGCGTATGTATATAAAGCAGAATGAGTAAAAATGTATTCAAAAACTACGTAGAAATATAAAAGGAGTAAAGAGATAAAGTAGATAAGAGAGATATAAGATTTAAGATTGAAAAAAGCTTATATAAATGTAAATATAAAAAAAAGTTTGTCTAAAAATGGTGCGAAGATTAAAGCGAGGGTGCACATAAAATTAGTAAAATTTTAAAAAATTTGTGATGTGATCAGGTATTCAATAAAAAAGTCAAATAAACCAGTAAGAATCTATGGCAATAATTGATTTTTAAAATCTCTCAGTATGATGGACAATAACATACAACTATACACAATGACGATGAATAACAAAATACAAATTCTTCATATTAATTCATTGTATTGCAGGACGACAAAAATTTACTAACGAAATTTCGCTCGTACATAAATGCAATAAAAATTAGGCTATAATTTATTTTTTATTTTGAAATGATTTGTCTTAAATTCTTCAATTTATTGGACTTTTTTTTTAGTACTACTACATTAAAAAAAGTTTGAATGGCAGTGGATTTATAATAAGTGTAAGAAAAAAAAGTAGAGTCGAAATTCTGAGACAGTGGAAATAAAGTAGAAGATAAATTGTCAGTCGGTGGATGGTTTATAGAGACGGGACTTGATTTTATAATACATGATATACGTAAAGTACGATGAGAGAAAAAAGTTTAAAGATACGTCTTTAAAATGAAGATATGAAGTCTAAAATTGTAAAGATGAAAAGTAAAGTGACCGTAAGCCATTTGCAATCAATCTAACCGGTTAATCAATATTTAATTAAACTCCATTTTGTGCTCGAAGTCAACACAAAAAGGTCGATTCAACTAACGTCATTCATTTATAAATGTAAATCGATTAATTAATCACAAATAGCGGGACAATCGACGTAATAATTAGGTTGAATAAATGGGAAATATATAAACATGTAAAAAAAAGGAAAGTCGTTTGAAGTGAAAGCACAAAATTAAAGATAAAATCGTAACTGTAGCAGAAAGAGTAGATAAAAAGAGCTACATATATATATAAAATATGTAAATGTAAAAATAAAGTAAATCGCGTATTGTTTATATCGGATCTTTAAAATTTGAAAAAAGTAGGGGATTTTTCGAGATGTCTGGCGGTTCTAGTAGTGGGGGTGGGGCGGGTTGGGGGGCCAACGTACCCAGTCGTGCTGCAAGCGCGTTGAGGACGTCTCTTGTAAAACTCCACTTCGTCCACCGTCCACACGGCCCCCTTCACATTTTCGACTCGCATGAAACATTTGTGGAGAGACAGGTTGTGTCGCACTGCGTTCTATACAAAATAATACACAGACTAAATAAGCAACGCAAACAAATTAACTAAGCCCAACTCAATCGCGACTCTGCCGCGGCGGTCGGATGATGATTTAAAGTGAACAAAACGTATCAATAAGAAAAATCATAAGTATAAAAATTAATGATTGCGATGGGCTCCTTGTGACTCCTGCGTAATCAACATTTTAAAGTAGACTTTTTAATTGTTAAACCTTAAACCCTTTATTACCAATTTCTATATTTATAAATAGGTGAGCGTCTTATTTTAATGAAATAATAAGTTCTGTTCTTTTCAGACTGTCAACATTTTTCAAAATCGGTTTTTTTTTTCGTTTTCAAAAATTAGGAAATGATTGAAAAATTCAAAAAGTAACATTGAAGTCTTGTAAAGATATGGTAATTGAGGGTTAAATTATGAAAGTAGGTCAAAATTTTCTTGCGTTGTAAAAAAAAAGAACGTTGTACAGCCAAATTTTAATATTTCAGTATCACAAGAATCCCATTTTAAAATAAAAACCAAAAGATTGGGATGAAAAGAAAAATGTATTATTTCCGTTGGGTAGCTATAAAAATGAAATTGTGGTCAGAATCAAAGATTTTTAGATTGAGATAGAGATATAGATATTTCGGTGTCTGAGAATGTCTGTGGAGGTGAGATTTTGAGTGATGTGTGTCAACTGGTAATTATAATTCGACACCATTACTACACAATCAATAATTTTAACTCCATAAACCGTCATTGTGGTGGAAAGTGATTTGCACATTATCTTGTCGTTTACGTAATTTGATCAGTGAAAATGTCATTTGCACAATAAATTTTATTTTTGTTTTTAATCAAAAGTGACATTAAAATTCGAGTCTACCGCAAGGAGTATTTATATACTTTAATCCGTAAGCAAATTTAAAAATAAAATAGTCCAGCATTTTTTGTTAACAAAAAAACATGTTAACCATAAAATCTATTTGTTTAAAAATTTAGTTAATGACACTTTTACTTTACAATGATAAAAAACAAAATGCTTTTTAGATTGTCAAGGATAAAAGTTGAAGGTAATACATAAACTCAATAACTAATCTAATAATTACTAACATCTAGAGACTAATTAAAATAATTTACAGGAATACCTTAATCAATGGAAAATAAAAACAAAAAGTGACATTTATAGTACAATTGATAATTTGAAATTTTTTATATACTTCTTTTGGTAAATTAAAAAAAAAAGTGCAAACAGCAATATTATCTAAATAAGTCTTTAAGGATCTTGGTAAGGTTGTGTAAGTCGCAGTAGATTTTCTCAACGACTAAAAAACATAAAAGTAAAATTGAATGAACAAACTTGATGTTTAAAAAAAAACATCTGAAAATTAGGAAAGAGTAACCAAAATAAAAGAAACATAGGAAATTAAAAAAGTGGATAGGCACGATAAATGTGGCATTCTCATGTCAATAAAATGCACAGCTAAGGTGACTAAAACTAAAGGGCAACAACAATTTCATGCCGCAGGGCTGATATGTAAATGTAAGATTAGTGGCTGAAACAGAAATAAGGAGTAGAAAAATAATAATAAAAAGTAATTGAAAAAAATATATATATAATCAGGAAGACGCTGCTCTCGTCGTTGGTGCTGCGTTGATTTCCTGTTGACGTTGAAAAATCGGTTCTTCTGCAATTCTTGCGATGAGAGCGAGAAAGAAACCTGCTTTTTATCTTGTGACGACAGAAATTTAAGTTTGTTGAAAACTTTCGGGTTTTTTAATCAACACAAATCCATGCGAGGCGAAGCTTTCTGGCAAACGTCGAGAAAAATTTCCTCGCAGAGGAACACACATGTACAGGCTATTACGAGTCGAAAGAAGCTTACATTTTTTATTAGGTTTACGAGAAAGATGGAGAGATCGAAGTTAAAAGTCAACGATTAACGTTAGTTTGGCTATTTAATATCTGTAGGAACTTATTTTAAAAACTAAATTTAATTTGAACCATTTCAAAGACTAAATAAAATAATTCTATTCCGGTTAATACAATAATTTAAATTCACGTTGTCTCTCGACAATTTAAATTTAAACAGAATATTCACAAAAGCGTGAATGTATTAAACTGAATATTTAATTTTGTTTTTTATGGTTATAACTATGAAAGAAAAAATATTCAATGTTGTAGCCAAACTATACGCATGAAAAGGTATAAAATCCTATCGAAACGAATCTATTCTATCGATGAATATTTCAAAAAAATTTTTTTGAAATAAAGCTATATTACCTTTGAATGTGAGGATATATGCGCTAGTAAATTATGAAATTCTTTCTCAGGTTAATGAAAAATATTTTCACATTTTACGACGGCACTACTGTTTTTTTGTTTTATTTATTTCATCATCTAATTCTATCGAGAAGTGAAATAAAAACTATCAAGACCAATCTATTTTTTTTTTACTTTCAATGTTGATCCAGTAATCAAAATGGTGAAATTTGAAAAATGTTGCCAATCAATGTTTGAAATAGTAAATTTCAACAATCGTCTTTGTTGCGCACAAAAATTGAAATCGTAAAAATTTTCTTTTCTATTCCATAAAAAAAAGAAGGTAGCAATCGGATTTTCGATTTTTTTTTTCATTTGCAAATTCCCGCTCGAAAAAAAAAATTAAAATAGATCATACCTTCCACGTTGCTGCGTTGCGCCGGAAATAGCAGAATGTATTTTGGAACCAGTTGTATATCTCGTTTAGCGTCAATTGCTTGTCCGGAGATTCGATGATGGACTGCAAAAGAAGACGAGTTAATAACGTTTTCTTTGAACCTTTTCAAAGAATCACAAACTCGAGGAATCGTAGGATTAGAAACTTTTTTTGGTGCGACGAGATTAAAGGCGAGATATATCCATTTAAAATAGAAACAGAAAATATACATTTTTACAGACCTGTAAAAATATATTGAGTACATTTAAATAATTTTAGAAGATTTGAATATATAAAGTATAAATAAGTTCATTTTTATATAAGTTGACACATTTAATAATTCAATATGTGCTTTTTTTAATTTTATAGTATAATTAAGTTAAGTAAAAAAAAAAAAAATTAATGTAAATAAGAAATTGCTTAAAATATTTTTGTGACATGCATTTTGATTTATTTCTGACAAGTAAGGAAACTGGTAGCTTCTTTGTCTATTGAGAAAAAAAAATGATCTTCATTAGTCACTGTTTTAAAAGTTTATAAAATTAAAGAAATAAAATTTGACAATCAATGCATATGGGTCACAAAAATGTGGCGTGTAGCTAAGGTCTAGGATTTTTTTGACTTCCTATGTTTGCAGACTGGTAAAGCAAACTACAATCGGTCTAAAATGATCCATTTTACGTTTTACGTACACAATGTACTTTTTTTTAACACAATCTGAATATATGAATTTTATTTCATTTATTAATCCCGACGAACGCTGTTGTAAATTTTATAAATGATTGAATTACCTGGCGTATCAATGATGCATACGTGAACGGCGGTCTAACGTCTGCATTTTTGTAGAAATCCCTATTTCGCTGAATCTCTGTAAGAACAAGAGTTTCGTTGTAATATTCATTGCAGTTTTAAATTTGCATTTACATTTAAACTAGATAATTTACTCTTCATCATCTGACCTTTTAATTAACAGTAGTCACTGATTTATTAGAGTAAAATTATTACTACGGTGATCGTTCGAATTTTATTAAATTTAATAGTAGTTACATTTTTCTTTTTTTTTTCAATAATTTATTTTATATTAATTATTCAATTTTTCGTGGCAAAATTACTTCACTTGTCGCATCGATAGTGAGTTATTTTCTTTATCACCATAAAAGTCAATCGATCAACTTCTGAAATAAATACAAACACAACTAGATAAATTGGTGACGTGAATTTGCTGGGTAAAGAGAGAAAAACAAACGAAAACAGGTGGCTCTGGTATACGAGAAGCGAGAATCATAACTGCGGGCGTTGGAAAAAAATTTCAGCTTGGTATTGTGCTCGATAGACAAATGAAATAATATTTCATTCAAATGCCAAGTTTTTTTTTCTGAACTTCCTGATAAAAAAAATTACGACGAAAGGGAGAAAAAGTTCTCTTTCGAGTTGAAGTTTGCTCTCTACAATTAATTGTCTTTTATGCATTCCAAATCGATCCATTGCAATCCGCACTTGAACAAATATTCTATCAGTTGTCCAATTCAATACCCAAGTCATTTAGATTATTATTTTTATCTCAAAAAGCAGCGAGGTTTATAAATATTGCTTTTAACATTAATTGCATAGTTGGATCTGTGATACAACGACTTTATAAGTCATGTTTAAAATTAAATTACTTAACATTCTATGTTCTCAATGAAAAGCAATATTTTCTTTTATCATTAAATGTATTTTCCAACACCAATTACGAATAAACAAAAATCACTCTAAAAACACTTAAAAAAGGGTAAAAATAGACTAAACTAGGGCAAGGAGGAAGAAGCAAACAAACAGCCATGCATGCAAGTGACGATTTCCGGTTGCATAGCGGACGCGCGAAAATAAGCACACCTTTTCTTCGAAACAAAAACGCAGTTTGTACTTTGAAATTAAAAGAGAAATCTAGAAAGGAGAAAAGTGATAAAAGTAAACGATCACATAAACAAAACTGAAGAGAAACTAGGTAATGGCCAGAAAAGTTTGACAGTACCTTGTTGGACGTCTAGGCCAGCGCGTTCCAGCATGTAGGGCAGCCCTACACGGTGGGGGTGGCGGGCAGCACAAAGAAACGGAGAAATGAGAGAAACCACTCTTCATATTGTGCGTAAACGCTTTAGTTTTTTTTTATCAAAAGTAACGTCTTACGGTCTGCAAACTGATTTCGAAATGCGGAGACGATCGGCCGCCGTTGACTTTAAAGAGCGACGGGGCAACAAAGGCCTACCACCAAAATACATTCTGCTATTTCCGGCGCAACGGAGCAACGTGGAAGGTATGATCTGCTTGCAATTATTTTTGCGTGATTTTAGCGTTTTCTTACGAGCTTTTTGTTGTTGTTTTTTTTTGTACCTGTTATTTTTTGAGTAATTTTGGTTTTTCACAAATTTGGTTAGTTGTTGACGTTAATTTCCTTATAAATTTTAATCTTATTCAAGTTTGAGTTTTTTTTTTGTAACTTACGTATTGTAAGTTTCTTTACAAAACTGTTTGTTTTGGAAAATCTGTTGTGAAAGTCGGAGATTCAACAAAAGGCTTATCGAAAAACATTAAAACGACAAAAATATTGTTTCTACCATCGCCTAAAGTTAGCAGCGACTGAATGTACCCATTTCTTTGATCAGTTTGCAGCCTCAACTGTATGATAAAATAAAATAAAAACTAGTTTTTATCGTAGAAAATAATAACACATCAATTAAATTCATAAGGTCATTTACTGTCTTAAACACATGAGATTATACTCTTTTTTATCTGAATTTGTCTCATTTGCGTTGCATCTATGCACTGAACTGCGCCAACAAGGTGTCGACACTCGAGACAAATCGACCCGAGTTTCTCAAATTACCTTCGTAATAAATAAAGGAAAACGATAAATAAAAGAGTGATGAACAAACCAACACATTGAAAGAAATTTGAGTCACTCGGAAGTCTCGTCACGGATTTTATTTCAATTGTTTTTGCAAGAGAAATGACACATTAGTGCACGGCTGTTATTGTTTCGTTCTGTTCACAAACCACACCGGATAGATACACAGAAGAGGTAGAGAAGAGATTGAGAGAGGACCGTAAAGTGCATTCTCAATAATGAGCTACGGGGAAGAAAAAGTCTTTCCTCGCGGATCAACTGCGATCCACCCATTGAGCCGTTGAAACTCCCGAACACACTTTTGGCGAATTAAATCAATAAAAAAAATTAAATAAGAGCGAAAGTCGGTCGAGTTTCATTAGCCGAGGGATCGAAATTGTCTTTCTTGTTTAGTTTTTTTTTTTTGTCAAATTACCTTCGTTAATATCTATTCCAGATCTATCCACGGATACTCTGCGCCTTACAGTGCCCTCCTCATACAGTCCTACGGGATAGCATTTTTTTTCGTTTTCATATATGGCGGTATATATTTCTTTCTTGGCTCAAAGTCAGTGTTTAAAAGAAATCGCAAATTCTGATAGAAAAGACAGTTTTTTCTTGGAATCGATCGTCCGACTCTTTAATGCGTTTATGAAAAATATTTATAAAAAGTTTTAAAAAAACATTAATTGTACGAAATCGTGTTTTCGCATTTAAATGATAGTGAGCTGTATAAAACTGTATAAAGTATATTAAAATAAGATTAAAAATTTTATTAATAACGAATTACTGGTCGCACAATCGAATATCCTCAAATTATATTTATTCTCACGAAAACTTCTAGTCAATTACATTCATTTAGACAAAATTTTTAAGTATATAGAATTGTGATACCTTGAAAAGTCAGAATGAGACAGGGAGAAAAAGATGACACTTGTCACGTAATTATCAGAAGGCACAGATAATAATCGTCATGTCAATGTATTCAAAATTGTAAGTAAAAAAAAACAAGTTTTTTTTCTGAGAAAAAATACGTTTTAAATCATCTCTACTTATTTGATTTTACGTTATTAAAAAATTTTTCACATTTTTCTTGCTAAGTAACGAACAATCAAAATACTAATAGCTGCTTAATATTCATATACATTAAACACTTACGCAAACTTTGGAATTTCATTTACTCACGACGGCTTAAGCTCACACGTGCCGGATTTTCAATGTATAAATTTATAATATTCCCGTTTTCTTCCATAATTAATTTATCAGATAAAAGTAAATAGAAATAATATTTCTTACGACACAAAGTGTTCTATTAAAAGATAATAAAAATTTATCGAGAATGGTATACAAAATCGTTTCATTTAATTATTCAATGCAAATAAATTACTTATTTAATGTATTGAATTTTCAAATTGAGTTTCACCCTAAGAAAATATAAAAATGACGAATAAGAGAATAAACGGTAGAATAAGAGAGCTCACCTCCGGCGAGCGATAAGGTGGACTTGTCACTGATTCTCCTGCGGATCGGTCCAGCCATGCTGGGTATGCTGGGCATACTCGGCATGCTGCCGGGCATGTTAGGCATGGGCGGTAGACCCGACATGTTGGACATGTTGGGAAGACCCGGCGGCATGCCCGGGGCACCCGAGGATGGAGGCAGCTGACCACCTGCAGGTGACCTCACGGCCGATACCAGGGCCGACATCGATACTGGAGAAACCTGGGAAACGCCTCCAAAACTTGGTGGTGGTTGATTCATCAACGCTGACGATAGACTCAGTTTCGGCATGCTTGGTGTGTTCTGCAAAGATGAATAGTTGCCGTTTGGTTAAAACATTGGGACGTCAGTTGGGGGATATTAAATTTGATCCATGAAAAAAATGTGGGTATAATTTATCCTCAGTTTATGTACACCCTGTGATAGTTAATTCTGGTTGCATTTTTTGAAAAAATGCTATATGAACTATATTTGACATAAAAAATGTTACTATTCACATTTTCCAAGTAAATTTCGCATTTTCATATTTAGAGATAACAAAATTAATGCCTTAAATCATAATTTTATACGCGATAAAGTAATGAAATTAACCGGCGATGCTTAACATATATTTACTTTGAAGGTCGATAAGATTGGGTTATCAAGGGAACAAAGAGAGATTATCTTATCGTAGGAGCAGTGTTAGATATTACCGAGGATTCCGTCGATTTCGGCGGTTCCGGTGAGGCCATCTGTTTGGCCATGTGTAAATGGTGCATCATCGCTGTTAACCTATCACGCTCCTTTTGCAGCTGGATTTCCAACTGCGAGACGACCTGCATCTGGACACGCGCCTGCGCCGTCGACCGGTCGTCCAATGTGTGTTCAGTGTTTAGGTGTCTACAACAGTTATTGTAAAAAACATTCTTTTTTTAAATTTGAGTGGTATTATTATACTAATCGTGCTTCATTTTCTTATCAAAAATGATCAATTTCTACTTTAGAAACAGTTGAAATTCACTGTAAATTTGTAAATTTTCCGATGATTAGTGTATAGTAATATTTCTATCTAGCATTTTCATTATCCTATAAATTTATATAGTAAATTTTTCTAGATACTTTTCTGAGTATAAAAGAGGCATACCATTTGACTATCTTATATTTTATTTTAATTATTAGTTAAAAATAAGGGGTTGAACAGTAATTTACAATTTACTATTATGATGACTTCTTAACAATACGAAAAAAATGAGCAAATCAAGTAAAAAACAAAATTAAAACTTTGATAAACTAGAAATTAAATAGCATTTCCTCGTCGAATCTTCTCTGATGTACTCCTAAAAGCTTAAAAATTGACCGGAAGGTTGTAGTCTGTTGTTGCACGCATCGAAATTATTTTCATAATCCCCTTGCGCTTCGGCTTTGTGCCCAGCAAAGCAGATTGAAGGACTGGAGGCGACCGGAGACGCAAAGAGGGGGAGAGAAAAGTAGATGAGATTCGTCTGCTGGTCTCTTCTTCCTCTGAGAAGCATAACGATGCGGTCGAGCGTCGTGAATATTAATGAGACAAAGGTAATTAACGTCTCTCTTTTTTTTACCTCTTGTTCGCTCTCTTCTCGTCTCCTTTCTATTCTAATGCAAGGACTCGTTCGAGGGGCGCAGTTTCGTGATTACTAGGTTTCGCCCTAATGGGGTTAAAGGCGCAAAGACGCCGATGCTGCTGACTCGCGAGAAATTTTACTTTTTTAGTCGTGGGGTTGAGACTATCTGTTTATTGAGAAACGATGTCATCAAACGCGCTAGATTAAATGGCGCCAGTATTCCCATTCTGTCCCGGCTTTATGCATCTGGAAAATCTTTTGTAGCCATAATTTTTGTCGTTCAAGATCAAACGTTTACGTAATTATGGAGTTCCGCTTTGTGAATCGAAGGCATTCGTTGCCTTCGTTCATTGTATTTACAATGGAAATTCTACAAAATTATTGCTAAAAAACTTAACTATTTAAATCTAATTCCCTTTGCTAGCTGCTTAAATGTGACTTAGCGATTCACTTACTTGAGGAATGCCTGATAGTCTTCGCAAACGGCTTCGCATCCAGGCCACTTGCATACACCGTGTCCGTAGAGCGGATGTTGAACCTTCTCGTTACAAGTGGCGTCGAGCGGTTTTTCGTCAAGTTGTGTCGTGCCATTGATTTCCGCGCGACGGTTCGTAACTAAGGAATTAAGAAGGCCTGCGATAAATCGCCCGGCGTTTTTCATTGGTTTAATGACATGTAAATATGATAAGTTGTGGATTGGAACGTTATTTTATGTAAATTAAAATAAAAAGAAACCATCGTATCGAAATATTACAAAGATACACGGAGAGAAATGTATATATAAACATTCCAATAATTTTGAATAAAAATTACTATACTGTTTAGTAACGTGAGGA
>JAWWEN010000038.1:11089676-11105634 GCA_035582955.1 Sycophila texana | reverse complement strand
AAAACCCCGAAGACCAACTTTGTCCCTCGATTAATAAATAATATAGTAATTTTAACACGAAGATTTCTCTCCGTGTATATAAAAGAAGACAATTGTAGGATAAATTAAACAAATCAAATTTACCATTTA
The DNA here is from genome assembly GCA_035582955.1 of Sycophila texana. Classification (NCBI taxonomy): domain Eukaryota; kingdom Metazoa; phylum Arthropoda; class Insecta; order Hymenoptera; family Eurytomidae; genus Sycophila; species Sycophila texana. The sequence continues at coordinate 11,105,505 of JAWWEN010000038.1, read as the reverse complement.
GACTAGAACTGGATTTTGATACATTTGAATTCGCATGAGACTCGGAACTCTCCGACGGTTCTGACTTCCATCCTGGCATAGAATCTGAAGGTTGCATACCTTTAACAATCGTACAAGTTCAGTAACAAAATCATATTTGAAATTTAGAGTTAATGAGTTAGTATACCTAGGATTGGTACAGATTTCTCAAAGTTCTCAATAATTGTTATTTATTAAATTAAACGAAGATAATAATCGAACCTGATGAGTGATTGTGACTTTGCATTCCTAAACCCTGCTGCAGAAGATACTGTCGCTGTGTAATCTGTAACTGCTGGATGAGTTGCTGTTGTTGAAGAGCCAGTTGCTGCAGTGGGGCCGATACCTTCTTCTTATCAGCGGTTTGCAGTAGATGCGTCTGCTGAATGAGGTTCAGTTGAAGTTGTTCCTGCAGTTGTTGCATTGCCTGCTCCAGCTGTTTCCGGCCCAGTTCGGCTAATTGATGTTGGTGCTGCAAGGATCACAACAAGAAATTACAAACCAATGATTCACATTCATATTTCTCAAGTTTGAGTGACATTTACGTTTTTTAGCGAAGAAAAGTAACCGAATCTATCCTGGTTCGACGCATGTTCCGAGGTTGAGTCCTGTAATGGATTAAGAATTGGTTGGATCGATCGAATTGATTGACCATTGAGGATGTTTCTGAAGAACCTCAGTTTCACAGACCTGATGATGCTGTTGTTGTTGCTGCTGTTGCATGTACATCGAGTGTTGTTGCATGAAGGACTGGAGTTGATTGGGATTAAGGATGTGTTGCTGGATGATCTGTTGCATCTGATGAATGCCACTCACTGGGCTCAGCATCATCTGAGCCGTAGTTTGTGACGACGGCGGTGGTGCCCCCGGAGGCCCTCCTGGAGGACCTTGCGAGGGATCGGGCGGTGACGCCCTGCCGTGAAAAATGTACGCAATTAGTATCTACCTTCATCATGATTGCACCAAGTTTTGGATTCTACATCATTTGAAGCTCAGAATTCTAAATATATGTCTTACAGTGTATCCTATAAGTTCTTCATTCTAAATAAGTATTTTACCTCTGTGGAGCTTGAGGACTCTGATGCGGACTTGGTTGGGGGCCTGGCGCACCGGAACTCGGCTGCTGCGACTGCTGCGTGATGATAGGCTGCTTTTGCTGGGTCATGGGTGCTGCTACTGATGTCACTGCGTGCCCGCTCGGACTGAGCTTTCCATTGCTTTGATACTCGATACTGAGCTCGTGCTGATGCTGCTGCTCGTTGTTGGTGTTGTCGGGGCCGCTCGAGCTTCGTCCCTCACGGCATCGACCCAACCGAGACTCGCACTGCTGTTGCTGCTGTTGCTGCTTCAGGGCTGCGTATAAACTGTTAGCCTGTAAGCAGTGCATTTTTGACGATTCAAATTTGGGAATGGGCGGGATTAAAAGTTGACTTTAATATTGTTAAATGTTACTTTGTAAATAGATTCAAACGTTTTCTGTGCTTCAAATAAAAAGAATCGGTACCTCACAATCTTCATAGAAACTGTTTCCGAAGTATAAACTAAAGAGAATTACAATGTTTATTCATTTTTTGTGTAGCTTATTTATTTATTTACTCTGAGGGGAGGAATATTAAGCAATAATTTAAGACCTACATACGAAGATAAATATTTCGTTGTTTAAATGTTTTATTTGCTAATAATGACAACTCACTATTATTAATAAAAAGCTTCATTAAAGTTTCATTTATTTTTGTCTGAACACTTAATCATGAATTATCATAGCGGTAATTATCGTAGTTCCTCGCATATACTTGGAATACCTACATTTTGAAGGCTTCTTCGACCCTTATAATTTTTCTCCGACTGTCGTGCGATAAAGAGCCGGAAAACGACTGGCCTGACCAAACACTGATAACCCGTTGCGAGAGGAAACTTCTTTGCATGTTATAAACACACTTAATTGTACACTAGTAAGATTAACATAGCAGACATTTTCTTCAACTTCGTTTCTCCGAAGAGAAGGAAAACGTGCTTAAGAGAAAAAACATTCTAAGAATTGAATTCGCGAATGATGATCAAAAGATTCTTGATTTTTATAAAACCATATCGTCGACCATTTTGATATTCAAATTCCAAGTAGTGCTCTCTTGTTTTGCGAAAATTAAACTGCCCCCCGTGTGTGCACAAGAAAATACAAAATTCGGGAAGCTCCTTTTCGTGAATTTCGGTCGTCTCGCCTCGCTTGTATTACGAACAATATTGATCTTATCTAATGGCGTTCGGGCGCCCGCGCAATTCGAAACTCCGCGGGAATGACGCCGAGGCCGCTCGCGCTGTTTGCGCAACGCGTAGATTTGTTTTATTGAGTTTCGAGGCGCGCGCCTCGGCGCGGTCCCGGATGAATGGCCCATTTATTTGTTCTGTTCCGCAGATGAACGGAAATTATTAAATGACCCGAATTGCGAGATGAGGTTATTTTTCAAATCGTGTTTGTGGTATGAGTAACGTTACTCGCTATTGGCTATGAGTAAAATTTACGTAGAAAAAATTAGTGCAAATATTGCCGTAATAAAACAAATACAAAATACTTTTATGGAAATACTTAAGTGATATTTTTTCTCTCTGTCGTAATATTTGAGTGTTAATTTCTATTCTAAATAATTTACATCATGTGAAAAATTTATTTCAATTAATTACTTTTACTTTATGTTGATATACATGGCGAAAGGATAACTTAAACGCAAAATACAAATTAACTTCTGTAGAACGATAGAAAAGGATCCTGATTGTAAATTCATGAGTACCCCGTCTTACCGTCTGCGAATATTCCTAAAATACTTACAAGACATTGCAATCTCGGTAAGCCTAGCAAGACTGAAGAAAGGAGATTGCTGGTGTTTGGGAAGAGATTCGAATGAAAGGAGCCGAAAATCTTAACAGCCAACATCAGTAGCTTCAACGAGATCTCGTGGAGGACATCTTCGAGACATTTGATGGTCCTCTTCGAAGGTTTCGAAGGGCCTCCTTTCTTACTAGCTTTTTTTCTTACTTGACAACGCGCGATATCTTGCCTCTCCATTTTTGTGGTACGAAATTGAGGGGGACTCGCTTTAATCGGGGAGTTTAAGGAGTCGGCTGCTACGCTGGCCGAGGTGGAAGGAATGTATAAACAAGGCTCTACCCACTTCATTTGTTTAAGCAAAGTATATTTATTTTAAAATATTTTTTTTTTATTATAAAATAGAGTTTTTAATAATGTCTGACCAAATCGGCTGTGATCACTTAAAATCAGTGAATAGTATTATTTCTAACATTATATATATTAGAGAATTAAGTTAACTCGCACTGTATTCAATAATTTAAAATGAACAAAGATTCTCTATTTACTCTCCCGAAACTTCCGCTTTTCATATTTGTATAAATAATACAAAGGATCTTCCTTTTTCCGCGTCGGAGTTGACATAACGTCGGCGCGACGTCGCGCAATAATTAAGCCCAGCTAATCAAAGACGGAAAAATGGATTTCCTTCGGGAGCGTCGCGCCGCTAGTGAAATACGCGTTTCTTGAGAGTCCCCGTCTCCCCGCGGTATTAATTAACGAATTAAGGAGTAGACGCCGATGAGATCGAGGTGCGCCTTTCGAAGAGCTTAAAAGGATTAAAAGTCCCGCGCGACCCGCGTTTTTACTTTTTTTTCGCGCGCCGAGGGCCTGAGGTGCGCAAGTGTGTCATCTCCTTAATCAGAGCCTGTCATTGAGACATAATCATTTAGCTGAAAGTAAGGAAAGAAATATCCTTGTGTCATAGAGGTAATTATTGCCATATTAAGAAAAAAAGTTTTTAACAGCAAATTTTCGGGGAATCGTTTTACTAAAAAGAGTATAAATAAATGTGCAAACGTAGAAATACGCACGAGTACTATGTATAAAATTAATTTATATATAATTTCAATAATTTTTGTTAGGATTTAAGTAGAGTTTTGATTGTTATGGTAATAGATAATTTACGGTACTGCAAATAATTTTGTTTTCAATATTTTGTAATTTAAAAGAAAAATTATAATTATTTCATGAATTTAACAAGGAAATATTTGACTTCATTGGTAAAGTGTTGCATCGTCGCGCGATAGAATGAAGCGACATTTGCACCTCTCGGGGACTTCAATGCGGCTACTCTGTGGTTGCGGTGTGTATAGGTAAACAGCAACGCAACAGCGGAGCTTCGAATGCGCGGGTATATTTGTCCAGCGGACGTCGAGTATGTCTCACTGCTTCGTTTCTTTATTTTTTACACATTATATTAAATCTTATTGAATTTATTATTTCGTTTAGATACATTGCAGCTTATATTTTTAAATGAATTGCCTATAGATGTAAGGTATAGTTTACGTCTCACCTATTTCGAAGTACTTATATACAAGATTTTATTTTATGAGTGTAAAAAAATTATTTTTTATACTTTTTAAAGACTAAATAATCTCACAGATATTTATTTTAGTATTTACGTAGTTTCGAAGGACCTTCTATCTCACTTGTTTCAAAGTAGTCATACTCAAGATCTCATTGCATGATTGTAAAGAAATACTTTTCATACTTTTTACAGACTAAATTATGGGTTTAGAAATTTTCTTCGTATATTTGTAAGAAATACATCTCCGAATCTATTTTATTTCCTAAGAATGAAATTCGTACTCGGCAGATATTAAAAAATAAAAAAAAATCACCAATGCTGACTAATTTTTCCTCAAACAAAAATTCAATCACCAAGTTCCTCTGAATCGCGGAGTTGCTCTCAATTTCGTTGGGGCGATCGTCGAAGTAGTCGCGACGCCTTATCGGATTTTCAGTATGCGGAGCGTCGCGAGGCCAATCAGCGCACCCCGACGCTTTTGTTGACGTTTGTCATAATATTTTAATATTAAATCGCATTACACTCTCCAGCCATGCGTTCGCATAATCAGACGCCGTGTCGACGCCTCGCTTTTTCTGCTCGAACTCGCTGTCTTTTTTTCCAAGACTTCATTTCTCGTATTGCACGCTAATGGTTTATCCTAAAGTTTTTATAGTATTTTATCTGAAAAATGTATTCAAATTACTACAGATTTCAAGATAAAAATATGGTCACGTGTATCATTACACATAAATTTAACATTTAGGTAATTCAGCCAATTGTCTGAAAACACGTAAACGACAAAAAAAATAATTAAAAAGGCAAATGAAGAATATTCGACACTAAAAAAATGTAAACTTCCCCCCTCAAGTACAAAAGGGCAAACTGTCACCGTACGCGACGCGAGTGATACGCTTATCCGGGCGATGGAGTGCGCACGTGTGTGTGTGTGTGTGCGGTGGGGAAAGGGGGGAGCCTCGCGCCTCGGCGTTTGTCGTCCCCCTCGTCGCGGTCGTCAGCTGGAGGAACGCGGAATACAAATTGGCCCGAGCGCCTCGCGTACACATAATGAATTCGCGAATTCACGCCCCGGCGTTTCTCTCGCCTCTTCCTATTTCTTTTTCCAGCCGCTGCCGTCTATTATTATTGTTACTCCGCGCGGCGAATATTATTTTCAGGGCGGCTATGCGCCTACCGCGAGATTTGCTCTCCTGGCGGGGTTCATGCGGAGGGTGGAATTTATTTTATCGTTTTGCCGAGGCTGTGCGGATTGTATTTTTAATGCGGCGGGGAAGGGGAGCCTAGTAATACTTTTTTGATAATTCACCTTTTTCTGAGTTGCGACGTCAGAGTTTCGCGTAGGTGGGCCTTGCTGTAATTGAATTTACGTAAATTTTTGTTACGATCGAAGAAGGAATTTGAGGGGTGAAAGTTGACAATTGTGATTTACTCTAGATCAAATTTTAAAGTTTGTAAATTTTTTTTTTTGCACATGCGTCTAAAGTCCTCACTTTACTCTAACTCCCTATAGGTGTATAATACATTATTTTTTGTTTTGTTTTGTATAGTAGGATTAAGACAAAAATTATAAGAAAAGTTTAATCAAAGGATTTTATAATTTAATTTAATTAATTAAAAATCGATATAAATAAACGAATGGCGTCGATTTTCTGAAAAGTCCGGTCTTCATGAAGACCGGCAAGAAAAAGGCGTCACGACGCGTCAGCGATACCCCCATCGACTCGTCGCGGCTGATTAGATCCTCTAACGTTAGACCGATGCTGGGCAAACCCGCAGAATAGTCGTGTATCGACGGCCGATTTTCCGCCTACCCGCGGCCCCTTTCCGCAAAGGCTGCTTTTCAAAGGCCTGAATTCATGCTCCTCTCTTTAGACCTCCAGGCATCGATCGCCAACATTATCGGGAATAATTATTAATTTGCAATTAATGCAATAACTATACAAAAAGACGGAGATTTCGGATCGTTATTATTATTTTTTTTACAATAGAATTAATATCAAATTGGATTAATGTTGGACTTGAAACGATTGATTACGTACGTTCTTCAAAAGAAATGGCAAGAAAAAAAAAAGAGCGAATCTATTCGTATAACTGCGTTTAAAAAACATGATTGGACACGAAAGTAAAGAAACGCGAATCGTGAATTGAATAATTTGGCAGCTTTGGAGAATGTAGAAAATTATTTTTTTTGCTTAAATTATTTTTTAAGCAAATAGTGCAAGTTTTATAAGACAGTTTTTCCAAGGAATGCTGAATTTTTACTCGTGCCACTGTTCGATTTTAAGTAAATAGGATAGAATCGCAATGATATTGAATTTATCGAATTATCGTGATTTTAAGATTTTTTTATGCTTCAACCGGAAATGCTTTTTCTCTGGGTCACTCTAATGTACTCTGGGTTACTCTAATGTAAGGTAATATTTTTGCAGCAATTACTATTATTTTGTAATTTTGTATAATTCTCTGATAAATAAATAAGTAGAATCGATTATGACAATTTTCATAAAAACAGTTTACACCAGTGGAGATATTTAAATGAACCGTTTGAATTTTTTTATTGAAATAATTAATAGAATTACTCGATTATTAAAAGGTTCACATTTCCAAGCGAATTACTCAAGACTCTCAGGCCGCGTAACCACTTATAACGAAGCTCCATCAAGGCGCAGCCGACCTCGAGCCTGCGTACAAAAAACTTTGTGGGAAGCAACGCGAAAGAATCGCGAGGCTATGTATCTATTTGTCGGAGAATAATTTCGCTTCGTTAAAAGAAAAAGTGGCGTGGGAGGAGGGCAGTCGATTACAAGTCCTTAATGAAAACCAAACAGCGGGAAGAAAAAAGGGACGGTTGCAAGAGGGAGGGGTAAGAAATTGCGCGCGCGTTGTTCCCATTCTTTCCACCCCACGGCGAGAAATTTTCCAGGCTGTGGATACTATGGACTCTTACTCAGCGCTTTTCTCCACGGCTGCATCACTCTCAGCGTCCTGTCTTGTCCGGGATTTTCTTACGGCGTTTTTTTTTTCTTTCAACGGTGCGAAATTATTAATTTAATGAAATTTTTTATTGTCGCTCGAATAATTTCCCGGTATTATATTGAAAATTTTAATTTAGCGAAAATCCTTATGTCAATTTTTATTTCTCATAATTCATGAAAGTATTAGAACCTTCCTGCAAGGAATTGCCAAGTGTGGTAGTTTATACCTAATTTTAGGTATTTTTAAATACATAAATTCGTAAAAATTATAAATTAACTGGTGTATGATCTACACACGAAGAACTAAACACTTAAGAAATCTTTTAGAATTCAGAAAAATCTAAACTCACCTGTTTTACATAATTGATTTTTCGGCAAAAAGCTTTGCGGCAAAATTTTTTGGTTGAAAACCGCGAAGAGTAAAAAGCACCGCGTGAAGATAATCCACGCAGGTATAAGAACGTCGCGTTTTACTTTCGCGGCGGTTAATAATTCAGTATCAATTAGTGGCTGTTTGAATTATTAAGAGATTCCTCGTAGCAGGCTGACGGTGCCGCGGCTTTCTCTTTCGCTTGCATCTCGAGACGGCCGCGACTCAAGATGAAATGAGGGAAATTAAGATGAAACGTGGCTCTCGAGTGATAAGGATTTTCTCCTGAATTGCGACGCGCAGTCAATTAATGCGAATGCCTCGATCCTACAATATACATCTTTTTTTTTTAAATTTTATTTTTGATCTTGAAAATTATTCTCCTACATCTAAAAATCTATGATTTTAATTTTTAGATCATTAATTCACATAATTTAAGAAAAGAGTAAATAACGTTCAATCTTGAAAGTTTACTAGTGAAAGATAAACTTTTAAGTCCCGCAAAAAAAATCGTTGTAAAAGGAAATTCCACGAGAGCCAAGTACGGTGAGGCGCGCATTTATGAATATTTCTTTGGCGTGGAGAGTGTCCCTAAATCCGCGGATATCTCACTGTGTACACCTGGAGCTCGGATCATGACCAGGCATACGGAGGGACGGGTCACCGCCACCCGAGAACACCCCCGCGCGTTCCTATTTATATTCGCAGTCCATTTTCGCTTGTTTGCCCGTACGTCGCCTCGACACTCTCGCGCATTCTTCGCCAGGACATTGTCGCGTCCGTTTACGTGTGCAAGCGGATTTCACCGGGAGACGTCGATTAATTCGCGTCACGAGTGTGCGAATCTATCGCCACCTTTTATCTTTTTTTTTTTCGTATCATTCCCGTTGTTCATTTTATTTTTCGTTTCATTTGCGAGCAAGCGATTAAGGATTGGCTTTACATAATTATTCAATTAGCGCGTGGTTATAAATTGTTAGGTTTGGACATTCAATCACAACGTTTAATATTATCGGTGTATAAGAATATTAAAAAACTTAAGGATTATTTTATTAATCTAATTAATAAAATTTAACAGACGTAAACTTTTTCATTATTCATATTGAAATATTACATACGAATCACATCGATTTTTAATTTTGGCGCCATTTTACCCGAAGGGAATACAAGGGACCCATCCCTACTCTAATTTTTCCACCCGACAAAGAAATCTAATCTGTCCGAGCATCCAAACACGTCGTTCGCATTAATATTTATAAGCCGCGAGAAATCACGAAGCAGCCGTCGCGGGGGAATTAAGACGCCAGTCCCTTTCGTGCGATTGCGGTTAAAAATCGCGTGGTATTACTTAAAACACCGGCACCGTAAGACTTCCTTCCGAGCGCCGACGAGCCTTTCTTGATGATACAATTAAGCCGGCCGAGACTCCCGACTTGGGGAATTATCCGATATTTTTCACGCGACTCCGTTTGGAAGGGTTAGGGCTGCGCCGGATGCCAGATGCCTTCGGCGGGGGCGGGGAACCCCTGCGGCGCGCCTGCATTTTTTATGCTGGCGCGGTTTGACGAACTCGCGGCTGACGCGGAAAAATAAGGCGCCCTTTGTAATTCGAGATGTTTGCTGCGATTAAAAATTCGGGATAATTATTAAGGGTTAATTAGCAGAATGTAGTCAGGGAGTTTCATTACATGGTTAAAAATTCTACGTTTTGTACGTTTCGATATGAAATTATAAAATATATTTGTTTAACATACACGCTTTTTAGTAGTTTTAAAACTTTATAAAGTTTTTATTTATACTAATCTTTTTTTTTTTTAAATTTAATTGTAGAATGTATAATGCACTCGTATTTAAAGAACATTAGTTTGTTAAAATTTATAAATGATAGTTTTATTATACACGAGGATCATTATGTATTCTTCGATGACAGACAAAGCGCAAGTCCGTAAGAAAAATATAAGCTGAAAAAATAGCCGACTGAAAGGGTTGGAAGTTTTGTGGTTAGCGTTGATGTACATTTTTTATGTGGTATAAAAATATACTCGCAGATGCTTTATTTTCTAGTATAAAATATTATTATACTCATTTTTATGTTAAAATACTTCCCTGGAAAAACCATTTACCTTCCCAATGGTATTAGTCAATTAATACTCTAAGGATTTTACACAGTCAACCAGCAAAGTTCGTTTAAAGATTTTTTTTATCGGTGTAACCACTGTTTTATTTTTTAGCAGTGTAACAAAATTAATATAATTTTACAGAGACAGATATTTTTTTTAAATACAAGAATATTCCAGAATAATTACAGAAATATTTTGTTCCAACAAATTTGGTAACTCTCCAATTAAGACTTCCATTATTTTATATTAAAAAGAAATTTCAAATGAAATAAGAAAAAAAAACAGATACAATCCATGCAAAACCTGCCAAAATTCCACGTACGCGCGTCGCCTGGTTATCCTATAGTCTTGACACATCGTCGGAACTCTCGCATGAATTCGGCAATGTTATTATCATATTTTTCACATAATGCGCGTGCTGGTGTATTCCTCACGTCGCCGTGACACTGCATCCCCCAAACCCTCCCTTCGACTGTGCGCCATGCTATATATTTTAAAGTTTTATCGTTTATTGTTCGAGAAAATGACGACCCTCGATGTAAACGTACAGCCGTTCTCGGGCCTCCTTAACATTTTTTCACAATAACGTTTTACATGCAGGGACCGAGCGCTGAATTTATCGCGGTTTTTGCACGATGATCAAGTGATACGCCACAACGATAAGGATTTATTTGGATTTGCGGAGAATTTTTTTTTTTATTACATTAAATTTTACGTCGATGTTTAAGAATATATTTTTTCTTTTTGTACAAAACACTAACGATCAACATTAAACTTACAATTTTTTTAAATGTAGACAATATAATGATTTGAAGTGTCAAAATAATCTTTCTTTGATAAAAAGTTATATTCATTTTCACTGATCTCAGAAGGGATCTCTTTTAGTCTGCACATCCGAAAAACGTTACTTTATTGAATTGAACGTTTTTGAGGAATACAGTATAGTTTTAAAAGAAAAAATAATTCCAAAAATAATTTCTCAATTGTCGCAAGTATCTATCTCTGACTCATTGTCATAATAATTTACGGTACACTGGGGTTCGAAATTATTGCCGATAAAGGAAAGGCGCCGAGCGCACATTCGTCGCGGCCGATTAGAGCTGACACAATCGATTACCGGAGGCGCGCGATGCTGCTTTTTTTCCTCTCCTCGTGTTGCTCGCACCCCCACCCCCGCAGCTTATTTATGTGGGGCCCAGGGGCGAAACTTTACCTAAGCGGATCAGGTGATTTGGCGACGCGTGAGCGCCTGGAAATGCTGAGTGGCTGTCAAGGTTGGTTGTTTTATCGGCGCTCTGATTTCTTCGAGATTCGATAGTAGGATCTAGGGTTAGATGATTCTGCAGGGAAGTTTACTGGAGGAGGATTTTACATTCAATAAAGGATGTAAGAATCGTACTTAAAGTGTTTATAATTGATTTAGAAATTTACTGATACATACTAATCTACACTCTACAGATTAAAGTTTCTTATTACTTCACATTATCATACTGCCATTGTTTTTTAAAGAGGGGATTTACTGTATGTATATGAAAATTTACAAGAATATTTGATAAATTATACTGAAGTACGATAATTTTTTTTCAGAATGGCCACTTTCCCAGACAGTATAGTAGTAATTTTTACTAAACATTTCTCTGAGTAGTGTATGAGCTTATTTAATTAGAAAGTATTCAAATAGAAAAATTACAAGAATGCAGGTCATGATAGCGGATCAGTTAAGACTCTTAGATAAATTAGCTGGTTTTCTAGTAAAACAGCTACTGATTTCTAAGTTAATATAATTTTTAATAGAATTTACATAAAAATAAGTAGCACATGAGCAACGTAATAAATTACATCCTGCAGAGACTATTTCCTGCTAGCCTTATATATTCTTTAAGTATTTTTCATTAAATTTTTTTAAAAAAAGTATAAGATTAATTTCTGGAGCTGGACTAAAAGAAATTCCTAAATCGTCACATGTGCTTCAGTGAACAGATCGTAGGCATTCCACAATGATTTACAAAATCGCGCGTTACAGGAGAGAAAATATACGCCCCCGCGGGGAACGCCCGCGGAATTGACTTGGCCCGCGACGGGCCCGTTAAGATGCCTATCGTTCCCCCGCCCCATGTATCATATCCACCCCTACTCCAATTGAATATTTGTGTACGAGAATCGCGCGATAAGCATCGCATCGTCCGCTACATTCAATTTGCCGGTCTTTTATTGTCTACGACTGAAGCGATTTACGCGCGTATATACTTTTTCCCGGCGCATGACGTACGAGCTGAAACGGACTCTTGCCGGCGATACTTGAACAAGAATCAATATATAGTGCGTTTTATCGCGTGGTCACTTTTGCGATTTCACTTTATTGGCACGAGTATACTGGTTTTTTTTTAGTCTAGAGGTTTTCTTTAGATTGATTGCGGCATAAAAGTTATGGATTTTTTGTTCATTTTTGTTATTATTTCTTAAGTGATTTATTGCACTTAATAGATTTTAGATAAAGTTTAATTGGAAAGGAAATATTTTCTGTTTTTTTTCCTCTATAGAAACGATACGATTAAATTTCACATTAGTGAGTCGTATTGAATGAAGTTACAAAAAATATATTAATTTTTTTAAATTGAACTTCGATTTAACGACTAAATAATTATTCATTGATTCATAATCAGTGTAATTAACACATGCTGCAAATTACAATTTATCATTGTCCACCCACAAGAACATAGATTATAAAAAAAGTAAACGTAATGCTGATAAAAAAGTGCCGCTTATTGTAAGATTGAGATTCACAAAGCTTACCTACTGCATGGTCGGGCGAACAAGTCAAAACTGTTTGCGAAATGTTTGCTCACCTGAAACAAAAAAAAATAAATATCTCTCATTAACAACGGTTCCAGGCGAATTATAAATATTACGAAACAATTGTGTAAACAGTTTGTTTTAAAATGTGTAAATTTAAAGCAGCCATAAACAAACATTTTGTTCATTAAAAATTCATGAACAAACTCGTGAATAATCGAGGGCGAGTCGAAGAAGATGCCAGAAAGCGTCGTAAAAAATTCGAATTCGCAGATTCGCCAAAGAGAGAAAAAGTCGATTTTATTTAGCGATGTGAAAAACGAACGCGAAGATACACAAAAAAAAAATAAATAACATTTCTTGACGAAAAAAAAATTAACATAAATACACAGGCATTATTATTGCACGACAGGTCAAAAATTCCACCGCGCGATTTTTTTTTTCGCTTCTAACGTCGCCGGCGGTCGCGCATTTTACGAGTTGCGACTTCGGCCTTTTTTTTTATCCCCAGACTCTTCTTTCCCCGGAATTACGACACGAATACACAAATTTGTATGGACGAAGAGCAAACGAGTCTTAAACATCCAGAGAAACGCCATTGAGAAAACAAATATTTATTTTTAGAGGCGAGCTTACGGCTTCGAGCCGATTCTGGAAAAACATGGCCGGCTCGTTCTTTGTTTTTTCTCATTGACACTTCAGTGACGTGCCTACAATTTTTTACGGAAATTCCGAAAAAAAATCACGTGCGTTTTCTTTACTGACGCTTGGACTGCTCGTTAGGTGCATATTCACATTAAGAAAACAAATATTTTAAAATTAAATGTTAGTTTTATTTATTATTTAATTTTATTTAGTATTTAGTTTTATTTAGAATTTTTTAAATTATCAGCCATAAAATTTCCTTACTATGTTTAAATTGATATTCCGCGTAAAACCAGGGCAATAACGATAATTTTGTATTTTTCAATCACCCGCTCTTTTCATCTCGGCTGGTGAACATTCACCAAGCGTACAGATAAAACGTGAAACTCCAACCATGTATAAGAATTCAGAGTAAACCCCCGACACCATATCCGTTTTTCGCATCGTACGCGGGACCTCCTTGATATTCCCGCGCTCGTGTATTTATGCCAGCTTGCAATCTAATAAAGATAAAAAATAATGGCGGCCGTCGGCCGGTAATACAGTTACGGCTAGTAATCCGTACTCCCGGCCACGGGCCGCATACGAATTGCCAGAAATTCGCGGACGCCGTTTTGTACATCGGCACTTTATCGGCGATCGGCCAATCTTTTTACATTAGGATGAGTTTTACATGCAGCTCGGCCACTTTACGATGTGTTGCTGGATTAAATTCGATATTTGCTCGGTAGTAAACGTCCGATAAAAAGGCTCGTCTTTAAGGTAGTTCTTGGCGAAATTCAATTACCGCAAGGATTAAGGAAAAAAAGTTTATTTTATTTTTTTAGTTATTACTAAATTACTTTCTATACTTCAAAAAATTAGTAGGGAATGCATATGCTCGATTGTTTTTATTAAATATCAATTTTGTTTATATAGTAATCGTACTTAATTGATAAATTAAAAGTTTATTAATTAATTATTATTAATTTACTAAATAAATGTTAATAGCGCTGTTTATTAAAAAAACTGCAATATTGTAAAATCTGTAGTTTTTTCAAATATACATAAAAAAGGAACACAAAGTGTACAACAGGGAATGAATCGAGAGCATGGGTTTAATGTTGATCGAGAGTTCTCATGAAGAAATATGCAAAAAGGGTCAGTTCTAACGTCGCAGTTGCCACCGGCCTGCGCGCACGAAAAAGAAAAAGCGAGCGGCAGGGCGTTAGGGTCGAAGGCGAGCCGGCAATTAATAGAGAAAGGGACAGACGAGTTCAGCGACGCGGGTGGGCGTGTTCGCGGCCCATTCCGGGCTAATACGCGAAATAAATCTGCGGTAATAGTAAGTAATTTGGACCCTATAAGTCGATAACAAATCGGCCGCTTGCCAGGGCCTGCGAGACGCAAATGGACCACCTTTTCCTCCCTGCGCCTCCATTATGCCCAACGAGAACGAAATTTTCACTGCTATCACGGATGAATTTGAATGTCGTTGCCTCGAAACGTAACTCCTTTTTATGCAAGTAGAGAAATTTGAAAATGGTTCAGATTTTATTATTTTTTTAAGCTCTAAAATAAAATGAAATGTATTTTTTTTCATCTTATTGACGAGAGTACGTTTAGGCTATATACTAGGACAAATAACACTTCAAAAAATATATATCTTCTGAATTTATACAACAAAATATATTGAATAATAATCTCGAATTTTTTTTAGCGTTTATAAAAAGATATAAATAATTTCAATAGGAAAATTAGCACCTTGCAAAGTTAATACATATTTCTTTGAGTATTTATAAATTGAAACAAATTTATTAACTTAGTCGAACGAAATAAATTCAATTCTGAAGTCGATAGTGGGGATGGACCCACCTCTTCATCAATATTCGCCTCTCCAGAGTCACTCTGCACTGGGAAAAGTCGACGACGACGACGACAGAAATCGAGATTTATCCCCGAAAAGAGCCAGAGGCGGAGGGAAATTTTCGAGGCGATTAGCGTATATTATGCGTTAATGAGGGTCCGATTTTATGCGGGCCGGGCACGTGCGATTTTTCATCGGCGCGACGCGCGCGTAACTTTTGGCCGCGCACTCCAGAAGAGTAATCACCGGATTTGTCGCGACGTTTTTGCGCGGCAGTCTCCTTTTTTTCGAGTACTGCGGGCTCGATAATTAACTTATTATGCAGACCGGTTGGGGATATAATTTTTAAACGGAAAGGATTGGCTTTCTTGTTTTATCTCTTCTTTTTCCTATAACCGCTATGCATGCAGAATTAATTCCGCTGCATTGGTAAAAATTAGATGCCGTTGGCTTGTTTCCCACTTCTATGATAATAATACCGTTTTTTAATTTTTAATTTTGCTAAACTTTAATTATTATACCAGATAGTAATCACTCTCTAAAGTAGAATAAGTGAAAATTCACTTATTAGAAGTGAATAGTCACTTATTGGTTATGTCTTCCACGTAGAATAAGTGAATAGTCACTTATTTTATAAGTGAAAAAATTTACTTATTTAAAAAGTGAAAATA
>JAWWEN010000038.1:11051033-11080174 GCA_035582955.1 Sycophila texana | reverse complement strand
GAAGCGCCGGTGGAGGGGGGGAGGCGCGCGCGCCTCGGGAAAAGCGGGGGGTGGCGACTAGCGCGAAGGTAGGCGGCGGCGGCATCGGCCAATAAGGACGCCGGGCCGCCCGGAGACAATTCCGAATGCTGCCCAATAACAAACGTCTTTTGTTATGTGCGCCTTCTCCCGGCCGGGCTTTTCTTCGCGATACTTTTTGCCAGGCGCCCGGGGAGGTGGAGTTTTCCTAAGGCCCGGCGACTATTTTCACTGCCTTTTCTCTCTTTTTCTCGCTTTCTCTCTCTTGGAGGGGCAAGCGTCAACACCGAGGTACCACACGCCAAGCTGACTCTGCCCTTCCTCTCTCCTTGGCCCTTTTTTTTCCCTTTGCGGTTTCACGGCTTTTTTTTTTGCGTTTTACGCAAAAGCTACTGCCACCGGTGTTCGTTGCGCTTTTTTCTTTTCCAAAATTTAGCACCGCCGTTGGAATTGTTTGCGCTATTGGCGTTCCTTTGTTCGAGGCGCGGTAGGAACTCGGGTTATACCTGCCTCCATGTATTTGCACATTACGAAAATTTATTTTTGCGAAATGCTGACGTAAATGGAACAACGGAAAATCAATACCCAACACTTTACACTGTGAACTATAGTGACAAGGTAAAACTTAAACCTACGTGGGTAGTACACTCTGGGAATTTCGCTTAAATAATTTATTATCGGTTTACTATTTTAGAAATTATTCTATTTTTTATTTATTCGGAAAAGTAAACGCTCGTAGCACTACTTAAGATATTGAATTCTGCAAAAAGTGGAGTTGCGTTATGCGGAAAATTAAACACTCAGCCTACCCTCTAAAGTTGAAGTAATGGAAAACAACTAAAATTAATGGAAATTACTCCAGTAATAACTGAACTGTAGAGCTCTGTTCACTAATTTTTAGTGAAATTTTATTACTTCTAATAGTTTTTCACTAATTCAACTTTAGATAGTGCTTAACACACTGAGCTCTGGGCAAAAAGTGAACTTTGTCAGGAAAACCACCAAAACTCTTTAAGAAACTCGTCTCTTAATGTGTTGGCTCGAAATAAAAGATGAAAGGGGGGAGGGAAGGCGACACGGTTTAAGGGTTCAAAATGAAGCTCTCAGCAGCAGCGCGAACGGATAAATATTCATTGACGTCTTCATCAGGACTTTTATGGACTAAAAAGAAGGTGGAGGCAGCGAGACTTTGCTCTTGGCCGTTGCTCATTCCGCTCGCTTCTTTCGCGAGTAATTGCATTTTGCATTGAGAGCCCCCACCCCCTTACATCCTTCTGCCCCTCCCCTCCTCGCGGTCGCGCGCCGCGGATACTAAAGAGGGTCAACTCGCGGCTCGCGCTAAATTACGAGAGCAAGAGTTGGATTTTTAATTGTTACTGGCTTATGCGCTATCGTTGAATTTAAGATTCAACGCTTCTTATAGCAGTTCACTATTAATACTGATACACTGAAAAAAATTGTGTATATCCAACTAAGATTCTCCTTACATGCAAAACCATTTAGTTTATTTATTTATTTATTTTTATTCTATAAATTTACGGACGGAATGTACATTATACAATATTTTATTTATAACACTATTCTCACGCAAGGCGTAATAAACTAAACATTTAGTACAATCAATCAAAGTTTTAGTTAAATTGATCAAATATTTTACCAGATCGATTTTTCAACTAAAAATTTTGTTAATTCAACTAAATGTTTAGTTAAATCAATAATATAATTCCATTAGGAGTACATATATGTATTTTTTGATTTTATAAATTATTTACTTGAGTTTTATTTAAAAAATGAATCTTTTTATCATTTTTAAGAAGCCCTTTCATTTGATTATATTATATTTCAGAATATTGAAGGCAATTTAGACGAATATAGAGAATCAAAAGAACAAAATTGCAATTGAAATTGATGCTTTACTGAAATCAGCATGTTCTATATAAAGGAGCACAAAATAATTAAGGTAAGATTTTTTGTTATCATTCATTTTAATTTACTTATTTTATTACATAACTGAATTCAATCTATCAATGAAAAATATTGCGCAGTTTCGATTGAAAATGTTGAAATGTTTGTATTAAGTAGTAACAGGAAGATGTGGTAAGACCACATTATTTTACATCGATTTTCTTTTCAGACATTTTCTGATAAGATTTCCTAGAAATAGTCTTTTTTTATTGTTCTATCATTGTTACTAAAAAAAGACATTATTGATATATGATTCATTAATATTTACGCGATAACGAGTTTACGTCAAGCTATTTATAATGCGCAATAGCCAACTATATTTAGAAGATTCTTTATCTTCGACTAACAAACAACGTTCACTTTACAATCGCAAATATAAAACAATCAACTTTATTTTCCGAAAATTTTAGTGTAAACGATGGTTTCATTTTAAAATTGTCCAATTGTTTGCTTTTGTTTGTTTAAATTAATCGTATTTTAACACTTAATTTATTGACTCTTTATATTATTATTATTTACGGAAAAATGATTAGAATTCATGTTGTAAATTCATTTAGAAAATAAATTAAAAAAATACACTTCACGTTTGTACGTGAATAAAATCAACTGAATTTAATTATTTTATTAGTATCTGATAAAATAAAAAATAAATAAATAACGAGAATACAAGGAAAAGTATATCAATTTAGAACTAATCGAGCATTCGACGCGATACAGTTGCGCGCGGGAGAGCGACCGGATTTCATCGAGTGTCAAAGGCGCGGAACTAGAGAAAGAGAAAGAGAGCAGGGAAGCAAAATTGAAATTTCTCCGCTCGAGCGGTGACGCGCCAACTCATAAAAAGTTTAAACGTTTCGCCGCTGCTCTGCTCTCGTCTCTTCCAATATAAACTCACGCTCGCACCCCGGCGATTGACTTCTCGACCCCTCTTCGATCTTGCCAATATCTGTTTTCTTCCGCGGTGAATCAAGAGGAGTCTTTTTATTTACAATATTGATGCTAATCATTTCTTGCTATAAACTTTGTTTCGAGAAAATGTTTAAAAGTTTTAGACTTAATTACATGGAGAGAAATGTTATAGTATATATTACTATGTTCCGTAGGAACAGTGATACTCATACTCGACCTATGACGATTTTTACTATATAACATAGTAAAACCTGCTATGTTATATAGTAAAACTCGTCATAGGTTGAGTACATTCCACTGTTCCTACGGAACTTAGTAATGTATATCTCAATTTTCTTATTTATTGTCATGTTTATTTAAAGATTGATGGATGAATGCGTGGCGAATCAAGTGCAGTATTTTCTTATTTATAATATTGATGATAATCATTTATTGCTATATAAAGTAATTTTTGAGAAAATTAAAAAAGTTTTAGAGTTAATTTAATTGACTTAGATTTGTTGTCATGGTTATTTAAAGATTGATCAATTAATTATTTTTCATTAAAAATTACATTGCACGTATAATAATTTCGATTCACATTTGACATTGTACATTTACAGATTCTAGATATTTTTCCTCATTAAAAATAATTTCTGAGCTTTTTAAGGAATACGCCGGATATAAGAGCGTCAATAATTGATTTCCATCACTTAAAAAGCTTTCAGGAAAAATCTGATAAATTTTTCGCTCGTGCCTTTAATACACGGTGAGAAATGCATTAAGTCATTTTAGGCTATTTGAAGCATTGTTCTAAAATTATTGCTATAGAGACTGACACAAAAGCATTCATAATCAATGGTGCAATGAATAGTTTTTCGTTATGAATATCATTAAACAACTTTTACTTTTGACTGACTGACTGGATATACTGAATTTTCAGAGTATAACTATAAGAGTACATTAATTAAATTTTTTTTCGTCCTTACAATATTTGAATAATCATGTATACAATTTAAAAAATTTTAAATTGCGCCAGCTTTACGAGGACGTCTGATGAGGGAGAAAAACGCAGAGATTCGCGAAAGCGCGTCATTTGACACATCCGCACTTGCGCGCTTACCTCTCCCTTTTTATTTCGCGGCCGGGCCAAAGCTCCCGGCGCGACTTTTGGCCCACAAGAAATTAGGGGCTTACCTCGCCTCCTCTGATCCTGCGATATCGGGGATCGACCCGACCTCCCGTTACACTCGATTTCGGGGGACGCCCGCCGAGATTATTGCCGCTGGAACTTTCTTCGCTCTCTCTTTTTTTTTTCTACTTTTGTTTCCTTTTCCGGTGCGTCTTCGCTGATCTGGCTTTAATTTAAGTGAGGGAAATTGCGTCGTTTACCGCAGGTTAATACCATACAGCGGTTGAGATTTTAAAATTTGGCTTGCTGATGAGGATCGTTTTTAAGGATTTTTTTTTTAAAGGATACTATCAACTGTTGGTTGATTGCATGGAGGATTACGAGTGCATAAAATTTATAAAATATACGAATTATTTTAAAAATAAGAATTTTTTTCATCCGCGGTATGAATAAAATTAATAAAATGGTTTTTTAAGATACTTTGTCGAGTCCAACGAGGGTAATAAAAAGATCAAAGTACGCTTGCAGTACTAATGCTGAATGGAAATATAAAAAAATCAATTTATTTTTCGTAAAAATCTCTGCACGAAAATTCGTATTTCGTGTAGAGCATTTTTTAACATTTATTTAAATATTTTATTCAGTTTCGATTATAATTAAATTAAATTATTCTTAAGAAATTACCTTTTAATGTGTAATTTGAAACAATTATAACGAGCTTGCGATTAAATTTAATAACATATTCATTTAAGGACTACGAGATACATACATATAATAATCTATTTTACGAATGAGACTCGAGCAGCGACAGTGCAACGATAATCTAAATATGATAAACCGGAGCTGAAAGTGTGTGTATACAGGCTAATAATAAACCTGTTGCGTCGGCAGTATTATGGTGCAGTACATAATGGGCAACGTCATATGTCAGCGAGTGTATCGAGGCGAATCACTTTCTGAACGTAACGCATACGTACTATACGCAGTTTATTACTTAATTTTTTTATTGTTAGGAATTTTTGGTTGTAGATTGTGTAAAAAATTACTCGAACTAATTAACTTCGGTTTATTAAATTGTCATCGTTTGTGCCGATTAAGACCTTAAAGAGCAGTGTCGAAATATTGACTACCAATAAATCGAAGATAATATAAATTGGTTCGACGTCATCGTTCGAGTAATTTTTTCCTCAAGGAAAAATATTCGTCGATTCAATAAAGTTCGTTAAAAAATTGCAATGTTCAAAAGAACATTGCATTTACTAAATAAGAAAAAGAAAAATAGTCTTAAAAAAAAGTTTTAAAAATCAACATTCACTCGCGTCGTAAATCGACTTGCCCCAACGAAAAAAAAAGATACAATGTGAGCCGAACAATGCGCTGGAAAGCTTTCAAACCCTAGACGAACTCTAGCAGTAAGGTCGCTTTTTTCCATCTCCCCGGGACAGATTTAATCTTAGTTCGACGAAAAGCAGCTATTCGAGAAATTTTACGGGTGGGAATTCAAAGGCTACGTAGAAGCTTGCTTGTTTGTTGCTCTTTGGCGTCGTCCCGGTAAAATCTGTTTCAATGAAGTCAAGTTTTTTTCTCCAGATTTTTCCATTTTTACTGTTTGCCGATATTGTTTATTCAATTAAGTGCCGTTTAAAGTGGTTATATATTTATAAGGCGGGGAAGAGGGGATTGTTTTACCATAGTTGGACTTTATCTACTGATGTAACATTCAGAATAAGAAACTCATAAAGAATAATATAGAAAATAGTACTCGCTCTTCTGGCATTAATTAGATACACAAATATTAATTATTTACGCGTATTTAGCATCGTCATTTAAATAAATAATTATTTTCGCGTATTCAATGCACTGCGTCAATTTTTCAACACAAATAATACACTAAATTCCGGAAGCAATGAACCAAAAAATGTGGAAAAAACACGATAATCTTCAAAACTAATAAATAAATCTCGTCCGGTAGTAGCTACTCCTCGATTTTCCGAAAAAGCTCGCTCCGGAAAATTTCGACAACGCGAACCTCCATCGAGCGAAGAGACAAAGAGGGGGTGAGGTGGGAGATGAGGATTTCTAGGGGAGTCACGGAAAACGACGCTGACTGGCTTGTTTGTCGATATGCTGATGTAATTATTATATTGCCGGGCGTCTGGTTCGTTCGCGTGTTTATAAGATTACCACTCGCATTTGCCTTGCGCTCGAGTAAGCTTCGTTTTTTTTTTGCCATGGCAAGGTTTATCAAGCTTCTCGGTACACAAATCGAATGCTTTAATGAAATTGCCAATTTAAATTTTTTTCGATGATTTTACGGTTTTTAATTCTTCAAAAACTAAAGTTGTTTAATATTTTTATTAATTTATTATCGTATAATAAATTATTTTCAATAAACTCCTACTTGTATATTGAATGTTCAGAGTGAATATGAAAAATAGGATATCGATTGCTTGTCATTTGCATAACTTCATGTTTCTTTTTTTTTTAGCTCACACAATATAATAAATGGATGCATTGTGTTTTTAAAAAATTAAGTTACGTTTAGTATGAAAGTGGAGCATTCTGTTTGCGACGGTAATTGCTAATATTTTATTCAAAACTTGTATCGACTCTATAACAAAGGTTACCGTTTAAACAATTTTCATAAGGTTAATGCAGTAAGAAGTATTTTTTGCTAAAATAAGTTTTTTTCACTTTAAAACTTATTCATTTTCTCTAAATTGAAAAGTAATGAGAGTATGTCATGATCAATTAGATATTTGTTGTAAAAACCTTTATTGTTTCGATAAATATAAAACGTAATTTTTAATATCACTTTCCTATATTTGCTTCATTCTAAGTATAACACGAATTTAATATTACTATATCATACAATTTTATATAGCGAGCTTCCTATTTACTCTAGAAATAAAAATACTGATATAAATCGTGAAGTACAACCTAAAACCTCCTTTGGTGTTTGAAGTGCAGGAAACCAGTTGTAGGCTCCGAACATTTTAAATTCTATTTTGCAAAATAATTTCTTATATATCATAAAGAAAACTAATGTTTCAATGAAGATTAATGATCTACTTATGATCTACATAACGACGTCATGCAATTAAAAATTGAAGAGACCGTAAATTTTGTCCTAAACGATTCGACTTGAAAACAAAAGTCATTAAACAACTCCGATTTCAATAACCGAATCCATACACTTGAACAGTCGAAGCTCGAAGCCACCGTCAAAGACGAAACGCGCAGCGGAGGAGAAAAAAATGCACCCCCCCGGCGTAGGGGGTGATTTCCGTCTCGAGCACGGCGGACTCGGTTGTGCGGGAGATAAGGCTAACACTACGCGAGAATGAGAATGAAGGGATGGAGAGGCGAGAGAGGGACGTTTCCACTATTGATCATCGGGACTCGGAGTGCAATGCTAATCATGCCCACTCCCCCGCGTACCTATAAAGAGCCCGGCTTTTCCCCCCACCACTTTTTAGCCTGCTCTTGCCAGTGACACCACGCGCGATATCGACGTTGGCTTCTTTCCTCCTCTCCCACGGCGTTTTTCTTTTTTGCCGTCTGGAACTTTTCACACTTTTCGACAAGTTTATAAAAGATAACGATTAACTGTTTATTGTGATGAAATAACAGTCGCTTTTAAATGTGCAAATCGTTAGAAATTTAGTAGAATTCTTTTCCCGTTACGTTTTTCTTTTTACCTTGCTGTTTTTCGCACTGCTTTTCCACAAATTTATAAAGGCTATTGATCTTAAGTACTGTTTAGTATGATGAAACAGTTGTTTTTAAGTGTGCATGCAAAAGGTTAGAAATTTATTAGCAATTTTTTTAAATAGTCACTTTTAGGTGTAAAGCGAAATATCCATTGATTTTTCCATTTTAAAATTAAAAGTGAGGAGCATTAAAAAAAATAAAATAACCTATTTTAATGTACAAGTATAAATTTAAAAAACGAAATGGTTTTCTTTTAATTTAAATTCAAGGTGACCCGACTGTCATAATTATAGAACAACGTGCAGTAAACGCTTTTTCCCTCGTTATCTATATTTTTCAAATTAATACAAAAAATTATATTCAATAGTTTAAAATATAAATGGTATAGTATAACAGATGACAGTTTGAATCGCCGATCGTGGTTAATCCCACTTTACCCTACAAATAAATCGATTTTTTTATTAAATATTCAAAACAAAAATATATTAGTTAAAACGAGATTTAAATTGTGAAATAAAAAAACAATTCGATTACTATCAATAACCTGCGGCAGTTAGCGAACCGTGAAAATTTTGGAAATTCCAATATTCAAAGAAATTCATATGTCAAACAAAGCGGATCTTCGGCAATATCAAACACACAGCCGCTTTGCATTGGATCCGGTCGCGTCATGTGGGTCGACGCCTGTCCCTCGATTTTCGCTCGCACGCACGCGGCCGTTTTCTCGATTCTCCCCCTGCGGCTCGCGCGGTTATCGAAGCTACCCCCGGCAATCGAGCGACGTGTATTCTCCACCGGTTGGAAATTAATTCACCTTATCGTCGGGTTGCGCTTCGATTGGTCTTTTCCTACGCTTGTAGTTTAATTTGAGGATGTTTCTAATTTTTTTGAGATTTTTTTGAGAGATTTTTTGATTGAAAGTGGTACTTCAACGTTTACTCTACATTCAAGGAAGATTTTTTGAATATTCATCTTCCTACACGGGCCGGTAAATCAGGATCTACACCGCGTTATCTAAATTTTTTTTTATTGCTTCCAAATTTTTAAACCTCATATGATGCCTTTCGAGATTATTAAAGTTTTTAATTAAATCTGATAAATGAAACAAATTTTCCCTGGCTGCAAGACACAAAAGAAGAAAAAAGCAATTTTATTTCGCGCGTAAAATCCTCGCGGTGATTCGGTTTTTCATATGACATTTAGGTATCCTTAAATGCCGGAAAGTTTGCGATCGCGGCAGACGCCAAGGCAAGGAGCAAGAGAGAAAAAAAAAAGAGAAATCCGGCGAAATGGTTAAAGGCGCGCGAGCGGGCGAAAACTTTTTCCTCTTATATTTATTGCCAACACTTCGAGAGCAGAAAAAAGTGCAGAGCCAGCGGGAATCGCAAAATCCCGACACAGAGGCGCGCGTTATCCACCCACGCATTCATACTTACACTTATCCTTAATGTCGCATTCGGGGTTATCTAAATCGATACTTTAATTTTTAAGACTGCTTCGTAATTGGATAATTGGAGTGATAACTGTATTATCCAAGTGTTTTAGTTTTTTTTTATATGCGCTTTGTAGCAGGGTACGATATTTTCCGATTATTTTGAAATTATTTTGCTATAATTAATTGCTATAAAAAATTGTAAAATAATTTATGAAAATTATTACAAATTAAATTTTTAATTTTTTAATAATTCAATAGCCATGGAGTTAATATATAATAAGTAGCCTCGCAATGAAAGCTTTGTAGTACCTAACAATTCCAAAAAAGCAGATACAGTTTACCCTTGTCGTGCGTTAATTGAAATTCTTCGACGGCCAATCAGCCGATGGATTTTGCGCGCCCCGCATGCGTTGCCCTTTCGGCGTTCCTTGTGCTCGCGGAGCCCTCGGAAGAGATTCGCCAGAATGATATCCACGCGGGAGCGTCCTCACAGGGGTGTTTTATTCGACGGCGTCAGCAAGTGAGATATTAAGCGCGCCGGAATTATGTGAACTTGGAATAGCCGAGGGGAAGATGGAAAATTTGACTTTTCGCACACGAACTCAGACCGGAATAGTCTAAGAATCTTGGTATTAATATGTACTTAATTTTTAAATGAAATATCATGAAGATTGAGAAAGAGAATTTTTCTAGTGAATTTTACAAGGTACCATCGTAATTTTGTCATAGACTGGCCAATAAATTAATAAATTTTACTATTTACTATTGTAATTTTTCGTGTAGAATGTTTCTAAGAACCCTAACATTTTTTTTCAAAAAAATCTAAGAGTTTTTCGAAGAACCATACGAATTTTTCTAAGAAAGCTGTGAATTTTTTTTTACAAATTCTCAAAAAAATGCCGACAAAATAGCAATGTTACCTTGCAAAATTTCCTAGAAAATTTCGTTTCATACATCTTTATGATATTCCATTTAAAAATTAGTATCAACATTTATAGATAATAACCTCCGTAAAAAAAGGAAAAAAATTAAGTATGGTGAATGCGAAAAAAATGAATAATCTTGCCCGACAATTAATTTAACCCGCAGGATTCGAGCAATTGCTGCACGTCCCGGGACCTCCGAGGAGCAGGCCGCGATCGCTCGCGAAGCTCGACAGGGACGCGCCTTTTCATTTCGCAACGAGGTTTATTCAGGACCTCGAAGACTCCCCGGCGAAGGACGTGCAAAAAATTTATGCGAACACAGCGCGCTATTTATTATTCTATTAACGAATCGAGTCGCGCGGAGGGCAAAAAGGACGTGGCCGTCCTGGAGGAAAATGGGAAGGGAAGAGAAGAGCGAGAAGAAAAGGGTTGCAGAAGGAAACTCTGGAGGAAAGGATCGACCAAGTTCGAGGACGTGTGCCGGTATCTTTTGTGTTGACTCTCGCTAAATATTGGATGACGATGGCAAATATAGCCCGCTGGACTTGGGCTATGAGTAACCGCCTTTTCTTTTTACTTTTCCGAGAGCTCGGCTACGATGTGTATCTTTTCAGAGGGAGATAAGCGAATGGTCTTTTTGAGGCTGCATAAATCATGTATTGATACAATTTGGAAATTTATGTATCTCTTTTTTTGGTCTACACACGGCGTAATAGTTTGGGATAGTTTGGGATATACATATTATATTATTATATTATACGTTTTTTGTTAAGTTTTTCATTGAAAACTTTTAGACACACTTTTCAATGGTATCACAATTTAAATTAAATTATTAGCAAAGAAAATGTTATCTTACCGGGTTCAAATTTTTTAAGAGGATAAACTATTTGTCTACTGAACGCATTTAATGCACTATTATTCAGATTAAAAAAATTTCAAAATATGTAATAAAATAATTAATTGCTTAAATCGGTACAGTCACGTGATCGTAGTAGAGCAATCGAGCACTGGATAGTCTGACATCAAAGCTCGCTGCGGATGGTGGACGTTCGCGCTTCTTGAATTTTCAATTCTGCCACTCGAGACTGTGACGCCTCCCGCAAAAACTGGAGCCCTCGGCTCGGCCATTATAACTTGGTCGAAGTCAGAGAGACAGTAATTAAGTCGGCAGCCAAGATGAGTGGACCAGGAGGGAGGGGGTGGCCATTAGGCGGGGGGGAAGACGAGAATCGACGGCGTCGCGTCAAATGAAGCGCGAGGGAAGTCCGTTAAAAGAACGTCGGTCAAAGAAAGCTCCGCGGCGAAAAGGCGCGCGCTGGGCTAAGGACGTTTCGACCCCGTAATTGTCTCGCGCAATTATTGGTCATAATTGTGCGTTCTTCAAAGTGCCGGCTATCGAGCCTCGTTCCCCAAGGCGGGCGTTTTTTTTTTTTTTTTTTTTTTTTTTTTTAAAGTCGGAATAAATTGTAGGTGAGAGGATCGGGAGATTGTAAAGTGAAAAATTGGAGGAATTACAAGATGGAAAATTTATGGAGAGGAACTGATTTCTTTTACTTCTTGTTCTAATTTTGGAAATAAAAATTTATTTAATTAATGTTTTTATCAGTATGAAAACCTCTAAAAATAGGGTTCACACCGCAATTTTTATGAGAAAATGTTCTCAGTGTATAAGGATCAAAGAAACATTTTTTGTTTATTCAAAAAAAAGTTCATCCCCTATAATACCATCCCCAAAGAACGCTGAAATAACCACAGACCATGTAGTAGCTGACCAGCATCGGAGATCGGCCGGACTTGTTGCGATAAAGTCGCCCGCGAGGGGTTCGCATGTCGACGGGGCGTAAAAGAAGCGCGCCGGAGTCGATCGAGCGGATCGGCGCGCGGGGAGCTGTTGGGGCCGGGGCAAAAGTGCCTAAACAATATCCCGCGGCTGCGTAAAGGAGCGTCCGTCGGGCCATTACCGCGGCCGGCCGATCGCGCTGCTGCGGCGTCAGCACTTCGCTGCCAGCGCGCCGGCGACTTCTCTTTTTCTCCACCCCGACTTTTTCCCTTCCTTTCCTCCTGCCGTCTACGCGCGCTCCGGTCACTTTGGCCGGCTGGAGGCTTTCGAAATTGCTCGTTTGTGGATGCTCGCGAGTTTGCTGCAAGCTTTCCTCTATTCCGGATAAGCTCGGGATTTGAGACAAAATTTAAACTGCGACTTGTGTTGCTGTAACGATTTTAAAAAGTGTATGTTCTTTTTACGACTATGAGAAACTAAAATTTTTTTTATATGAGAAAGGACACTGAATATTTTCGGTCTTATATATTTTCTAGTAAAACATAGATGAGAAAAAATTTATATAATTTTACGAGTGACTGTTCATTTACGAATATAATTTTTTTGTTAAAAAACAGTCAATTAGTTTGTGATTGTCAGCATAATTATTATAAAAAACTGAAATTTAGTTTTTAAATTTGATGCTCGAACCTGTACGTGTCGAATTGATGTAAAAAGGCGATTTAAGGGCACTGAAAATTGTTTCTAGTAAAGAATATATATTTAAGGGTCTTTTCATTCTATCCTCGTTTTGACTGTATGGAATTTTCGTGTAACTCTTTGCACCGATGTATTTTTCGTTTAGTTAGTTCTCTCTTTTTTTTTTCATTTTTCTCGCGGTTTCCATTTTCCACTTGTACTTTTATACAGACGTCTCGTACACTCCTTTCATCCAGCCGCGCCGAGCTTTTTTTACGATTCCTTAGGTTAACGGTTTAGCAGCCGAAGTTGCGAATAAAATCGTCGTCTATATACACTTGAGGCCGACATGACCGACCCGCGTTTCAGTTGTCTCGGAATGTTTACGAGTCCCGTGATGCGGGATGTCTCGGGATTTTATTCTCACCCGCACTCTGATTTAGACGAGCAATCATTCCCTTTATCGCTGGTCAATTCGTGCTCACTTTCTTTATTTAGAAGCAACAGCACATCGTTTAACGATTTTTTTTATGATACTTGTAACACACATTTTTCATTGACAATTTCTAAGAAAAATTTTATTTTTAAAAGATTTATTTATTAAAAAATATAAAGAGGAAGTTTGAAAAAAGAAAAGAAAAATTGTATAGACTATTGCAGCGATTATTTTAAATTGTGTTTCTCATTCTCGGTTCTACGATATGATTTACGTATATTCTCGCTGTTTATTAAAACTTCTTATCAGTTCTTTAAAATACGAAAGAAGAGAAATTATTGGAAAGTAAAAATGATTAAAGTTTGAAAAATTCTTAAAGGAACGGAATTTATTGTCGCACGCAATAAAAATGAGATTTCTTAAGGAGACGAGTTTTAACTACCCCTCGGCACGCAATTGCATCCTAAAGCTGTACAGAACTGACTTTTTTATTGACATTAAACAATTTGTAACTCAGGAAAAAGACGATTTACCGGTTAAAATTAAAATGCTATAAAATAAGATGACTACATTTAAAAGTGCAGTATACGTAAGAAAAATTTGCAACAAAGTTTACTACAATTATAGTAAAAATCGTTATTAATTATAGAAATGGAAGGACATACTCGCTTTTTAAAGAGAATTACTATTTTTTTTTTTAAATAAAAATTGTTATTTTATTGCAAAAAACAATATAAATTGTATTAGAATTATTAGATCGAGTGTATCCTTGAATTACTATAAAACACAAATTTTACTAAATATTTTTTCTTAGTGTAGATTTCAATAATTTCTTTTCTTATAGGTGTGTACTGAATTTCTGGATTTTTTTGTACCTTAATTAATTTTTGTAACAAACAAAATTTTTGAAAGTGATTTTTGCTTTAAAATCGAACTTAGCGAAAGCTTGAGATCATCAACCTCTTCTAGTCAATGTCGTGCGCAGTGTCTGACCTACTGAACTTCAAAATTTCAAATAGTCGCAAAAAAATGGGCTTCTCCAAAGCTTCGACTTTGCGAATCATTAAGCCGGCGAAGGGTGAGGTCTGAGTGCGGCGACGCGACGGCGGAAGGCGGAAATTGCGTTTTCCCCGGTATTTTCTTTTTCGTCCAAAGGCTCGAGAGCTTTAAAAGATCCCGCGTCGATTTTAGCCTACAGCTTTCAAGAACTCACTTCGAAAAGTTTCCGAGATTTTCGCGGCGATAGTCTCGATGATATATGGCCGTCTATAAAGCCAAGACATTGAAAGCCCGGATCGATTCTCTTTCCATTTTCCCTCCCCCCGCGAGCGTTGCCTCACTATTTCCGCGATCGGCTATCCTTTTTTTTCACTGACTGTATACTTATCGATTTTTGCACGCGAATGAAAGGCCATTTACTCGCCCGTAACGTACATAATAATGCCTATTTTATACTGTGCGTTTGAAGAGGAACGCGAATGTGTAATTCTTTTATTTTTACCCTTTTCTTGAAGATTCTATTGAAGTAGCTTTTTACATTTGCGGAAAATTATTTATTCATGTTGAAAATTGCATGTTTGAGGAAAGGTTCGGTGGATAGCAGAGCTGTAGAATTACTTCAATTGTAGATTCAACTGTATAAAAAATTGATTAGAATTTATTGATGAGACATAATGCTTTAGCATGAGTACATAAATCATCAGTTACTATAAATAAATAATTTTAAAAGAATTACTTCG
The DNA here is from genome assembly GCA_035582955.1 of Sycophila texana. Classification (NCBI taxonomy): domain Eukaryota; kingdom Metazoa; phylum Arthropoda; class Insecta; order Hymenoptera; family Eurytomidae; genus Sycophila; species Sycophila texana. The sequence goes on along the minus strand of JAWWEN010000038.1, from coordinate 11,065,463 downwards.
CCGTTACTTTTTTATTCTTTCTAATTTATATTTCATCGTTACTGCAGATGATAAAGCTACAAGGAGTAGTTAACGAGTTAGTTTATTGATATTATAACGACGTTTCGTTCACCTTTTTGTTCCCTTCATCAGGTCTTATGCTACTGAATAATATAAATTTTCTCTATCTCGGATCGTCAATTTCAAAGTTTAATGCAAAATTTTATGAAGCATTGTAAAAAGCAATTTGTATAGGTTGAAGGTACAAATCCAGTTAAATCGCGCTAAAATTTAAAACGTGTTAAATATTAAATAAAGTAATTAATTTTTTAATTTTCTAATTGAGTTGTAATTTATTTTAAATAAGCATCTTAACAACAAGAAAAGGTTTCGTTTCATTTTCTGACCTCAAAATCGTAAGCGCGCGAAGCGCATATAGATATTGCTATAGTTATACAAACTTTATGACAAAAACTGTTACCAATCCGGGCTGACTAAAAGTAAATAAAGTACTTACTAAACTCAACAATCGTGAAACCTCAAGTGAGAAAAGCGTAAAGACGCGGCTCTGTCAGGGTTGACGGGGAGAAAATGTCTCAGCGGGTGTAAGGAGGGGGGCATTGCGCGAAATAACTTAAATATTTGCGCTCCGGAGGAGGCCGCGATTGTTACCGGCGTGCGACGATAAACATCATTATGTAATGTGTATAAAAGTCGTGCGGATGTAAATAGCGAACCGAGCCATCGGTTATGCCGAGCCGCTTCGGTGTCCCTCGCCGCGCGTCTTATCGGAGGACCGAGAGGCGCTGGATAAATACGAGACGGTCGTGCTCTTTGTCTTTCGCTCGCAAATTCCGCCGATGTTTGCCGTGGGATCACTTCGAGAGCGCGGACGCTCCGATTTCCAGCTTTTTTCCGCTTTTTTTTTCATCTCCTGACGTGTCTGACTGTACGCTGATGTTTTCACTGATTTTATTTTGGAAGGGATTAGAGGGTAGGTCGCTTTATACAAGTGTTGGGATTAATTAAGAAGGTCTCTCAAAACACTTTATGTTTATTATAACGATGTTTTTATTTCTGTAAGTTAAAATAATTATCAGAATCACCAGAATTATCAGAATTTGTTAAATGTTAAAAAGTAGCGTTCTAAATATACTCTAATCAAGCAACTTTAAATTAAAATAAAAGAAAGCAAATAAATAATTTTCTCAATTTATACACGCTATATTTAAGGGCTATTAAGAGCCCGTTTAATAAATAAAATAAATAAATAAATAAAATTTCTCAGTTTTTTCATTGAATTAATTAATGTTCTAATAAATTTAAAAAAAAAAAAAGCTTTTTTCAAAAGGCAAAATGCATAGAGAGAAGATCGTATGTAGATACTTAAAAAATCATCGCGAAATTATTAACTACACGACTCTTACTTAATAATAGATAAATTAATTCTCCCTATATACATGAACCAGTGAATATCGCGGGACAAGGTGGCAGTGCAGCATCGCGTCTGCGCCGCGCGTCGTCTAGACGGCATTTATGAACTATTAAAGAACGCATTATCGCGTCCTAGTCCCTCTTTATTTTTTTGCATCTCACGGCGAAAAAGAGCGAGGCAACGCAAATTGCCCGCGCCGTCGATGTGGTGACGAGAGGGGGGTCGGAGAAAAACAGGGGGTAAGCTCGAGGGTGCATTCGCACGGGGACAACATCGCAGCTCTATTGAGACGGTATTCTTTGCAGCGTCGGCGGCGGCGTCGGTCTGTCCCCCGGGGGCGGCCAGCCGAGCGCGCGATCGCAGGCATACTGTCCCTCTTCGCTGTCGCCATCAATTATTACGCGCGGCTCGTCTAGCGCCGACGCCGCCAGACTCCTTTGAGCGCACGAGACGCCGGCTCCCAGTTTGCCCTTCTTGCGATCGCCCCGCTTTACGGGACGAGATGTTGATGCCAACGATTGGCCCTTTATGCACGTGGATGCGGGGTTAAATGGTCGTCTCATTTTTTTTATGATCTTAAAAGATTCCTCCTTGGTGTGTCATTACACTCCAAGGGAGGAAAAATAATTATTTCTTACCTCCCATGCCGCTATTTGCACGGTCTTCAAGGCTGATTTGCCGGCGAACGATGGCTTGCATAGCAAAACCAGTCGAGACATTATTCAAGATCTCGAAGAGAGTTTCATCATCCGACCAAAATTGTAGACGTTCGAATGGCGAGTCTTTCCCTTTAAACCCTTTATACTCTCCTTGTCAGTGTACAATGAATATTTCTCCAAATAGGGTTTTATTTGTATAAGAATAGTTGTTTCTTTCTTTAAAATTGCAAAAATTATTTGGCATTATATTAAATTCCCTTAATTTTTGAAGAACCAACAAGGTCAACCCTCCCAGCTCGACTCCATCCGAACTTTCTCAGTCCCAATAAACCGAAGCACCTCGGAATGTCGAAATATAGCACGGACGTCGCCGGCAGGAGCAACGATATAACGTTTTATAGTTGTAATCGCGCGCCACTCGGGATACGGCCGGGGCGTATCATAATCGCGCAAGTTTGTACAACCTCGGCGAGCGTATCCCCCGGGAGAGCGACGGTAAGACTCGAAGAAAACGCGCCTCCTTATGCCCGCGCGCGCGCGGCTGTCTCATATCCCGGGATCGTATAACCCGGGGACTAACAAGATTTCGTACATGTAATTGGTCGAGTATTAAATTGCGTATTCCGGCGCGCAAGGAGGTCCTGGGAGCGGAGGATAATGGCCTGGGAGGAGGGAGGGGGGGTCGTTTAGTAACATACTGCACTGCCGTGACGCGCTGCTCTCTTACTCCGCTCGCGCCTCCAACCCCCCGAGCTGCGTTTTCTTACGTCAAGAGAGAGGGATCCGAGTTAATGAGGCGAGCGACGCCTCGAGCCTGCCTCGCGTGAGTTTTTGCGCTTTGCCGCTGTCTGTCGGGATGAACCCTGCAGTAGGAAATGAAGTTCTTGTACTGCGTGCGATTGTTTTGCGGCTGAAGTGTTTAAATTTTGCAGCGACATATTTCTAATAGCAGACTGGCCATTTTCTTTTTTATTTATTCTTATAAATTTATGAAATTTGAGATAAAAATAAACAAACTGTATGTATAATTTAAATTCGAAGACTAAGAGAATTACGATTTACTTTTTTAGTATAATGACACGATTGCAATTGCTACCAGTTAAACTGACTAGAAAATTTTATTAATCAAATGCAATAAATAATGTTTAATAGTGATAAAGAGTGAAAAATTTCAGTCATGAGATTGACGATGATATTAAAGCTGGGGCAATTTGCAAGCAAATTGCGCAAGCAAACGATCCTTTGACCTGTATGTCGGAGCTTAATTAAATGCTCGCGTGCGAAAGGAGGGTAAAGATGTTCATGGAGGTTAAGGAACGTCGCCTGGCTTCTGGGCAGTATCCCTTTACATCTGTTTATTGGCCACTAGAAGGTTGGGCTTGTACCCAGATTAGCTTCACTGGCAGCACCTCCAGGGGACAGCTAAAGTATTGGCTTGCGCTGATCAGAAAAACATTTACTTAGGGTTTCGACAATGTCCTTACATAATTTATAGCCGTCGTTTTCGAAGACAGAAAAAATTGTTCACTAACACTTTATTGCAATAGCAATTATCATCAGTTTATAACAAAGTATAGTGCAATGCATGTACTGCGATGCTAATTTACAAAATTCTTGTTTGAACCGACAACAACACAAGTATGGGATAAAGGACGAGGATTTACTCGGTTTTCCGAAACTCCGTGAAACTTTTGCTGATTTTTTCATTTAGTTCATCGTCGAGAAGTTTCTGAAGCGCGAGCAAAGCTGATTTCTCGCGAGTTTAGGTTTTCAACCGCTCCGGCACTTTGTTCGAGTCAGATTAATTTAAGGGTAACGAATTGAAGAGGTCAGTGTTTTGCTTTTAAGCCTCTCGCGGCTCTCGTGGATGAAAAAAGAGAGCCGGTAGCGAAGAGGGATATTTTTAAAGAGACGGCTGTATGCGAGCTTTTGTTTCGTTTTTAAATTCGCCAGAAATTCGAGAGAAAATTTATTTAAGAAGGGTTGCAGCTGGATTTAAAGTTTTTTTGCCCGATTTTTAAGTGTTTCTTTACTGTACAAATGTTCCGAATTAAAATAACGAGTAGAGAATTTCATTAATTATTATTACGAAAAATTTTACATAATTTAATTAAAATTATTTGAAGTTTACGTTAAGGATATACATTTAATTATTTAATATTTTTTATTCTGTTCTAATCATGTAACGTGGAATTGACAAAGAAAATTTCAAGCTTAATAAATAAAAAATTGGTAGAATCGTATCCTTACCGATGTGAATTGGTAATCGGGTCGGACTAATTGAAAAGTTTTGAGTTCGCGCAAACAGTCACGGCAAATAAAGGCGGCGGCAGTATAAAGCTCCTGTAGCGGGAAAAAAGGCGTCAAAAGGCAGGCGAAATTCATTCCCTCTCAACTTCAGACGAATATCTTCGGTGGAATATCGAATTTAGCCGGTCCGGAAAACTTAAACTCCAAATAAAAAGGGTTACCCCTTCGCACCCCTCACGAAGCCACGTTTCACACCCTCACCGCGCCTTTTTCATGGTTTATCTGTGTCAAAGTTGACGTCGAGATTTTAAGGATGCTGGACTTTGATTTTTCGTGGATATTACTATTTATTATTGTGATAAATTATAAAATGTAAAATAAAATTATTTCATCTAAAAAGGTATCCTTATAATCGAATGTACGGACGTTGTAACGCAACCGAGCCTTCTGAAATTCTACCCCGAACTTAATAAATTAATCAAGTTAAAAACAATGAGACCCTCATTAATTTTCTTTAAAACAAACGAACCTGCGACGTCGAAACTTTGCACTACCTCCTTTAAAAAACACTAACTCCCAACTAAATCGATCACGCCGGGCCCGTCCGGCGAAAAAAACGTAGCGGCATTGGTGGAGAGGAAACCTCCCCCCTCGAATTCCTTGGATGCACTCCACCCAGCATCGCGCAAACCTCTCCAGGCTCCGCGAACTTTGACAGCTGCCGGAGCGCAAAAATACCGGGGACATTATTAAATATGATTACTGGGGGGTCACGGGGGTGAGTACAGGGAGCGGAAGGGAGGGAGAGCTAAAAAGTAAAAAGTTGCCCCGGAGGGGGCGAGGAAAAATAAAAGGAGCCGCGTGGCGAAAGAGTTCAGCCGGCCTTTTCCCCGGCTCTCAAACTTTGATACGATTAAGACGGAACGAATTAATCTTCATCCCTCTCGAACGCGCTGGCAGCGTCGGCTGCTAGTCGAGGAAAATTTTTCAACGCTGGAGGGGGCGGGGGTGGGTAAAATAACGGCAAACCGGCCGCGCGGTTTTCTCGTACTTTTCGAACCCCTTTTCACGCCGGGCCGACGTTAATTAGGACACGAAACGGTGCGCTGAGATATCCGTCGAAAAAGGAAACTGGGAGCGAAGAGGTGGGGCGTGGGTTGAGACAATCGCGGCGGCGACTGCATGGTTTGTTGAAAAAAATTTGCGTTCCAATGGAAATTCGTGCAAGTAGACAGAAAGAAGGAATTTATTGAACCCGATGGACCTATTGCGGTAATTAAAGTCGAGTTTGTGGTCTGCTACCTTTTCTTTTGTTGACATTTTCGTCTCCGCATTTTCTAATAGGTGGAGAGTCTTTTACGTTTGGCAATTTATTAATTTCATCAGGTAATTAAGTAATGTTTTTATAATTTTAAAGACTATTTTTAAATGAAAAACAGTTTTGCTGGTAAATCCTTTTTTTAATCTGAAAAGTTTTTAATTTTGGTAGCTGCAAAAGCATGCGCTTTAAGAAAATAAATACATAAATACTTATTATCTCTAAAAAGAATTTCTTTATTTGACTGTCACTTCACATTTTTGGAAATACCCTTCAACCTCCGTGTCTTTGCCAAGACGGTCCCATCTAACTTTACTCCACGCCTCCGTACAAGCTCAAAGCTGCAAGCGACACCGTCGAAATTCCCAAACGACAAGGCTCTCCACTGCAGCGGTCCGCGACGGCCACCGACAATGCAACTCCGGCGTCTCCTCCGCACACGTACAGCAAGTAAGGGGGCGAGGTGTAGGAGGAGACGAGGACGCCTGCGGTGGCCCGAACGGCACGGTCAGCAGCCCCGAGACCGCCTTTTAATTCCCATTGTGAACATGACTTAATTGCCGGGAGGAAGCCGGCGGTCCGCTCGTTCCGCGGCTGCTGCGCGAGCACGTCCTCGCGACGAGGATGGAAGCGGAGGCGCTTGTCCATTTTCGCTTTACGCGAATTTTCAACCACCGATGCGGTCGACGAGCTTGGATTTCGTCACCCTTTCCATCTGATATTTCCAGACTTGCTTTACTTTTTAGGACTGTATTCTGTACGAGAGGAATTTTTGGAAGGACTTTTTTATTTTTATACTTCTGTCGTGTAAAAAAAAATTAGTCTGACTATTGGAGTCTGTAAATATTCCTCTCAAGTTTTATGCATCACTGTATTCGAATTCGTGGAGGTAATATAAAATAAGTTTAAAAAACACTTGAGTATAATATAATTGAAAGATTCGATTAATAAAGATTGCAGTTCAGTCAAATCTCAAATTGCTTCGAATTTGATAAGGAATGAAAATGGACTAACTTTCGATTCTATTTCGGATAACTCGGATAACAGTGAGTATAGTAAGTGTTTTAAGAAAATGCAGAGGAGTTAGTCAGAGCATGTGAGCAATATTAATTTTAGCATTGTTTGAAGATGCTAAAAATATTGTTCGATTAACCTGCACTCTTTACTTTTCAACTCTTTCGATGGTATTTTTAGCGATGCCGCATCTTACATGGCTATAAAAAAATTCTTTTTCAAATTAACCTTGGGTATATTAATCCGGTAAAAAAAATGTTAAATGTTCAAATAAAATTGAATCATTGATTAATGGTAATTACCAAAAGTAACTCTACTTAAAGTACCCCTCCCTATAAGCCGAAAAAAAATAGCTGAGAAAAATCCTCGACGGAGGCTGGAATTGTCCGAAATCGCGGTCCATCGTCAACTGGAAGGGGGGTCCGAATCTGCTGATCGACCGGTATTTAGCAATAAAGTTTGATTTCCCTCGCCATGGCCGAAAGTGAAAGAAGCGCTCGATTCCCAGGGCGCGAAAATTACGAGCTCCGGAGGAGGAGAGAAAGTTCGCTGATCGCCTGTGTATCGCGTCAGGGGGAAACGACGAAGACGGGTGGGAGGTAGGAGAGTCGGAGAGAATGACCGGAAGGCCGAGCTCGCGGTCGAAGGGACATTTTCTCGCTCCCGCCTCTTTCTCGCCCTCTGCCTTTCGGAAAATCTCCGAGTTATTGGATTCAACAAGGTGATGAAGACTCGCCTAATGAATGATTTGTCGACTGATCAGATTAGACTGCAATTGGTATCCTTCACACTCCAAGGGAATCGTTAATTTCGTCATACAGATGTTCTGAATAAAACGTTCAAAGACACTAATTTTGTAGTACTTTTTTCTTTTGTTGGAAACCTGTCAAAACAGAACCTTAAGATAAATTATATATCAATGTTCAGTAGCTTGATTTGTTGAAAAATAAATTATAACATTTTTATCTAATAAGTGTGCGGAATCTAATTCGAAAAAAAAAATATTTTTTCGAATCTAATGCATTAGGGATGTATAATATAATTGTGGCTGAACTGGTCAGCAAGATGTACGAGGAGCGATCATAAAAAGGAAGGACAGGATATCTGCATCAAATGGCCTCTTATACATTCTCACGTACCCGATGACTATGGCTATTTCCCAACTGCTTATCCTACAATAATGGAAGGTATAAACTTCCATTTCTGCGTATGACACAAACTCACGCCCAGACACGCTACACTAATGTCAAAACCGAATTTCTTCGTATAAAAATGAAAAGAAAAATCTGCAAAAATATAAGCCAATGAAGATAGAATATCTAAAGATTCAGTTGACGAATTCAGCCGGCGTGGATCATGACGTGGAATCGTAAGAACTTCATCGGAGCGAAGGTGGGGAAGGAGGGCAAGAGACTCTCCGGGTATTTACCCAATCGGCTGAGCGACGGCGGGAGCGAAAGTATGGAATATTTAGCGTTCAGTGAGCTATAAAAGCAATTATATGGGAGCCATTGTTTGGGCGGGCGTGCGCCTCGGCGATACGCCGACGGAGGCGAGCTCATCGCCGAGGGTCGCGAGCACCGAGCAATAAATACGAACGAGTCAATTCGTTCTCTTTATCGACTGAGAACCGGCAAAAGAGCGACAGAGACGGAGAGATCAACAGTCGAAATCTCGATTCGCTTCGAACACTTCTCTTCCTGTTCATTACGCGCTTGACAAGTTCACCGCCAAATAAAGCCGGGGATTCTCTAAGCGAGCGCGACTCTTCCCTCTTCTTTGAGATCTTTTGCAAGTTTTTTTAAAGGGTTATCAGCTAATTTGTTATTTGAATATAAATTAATTTTAAAGTAAAGTATTTGCATGTTTTAATAACTGATTTATGATGCACTTAAATGCATTATGATTATTAATAAAATATCAAAACATAAATGATTTCATATTAGACAATCTCAATTTATGTCGTCAGTCGTTCTATAATTTTTTAACGCAGTATAAAAATAAAATTGATTTATGAAATTTGATTACTTACACTGAAAGTTAATATAAACGTCATCTGAATATAAATTAAATTAAAGGAGATCTCAAAGTACTAATTGATAAGGAAAGACGGATACGTAAATTAGATCAACCAAAAGGCCATCTGCATCCAAGACGGAGCTAATCAGTGTCGAACGTGACGAGTAAAAAAAATGTCTTCAAGCCGTCGCTGCATTCAAATCGTGCGTCAAAATTAATGAAAGCGAGTAGTAGAGGAAAACTCGCGCGCTCGAAGGTCTTTCCTCGACGACGCCCGAGAAGAGAACAGATGGCCGATCAGATACCAGAAATTAAGGGCGGAGTCGCGGGCCCGAGAGAAATGTGTATTAATTTTTCAAGTTTTTTAATTAGCGAATGTCTCCGTTTCGCCTCACGCCCGGGGACATTTATATTGGAGCTCCTTACCTCCTCCGTCCAGCCGTGCGCGATGTCCCTTCCACCTTTTTTTTCTACTCTCGTCGCTCCCCCGATTCTTTTCTTTCCCCGTGGATGGGAGCCACTTTTTTTTGCACCCGCGACTTTTTACCGTCGCCCGACAGCCTTAATTTGTTATTCCTAATTGTATATTAAATAATAATTACAGCAGCTCGAGGATTGAGGCGTCGAATCGTTATTTACGAGGGTTGCAGAAATCAAGGGGTGAGTTTTTGTTAGCTGGGCTAATGAAACGATGAATTCCTTTCATTTTAAATGCGATGATATTAATTGGTGTTATTACTATGTAACGATAAAGCTTTTGAAAAGAAGGATAATATCTTAGAAGTTTATGAAACGTTTAAATATATGGAAAAATCGTAAAATGTATAAGCTTTGAAAAATTTAATTAGATCTAGTTAATTAAATTACTTAATTAGGCTTAATAGATTGAACCAATAAATTTCTCAATGACTAAATAATGCCATTACATTTTTTGTACACATTTTTCTTCTTATTTTTTTTTTCAATTAAGGACGGGTTTACTCGTAAATCATTTTTTTATCTGAAAAATTTTTAATTTTGGTAGCTGCAAAAAAATTCACGATGTCTTGCATCTCGGAAATGAGGTCAGGATGGTCCTCGGAAGTAAGGAAGACTCCTCGACTGAAAAAAAGGTTCGCGGGAAGATGAGAGCCGCGACAAAAGGCGGCTCTCTTCGCGGGAGTGCGGCTCGTAAAGCCCAGGGCGTTGGAGTCCGGCCACAATAGCGCCTCGACCTGTTTACGTCCTACCAGCCGTCAAACGGCCCGGAACTAATTGGGCGAAACTCCTGTTTTTCGCCGCGCTTTAGGAGCCCCCGGGAGACGGGACAAAGCGCCGCCAGGCCCCAAGACGCCGAGCGTCGTAATGCGGAGGAGCTCCATTGTCGGGCAGTTAAGTGCTCCGGTCATCCTCTATCTCTCTCTCTCTCTCTTCATCCCCTGCGAAGGAGGAATAATTTTGGGCTCGTCCTCGCCACCCCTTTTTTCCGCCAGATTTTTTTACTCCCCCCCCCTCCTACTCTTTTCAGGGGTCGGGGTACCGCACTGCGGATAATTTGCCCGACGGCCAACCCCTTCAGCCAGGTAATGCGATGACAATGCGCCGGGTAATGAGCCGCGAGCGAGAATCTGATTCTGAGGAGCCGAGGAGAAAGAGGAAAGCTCGAGTATAAATAGAAGCCGGGAGAAGATGCCGTGTTGCTCAATTAGGAAAATCTCCGGAGAGGCCCGCGCCCCGCGGTTCTTTCGCGCCGACTGACTGCGATCAGCTTTGAAGCGTAATTGAGATTTAGTCCGCTTGGACGATGTCGTTAGTGCAGCGAAAGAATTTTTTTTTTCCTTCTGTTTTGTAAGGACGAGACAGCAGTACTTGGATATACACTTCTTTCTGCCTTGTTAAGCATTACCTTGCTTATTTTTTCAATAATAATTTCATTTTGGGCTTGCATTTGTAGGCCTTTAAAAAATCAGTGATATTGGCGTCGTGCAAGTCTTAGAAAAATGTTTTACATACAAACAAAGTATGGTGAAACACGTTCTAATTGAAATTTGATTTTTATCCATGTTTTTTTAAAGATCGTGTAGCTTCATTATCAAAAATTAAATTGAATATTTTTACTCACGAAAGATTTGCTCGAATTATTCCAAAACATTGCATTACCTGGAAAATAGAAAAAAGTTATCTTTAAATTGAAAATCAATAATTAATTATAAGTAACTAGTTTAAGATTGCTTGGCGTGGCTATTATTTTCGAATTATTGCGCAAAAGTAGGTTCTAAATTGAAGTAAATTCATTGATGCATAAAAGATTTATAGCATTTTCATTATTAGAGCTTTAGTTCGATTATCATTGATTTAGCATCTCAGTAATCTTTTTCAAATTAGATTAGTTAAATTAAATTTCTGTTATTCTCTATTTTTTCAATAACTTCCACATATTAATTAATTAATTAAAATTAATTATTATCGGTAACGCTGACAAATAAATTAATAATATTTAACAGAAAAGATGACGCTTAAAGCGTCATATTCTTTTATACTCCTCACTCATTTTTTAAACGGCATAATTCACGCAAACTTATGAATATCTCCGGGAGAAAACCATAACTTACACCTCTAAATAGAGAAAATTTGCATGGACCAGCAACACCCCCGGCGTCTCTTAAAAACAAAACCTTCGTGCACTAGCGGAGAAAAAAAAAAGAGGAGTCGCACCCGCCGAGCCGCGAAGAAAAGGCGGGGAGCGAAAAATAAAAGATTTCTGACCGTAGCAGCGAGACGCCCGATGATAGATAGCCTGGGAATCTTTTCACGGCGATCACTCGACCGGAAGTAAAATGAATTTAAGATCCGGCCCACCCCAGCGGCCGGAAAAACTTTTCCTAATTTAGCACAATAATGGATAGCGTCGTTTCGAGGTACAGCAAGCACGAGCTTTTGCTCCCCCTCCTACCCACCCTTCCCCCTCTTTTCCGGCTCCTCCGTCGCTAAGAGGAGGGCCGAGGAGTTTTATAGCCTGCGGACGAGTAGAGGTGGCTCGCTCCGACGATATCAAGTTATTGAGTTAATTTTACATGAATAAGCATTGCTTATTACGCTAAGACGAGCGATTTTTTAGAACACCGCGAAATAATGTTTAGCGGTGTATCGCAGGTGTTTCATACATTTTATCTATGAATATTTTTCACTAAGATATTAATTAAGTCTATTTTTTTGTTCTTATTCCTGGTCTTTTATTTAACGAATACCAGGGTCTTAAAAATCTATGGCTTGTAACAATATTCTGTCTACTCTTCAATTCCTTTATGAATTACTAATTTATGTAATTGAAATTCTTTTTAAAAACAAATCTAGAGACGAATCTACTTAAGCATAAAACAAGGGATTCTTTTATTCAACGAATGTCTGCAGACTCTTCTTAAAAAAGTATGCCTGAACAATATTCAGTGTATTCTGTAATTCCTTTGAATTAATAATTTACGTAATCCAAATTGTTTTCAAAAGCAAATTTACTTAAGGATAAAAACAAAGGGATTTCCGCACCATTCAATCCAATAACTGAAGCCGTCACTCGGTCGAATTCGTGCGAATAAGCAACGCTGAATCATAGAAGAAAGGCACGAGTCAGTAAGAAAAAAAAAACGGCAGCAGCCTGCGATATTCGCAAAGGCAAAATAGTAGACAACATCGGCTTTCGCGCTCAGCTGATTAGGCACGTAGTAAGTAGTACGAGCTTCGTAGTATACGCCATCGTGGACGAAAAACACGCGACTTGAGAATAAGTGCGTTTTTTACTTATGCTTGAATGAAAGTGGGTCAACTTTTACATTGAAAAAAATTTTGGAGAAATTATTTCTATTTTTACCATAAAGACATTACCACAAACAAGGGAATTAACTTCTCAATACTGAGTACCAAGTACCGATTTAATTCTAAAACAAATTTAATTTTGAATATTTTTATATATGGAACTCAAAATTAAACTTATGCCTCAAGTTAGTCAAAGGATATGATTCAAATTTCTATTTCTAGAATAAGATATTAAAAAACAAGTACGTCACTCCACGGCAAACATGCAGTCTCCAAGAACTTTTATGTATTACGATCCGCCCCGGAAAAAAATATGATCTGACGAACGAAGTTGCGAAGTAGATCGGGGGAAAGCAAAGCCGCGACAAGTTTGAAAAAGTAGACAAAACGCGCGTATTCTCGGTAGAGCAAGCGCCGATCCCGTGGGAGTCATCATCGGCGTAATCGTCCGCGGGGTTTAGTTACCTGGCCGCGCGTCAGGTTAACGATTCGAGAAATCGGGGCGCTGAGGTGGCTCGACGCACCGAAATCGCGGATTCGCGCGATCCCACGGAGCTTTTCCTTCCGAATTTAAAAAGCTAAATTGTAAGTCTCTTTTCAAGCCCGAATCTTCGTTCCCCAGCGTAAAAAAAAAAATTTACGCGTGCATTACCTTTCGAAATACGCAAAGCGAAGAATTTAAATTTGAGAGGCAGCTTTCTGTTTTATCTCGAAAAAAAGTTTCTTTCACATAATCGGCAAGAACGAGCCATTCGAGCTGGAAAAATCGCGCTGGACAAAAGCGTCGAAATTCATTCAGAAAGGAAGTCTATACGTCGACTGGATGAAGCGCTGAAAAATTTCCGGATCGAGTGGGTTTCTTCCGCGATGCACGCGGCGAGGTAAAAGGGCGGAGTAGGAGGGCAGTTTCGGCGCACTCGCAGGATCGTATCCTTGATAGGCGGTCGTAAACCGAATTAACGGCGGGTATGCGTGGAGACATCACCTCTAAAGCCCTTGGGAAAGGGCGAGGTGTGCCTGAGAGAATAGGAGATAATTTTCGGTTTGATCTGAATCGGATTTTTACTTCTTATTGTGTTTTATTAGAAAACTTGTGTAGTTTTTAATGAATCTTTTTAATCAAAATTCTTGGCCATCCTTACTGATATATACAACGGTTTTTTTTTTCAGTAAATTTAAATTTAATTTATATAAAAAGCTAAGCTTTAAAATTGATCGTACAGAATTTACATAGTTATTTTATTTTTTGTTTAAATAAATTAATATTACAGTAAACGAATGGTATTTTATCATCAAAGTCATCAAAGCTACATTAAATGAATTATAAAAGTTAACGTAACGAAATTCTCTATACGCATATTTAAACGTACGTAGCTTCGTAATTTGTTAAACTGCACTCATCGCGAAACCTAGAAAATTTCGAGATAAAAGCCCACTTCGGAGTCATCAGTCAGCCCTTCATGGAGTCACACAAAAAAGCCACTGTCAGCGGCACACAACGGGGCAGAGTAAAAATTTTTCCTCTTTTTCAACGTCCACTCATTTAGCCTACGAAAAAGTATCCAGAGATACGCCGAGGGAGAAAAAAAATCGAGAGATTCTCCGAATATAAATACCTGCACTCGTACACACTACCCGCCCACCTACCATCTCATCTCGCAATAATCCCTTCCCGCTTAATCTGTTCCGCGGTGCTCGCATCCCCCTCGCGCTCCTTCGCGTGTGTACTTTAAAGCCCTCCGTTATCCGAATGGAGCCGGCGCCCACTTTTTTCCTCGCTCTCGGACTCTTTTGTGACGAAAAAAATTAAGTGTGTTGTGCGCTCTGTACTTTTCAACGTTGGCCTCTTGTCGCGGAGTTCCTTTTTTTATATTTGTTTTCACTCGTAAGAATATTTTATATAACTCAGTGTGAGAAATTCGCGTTTATACGCGTGTTTTGCGTGTGAGAACCAAGCGATTATAGCG
>JAWWEN010000038.1:11020356-11050933 GCA_035582955.1 Sycophila texana | reverse complement strand
CTACGCTCGCTCGGGCGCTAACGTCGCCAATGCGGTAATCGCCCGTTTATCGCACTTGTATCGTAATATACTATTATGAAGCTTCTATTTTGTAAAATCTTGCAACTTTACGATTCTGTGATGATTGATCTGTTTAGCGAGGAATTTAAAGAAAAATTCACTTTTATAAAATTTCAATGCAATTAATAGATTTGTTTCAACAATATATGCCAGCTGAATATCTGAAAATCTTTTTACAAATCGTCATTTCAAAATTATATGAAAATTCTGGAATGCAGACTGTTGCACATTGAAAAAAAAATGTTGTATAAGATTCAACTAAAATTTTCCTTACAAGACATTTTTAATTAAATCGATCAATCAAATTTTAGTTAAATTGATAAAATAATTTTAGATTGATTTTTTCGAAGTTTAAATAAAAATGTTCTTGATTCATCAATAATTTATTTAAATCAATAAAATACTTTTTTAAGAAGGATTCAAACAAATTTTTAGTAGGATCTGCAATATTTCTTTTTTCAGTGCATGAAAAATCTCTCGAATACAGATTGTCACAAAGAGACTTCTTGAATACCGAATGGCACAAATAGAAAAATGTTATAAGTCGAAGATGCGACTGTAACAAAGATGCAACAATTTTCAATGAATAAATTAACATTACATCGAATGGCTGACAAAGCGAGTATTTTCCCGTTTAAAAAAAATATTACATCCTGTCGTACTAAAATGTTTGTCGAATACAAAAGAGAAATATTGCGACACGTCGTGATCATTGATAAAAAAAAATTGATCAATATTCCACCATCACTAAAAATCGCTTACTTTATCTCCGACTCGTTTTCCTCTCGATACATACCCAGCGTGTACTGTAAGCTACGAGACTCTTACAGACGCGTTAATAAACGGCATCGAGTGAAGCTGGCTCGGCTTGTAAAAATATTACACGTCGGGGCCCCGGCAAACAAGCGTCGCCTCCTCGGGCCGCGCGCTGGTACCCCCTTTGCGCCGCCGCCCCGCTCGGCAGATGGCTGGGCCGAGCCTGCGTATTTATTTTCGAGCAAACAAACACTTTAATGATGAGATCATGCGAGCCGGGCGCGAGCACGCACGGTTGAGCGCGAGTTTTTTTTTCGCTTTCGAGGACTGTGGGCGAGGTCATCGTTCATGATTCATGCGCCTCTCTTTGGCCATTCAAAATGCTTAGGTTTGTTGATAATCGTGAAAATAAATTTCGTTTGATTTTAAAATTTAGTGTCGGATGCTTCAAAAGTAATTGGACGAATTTGTTCTCCTTGAAATAAAGGCGAGGATAAATATTTATTATAATACTTAAATATATTTTTTTATGAAATTTGTATGTCCTTTTATTGCAACTAAAGTATTTGCAAGAAAGTCTTTGAATTCTGCGTCTCGATTTTCGATAGCATTTCGTATAATTGCTACAAGCTAATTAATTGAATGTCCATTTATTGAGACTATTTGCATAAAATGTGAATTAACGTCTTGAGGTTTCAGTTTGATAGCATTTCGTATAATTGCTGCGAGCTAATAAAGTAATTGGGGATTTATAGAGACGTCGATATGATTTCAAAAAATTATTTCAGCTTGACATTATTGTGATATTTATTGGCTGAAGCTAGTCAATACCTCGGTACATAATTAATCCTTCGAATAATGCTGCTGTCAGAAAAGCGCATTAATTATCATAAGTAAACGACTGATGCCTTTTTTCGTTAATAATTCAACGTCCGCCAATGACGTACTCGTTTATTTTGCCTATTCATCTGTTTAAATGGCGTTACCTCTGGAATTTATACTGCAAAATATGCTAATCGATCATTTATTGTAAGATAAGCAGGGAATTATTAAGAAGCTGCGAGCTTATTCTGGTTTCATTTTTTTTGCAATGCTCTTTATAGGTGAAAATAAATTCGTTATTAGAACCAGTGCTTAATATTTTTGTTGTTCATGTTCATAAATAATTAATTTTACTTCCTCATACAGGAAGTTTTACCGCGTTGATGCGAGATTTATACGCGTGAGTACTCGCATTGATATTTTTCAAAGTTTCCGGACAGGTTTAAAGTACCTCAATTATAATTATTTTTTTTTTTTTGTTATAGTGAATATATCATGAAAATAAGTTTTATTAAATTTTCATACTTATGCATTTTAATTTTTTTTTTCATTTGTAAATCTTTATTAGTAGCAATATAGAGTTGCACATTCCATTTTTAAATTCCTTATATTTGAACTTTATAATAAATGCTTCTATCAAAAGAAGAATCAATGTGAATTAAACAACGATGCCATTCCAATTTCCTCTCTCAATAAAACACTACGTAGCAGCTATCGAGCGCGAAAGCAGCAACAAACATTGACATTAAATTTGGTACTTGTTGCGAGCCTACCCCTAGATCTACGCGCATCGCATCCAGCCCTAAACAAATTTCACCATTCCAAACACTTAGAAACACCGCGTTTCAATCACTTAATCGCCAACAATTACAAAAGAAAGTAGAACAAAAAAAAAAAGCTATAAAACACTTTCATACGAGAGTCCAGCATACGGTATGCGGACATCTAACGATCTGCCGACCAAACACGAGAGCCGGAGCCTCGCGCCTCCAAATATTGGCCCTCGCGACTCTGACCCGCGGGCTCTCCGTAAAATTCGACGATCTACCGAGTATACCCTCGGAAAAAAAAAAGTGGCAGGAGGTGGGGGTGGGCCACTCGACTGCAGTTTTCGCTGCCGGTAAATATTGAACGGCGCGATGCAACCGCGCCGCTCCTTAAAAGCTTTTCGTGCGCGTGTGAGTGTGCCCGGGGAAAGCCGGCGGTAGGAGAAAAAGTTATGTGGAGAGGAAGCGAGGGGGGCAGGGGGGGAGGACGACCAAATTGAATTTGGGCTCCGGCGGGACGACGCGCGCTGTTTAGATTCCTCGCGGCGGAGTTGTTTAGTTTAGAGGAACAAAGAAAACATCTATGTGTTTATTCTAGCCGACGCGGGCGCGCCTCCCTTCCTCGACTTCCTCTCTGTCGCTGTGGCCCCGTCTCTCTTTTCATCGCGACCGCGAGAAGGTACCGGCTCTGCCTTCGCGCGCCCCACCGCTGGGGCCGTCGAGGATCCCGCTCTGCCGGGTGGCTTTTGTTGCTGCGCGTGTCTTTATTCCCGCGACGTTACCGGTTAGCCGGGGCGACGGCTCGACTAACGCAGCTCCTCTTTCGCCGGATTGACAGAGCGCGGCGCATTTTAGTTACGCTACTTTTCTGGATTTTGACAACGCAAAAGTGCTTTCAGGGAGAGAAAGGCGCAATTAATAGTATGAGGATTAATTTTACAGAAAAAAAAATTATAATCAAGTTGAAATATTTTTTGTAAGACTATAGCTTGATTATAGTTTAAATGATTTTTTATAATTTTATAATTTTGTTAAGCTCCCAGGAGGAGCGCACTTTTAGTCACGTTAGTTCTTGCCTTTTTATAATTACAACAAAGAAAGGATACAAAATTAATTTTGTAAGCATAAAGACGACCTGTAATAGAATTTCGGAAGCATACTTTTCCTTATAACAAATTTTAATTGCAATAAAAGAAGTGGAAAAAATTTACGATTTAAAATTGTATGAAACGAAAAAGTCTTGAACAAATTTTTTCAGCACTGGCACGGGAACAAAAAGTCTGTTAAATTTTTATTTAACTATGCGATGAAGTAACTTTAAGATCAAAACGTACAGTGGACTTTTTATCGATTTACCCTCATGAATTTTTTCAAAGTTGTCGAGGCGTCGGTATCTATTTCCGCTTCTATATGTGCATACAAATATGTGTTATCTTGGGACTATTGTTTCGAGATTGACGTTTGTTTGATCGAGTGCAGCTCGAAAAACTTGTTGCTCTCGGGGCAGCTGCACTCGTTTACTTTTAGTATTTTTTATAATTGTTTTTTAATAATTGTGGTTTACGCTGCCGATTCCTTTATGCATTCTTGAATTATCATGAATTTCAATTATCTTCTAGCCTTCTATGTAATTTTGTTAATACGTACAGATCTCACTAAATAAATTATGGTAGCTCTTTCAGAACTGTCCTAAAAAGTGTAATTGTAAGTAATTATATTAGAGTTACGATTAGAAATTATATTTATATATACTCTTAAAATAATTTTTCATCGTCAAATCATCAACGCCGGAAGAAGTACAAATAGACGATAAACTAGATAACTAGACCATTGATGATTTTCCTCCGAAGATTTCTATAAATAACTAGCAGCATACTTCTCGGTTTACAAATACGACGCAATACACCTTGAAGAAACATCGGTTTTCGAGAAAACACCGCCAGGAAAAAGAGATAGACAGATTAGATAAATAGACAGAGATGGGGAACAAGAGAAGAGAGGCCAGGAAGGCTTGTATTTCCACGTCCGCGTGGCTCGGGATGTGAGGAGGTGCAAGGGGCTGCAGGAGAGGGGCAGACGCAATTTCCAAAATAAACGGGCGAACGCGGGACTCTGCAAATAATCATCTCGCGTGCTTTTAATTAAGTTCCCGGTGTCTCGGCCCTTCGTCCGAGAGGAGGCGTCCTTTCTTCCTTTCTTCGCGCAGAAAATTTCGCCGTAGGAATTAGATTCTCTAAGTAGATTTTCTACGCTGTTTTACCGACCGCTGATTATCTTAACTTTGAAGGTTATGAATTGTTTTTTTTTTATTATTTATTTAGCAAAATCTGACGCACTTCGTGTGCTCTACATTACATAATTTTTGAGGCTACGTTTATTTTTTGAACTTTGGCGCCTTTCTACCGAATGTTTATCCACAATCAATCAAAACGTTTTTTTTTTAAATACTTTACAATATCTTGCTATCGTTTTTTAAATTTTATGAATCTTTAAAACTGTTATATTCGTCATTATCAAGATTGAATTTTTATGTGTTCTCACTAGTCAAATTCTGCTTTATTTTTGAATATACTTCTAAAATTCGAAAATCAATGAATTGGAAAATGTTTGTGGATGCTATCAATAAATATTTAAACAGATGTTATACTAATAACTCTTGCCTTCTAGATAACCAATTTATTGGCATGAAAATAAATTGAACTCGGAATATACACTAAATGAAATTTTGCATTTTCGCAGCTCAACTTTTACAAAATTCAGTTTAAATATGACAATTTGAACCACGTCTAAAACTAATAAATTAAATAAACAATCGATATATTGAATATTGTTGTTTCTGATAATTCTTGCGCGAGTAATTGAGTGGAAGGCGGGAGAATTCAATTTGTCTATGAGAACTATTTGCTCTATAACTCAATCAATTCAATTCTAAGTCAACACGATCGCTAATCATTTTAAATTCGTCCGCGTAAAATTTTTAGTACAAAAGAAACATCGATCGATCAAAAACTCTTTTAAAAGCATAAAAAATAAAAAATTCTTCGAATTCAAATCAGTACACTAAAACGTTCACTGTTCAAATGAGAATATCAAAAAATTTTCCAATCGAAGAATCATTTAACTGCGTCAATTCATCATCGTACATTGAGATTCGCCGAGCAAATAATTAACGCTCAAGAAACAAATAAATCGCGCGACAACAACCGCCTCGACTCGGCAAACAATTAAAAATAACCTCGACGAGCTTCAAACTTAATAAATTAAAAGTCGAGGTGCACGAAATCTAGGTATGCGTAGTCTACCTTGTGAAGATAGCGCGTGTGGTGCGCGCGAGATAAGAGGGACAAAAGTGTGATGGAAAGGTGTGCGAGGCAATTCATTACGCGGAGGACGCACGTGCGACGATCGCTGTGGAATTTACGAGATCGCAGCGCCTTGTAAACAGATGTAAAGCGCGCTAACTAGCCTAAGAGGAAGCTGGGAAATGTTGACAAGATTAAAACAGCAACCTGCTGTTTTTTTTTCATTATCGATTCCCTGCTTTTATTTTTGAGAATAAGAGTTGAGTTTTTAAATTGATTTGAACATTTACTATTAGTAGTGAAATTAATAGAAATCAAGTAGTTATACAATACAGTAATATATACAAATTCATAATTATACATGATGTACGGTTTAGTAAATGGATAAAATCCTGTAAACTTATAAAATAAAAAAAAAAAGTGAATAAAATTTTCATAAAAGAGGTTTCAAGTCGTTACGCCACGAAAAAAAAAACATTTAAAAATCGAATTGCAGCAAGTTTTTGCTTCGATTCCCAGCAAAGAAAGACACAATCCCTTGTCTAAAAAAGCTTCGGTTATATTTGCCAACTCGATATCGCCCGACGTTTTTAAACTCGCGAAGTGGCGCAGCTGTATTCCCCGCGATGGCTAAACGAAGTTTCCAGATAATTAATCGATCGGTGTAAATCGCATTTATTTTCCAATCGGGCGCACGTCCATATTTCAAAATATTTCCCGATCGCGCGAATATTTCAACAAAAAGCGACTCGCCGCGTATCGGATGACCCAGGCGCGCGCGATGTTTCGCTTTTTCGCGCGCGAAACTCGGTCACGTGGCCGCAATCGTATTTGCCCTGAGGGTAGCGGTTGATCCAGGTGTGCAGATTCAGTCAGATTTGTGTGCGAAACGCAGGAGGCCGCCTCTTTTTTCCAGCGGCGGGGGCACGCGCCTTGGTGCAGTTATTTCAGGTGCGGTTGCATTGTACGTCTGGTGGCGAGGGGAAAAGGAACAAGCAGGATTTGACAATCGTTTGATGGATTTTCAGAACGTGGCGGAGGAAAATTATCAGTTCAGTCTGTAGTCACATTACTGGACAGATAGTAATTTTTAGAATACTATTTGGTCAGTGCAATTTGATGCGTTGATTAAGGATAATTGATAATCGCTTGCGAGACTTGCGATGAAATTATGATAATTAGTTTGCTTCCAACTGCACTATTTTATCCGTTCAGTGATCGATTATTTTTAATCCAATAATCGATGCTCCACTATCGCCGTTACTGTTGATATTGTTTTTTTTTTTTAGCGTGTAATTGTATTTCCTGCCAATGTTATCAGCTCGTATTAATGAATTTGTTCAACAACTTACTGATCCATTTTTTCAAAGAAAACTCCAGAAGATTTAAAAAAAAAACAGAATAATTAAACGGTAAAAACAGTGTTCAATTAAATCAGGCGTTAATGAAATGTACTGCTCACGTCATTTAATGAAGATAAAAAACATACAAAAAACTCATCATTCGTAATGAAAAAAAAAAAAATGTTTTTAATTTTGGTTTAGTCCGAGTCGACGTCGCGATGTACAATGCATTGTACCCATCCCACGCCGCTGCATTATTGAATCTCAGAAAATCTCTCGCGGCTATGTATATACGCAAATCCAATTTGGACGTGTCGTCCCTGCCTCCACCCTCTTTCCCTTCCAACGGCAGAACTGATACCTTCGACTGTGGCTCGCGGCTTCGTATCTTGGCGGGTCGGGAGGCTGGCGCGGGACCGATTAGGCTCCATTATTCAGCTGTGCTAACTTCGTAGAGCCGGACGAGAAAGACATAAACACTTGGCAATTTGACATTTTAATTCGCGATTCAAAAATTTTGTTTCTTCGTTATTACTTATTAAATTAGCTTCAAATATCTCGTTTTTTCGTACCTCATACCAAATAAATTATTGAAAATAAATGTCGCTATAAAATTTATTAATTAAAATTGTTACTTTGAATTATATTTTGTCTGGATTGATGACAGTTTAATTATAAAACGTAATAACACATTATGCAAACTAAATGCATCTATAACAGAAAGAAAGAAAAAAGGAAATAAAAAAAATCTTATCGAAAACACGGATGAGAGCACCTTCAATCAATTGAGCAATAAATACAAAACGAGTCTGTTTAGCATACAATGAGGCGCAACCGAAAACTTTTCATTACGAACGATGAAGGAAAAAAAAAAGAAAGAAAAGAAAAGAGGAGAGGCACAGCTACGTCTGTACGTTTCGGGGCTGCTCATAACTTGCCGCGCGCCAGTGGATAAATGCGAACGTTAAAGAACGAGCGTAGGGCTCGGATCGAATTAAAATTCATGCCAAGTGCCGGGGCCCCGTGTAATACATAAAAATAAAAAAAAAACAAAAGGGCGAGGCGAGCGCGGAAAAGTCGGCGAGTATCTGCTTGATTACGGACGAGTTGTACGGCGGACTGCGATTTTTATGCCTCGGCCAGCTGTCCCCCTCCTCCCCGCTCGCTGAAATTTTTTCAATTATGCGCAGGGGGAAATCCGCGTTCGCGCGTTTACGGGGCCGTGGTGCTACCCCGACTCTCCATCGCTAATGACGCCGGATTTCGAGAGGTGGCAATCGGAGTTGACGCTCGACCTATTCTTATTTCTTTTCGATGCATCATTTTTTACTGAACGAATTTTCGCTTCCCCAGTTTCGTATTTTAATAATTAAAAGTACGGAGTTTTTATTTGAAAAGTAAAAAAATCTACTAATTTTTTAATTCAATGTTTATTTACAAAGATAATCCTACGCTGTAGCCTGAACCTATTATACCTGTTAGTTTATTATATACCTGTGCTTAGACAGAATTATATATTGACAATATACTCTATGGTGAAGTTATTCTGGTGAAAATATATTTTCACGATATTAAAAAAAAAGAAAGCAAGAAATCCGAAGTCAGTTTACGCAATAAACGGCGTGTACATGCTCCATATTGCGCAGCGAGCCTGGGGCGGACTTGCACGTCGCTTTGCTTATACCTTCATAGATAAACACGACGTGTGTGTGGAGTTTATTTTTTACAAGCCTCGCTTTATTAGTCGGTCAATATTTTTGAACGGATTCGCAGGAAAATATTCGCCGAAAACGCTTTTATTGTATACCTTCTTTTACAATGGTTTTTTTTATAAAAAAGGCCATTGTTTACTCTAACTTTTGTTGAAAAAACAATAGCTACATGTTCACAGCTCGAAATATTCCATCATATACACTGAAAAAAATAATAGGGGAAAGTTTACAATAAATTTTGTAAGATAGGGACAGACTTTGCAGTAATTTTCTTGGCTGGCCAGGTCTGTCCCCATCTTACTAAATTTATTGTATAAACTTTCCTCTATTATTTTTTTCAGTGTAGTAATAATCGACACGTATTTTTTTTAATGTAACAATTATTAACTAAAAAAATTAGAAAATTCTATTATATCTATTATAGATATAATAGAATTTTCTAATTTTTATATTTTCTAATTTTTATAGATATAATAGAATTTTCTAATTTTTTTTGTGCAAGATCCTAATTATACATTAAAAAATAAATTGAAATGTTTCAGATTTCGGCGGGATAGTGTCCAACAAGCACCGTCACTTCGAAAGTACAAAAAAGACGGAGTTGAGCCGTCGTCGAGAGCTACGAGGCGCGACATCTTACCCTTGGCTTGGCTCTTCAGCAGCCACCCTCGAGACCCTCAGAGTCCCATGTTCTCCCCTTTAAATTATAAACAGCGCCGAGACCTCCGATACTCGCGAAGCATCCCGCGCCAAAATAGCTCGGTTCCATTCACACCGAAGTGCTGCTACACTATGCCAGAGAGGCTTGTTTCCCGAGTTACGCAAAGTTAGTCCCGCAACCTTTGCTTTGGCTTTCTTGTGGGTGGAAGTCCGCACTATAGTCGTGAGAAAGTGACAAGTGATTGGATTAGCGACGATTTTGTTTATTTTTGAATTAAATTTTAAATATTTCCTATATCAATCTATAAATTTTATAATCCTCTCTTTAAAAAAACAATGGCAGCTAGAATTTTGCTGATTTGATTGGTTGAAGGATATTTTTCCGGTTGAATGGCTTAGTGTACATAGAATGTAAAAAAATGTTTTAAGCACCTGAAGATTACAATACAATACTACACATTGAGAAACGTGTATATTAAAATTTGCTATATTTTATAATAATTGAATAATATACTTGACCTAGTCCGAATTTTAAAACTGTTTATAATATACTTTTTACAATAATCCTACAAAAAAGTTCTATAAAAAAAAAATTTCTATTACAAATTATAACAATTTCCTGTTAAAATAGAGTACGCACCTCCATTGCTATAATTAATGAGCATTAATACTAGAATTGTAATCAAATTTACTATAAGATTTTTCTCAGCGTAAGACATCACTGACATGCCGGACAACACTCCTGATTAGATAACTACTCTACTCGATTAAAATTTTTGCTTAATTAAATTTCAGACGACGAAGATAATCGGCCGACACGAGCGCCGGCGCGTTACAAACGCGCGCAATGCCTTATCAATGAAAGAGACGCGGGAAGCGCAGTCGAAGTGGCATGGCTGAGCTATCAGTACACGCATACTCGCCGTCTGTTAGACCTGAAATTAGAGATCGACGTGTGCACGCACGTCTTATCGGTTAAAAATACCGGCAGATATACACGCGGTGTCTTTATCGGACGGAGAACACGGCCAGACGCGCCTCCTCGTCAGCTGATCATACCTGGAAGCCTCGACGGGTATATCAGCGATGCGCTCTGCATCTACACCGCCGCGTAATGTATCTCTTTGCCCATCCGCGTACGCGTTAATATACACGTGTTTTGTCGGCTCCGTTTTCGATGATTTTTTGCTTCCCTCGCGTTCAGGATAAGCGATAGTCAAGCGCGCTTTTTCCGCGTGATGTTATACTTGCGCGTGGTTTCAGTTCGTTCGCGGAAATTAGATGCACGAGTTGCACTTTAGAGCTGGATAATTATTTTATTTATTTAAGCTATTAAACGGGATTAGTACTCTTAAATACAAAATAGTATAAATTCAGAGAATGTGCAATAAACTAACAATAAGTAAAGAAACTTTAGGTATTTTATGTTAGAATTATTTGATTACAAGTATAGTATTTTTTTTTTACTGACCATTTATTTTTTTTTACTGACCATTTATTTTTTTTGTAGATTAGTTTTGTTATATAAAATTTTTTAATGCACGAGTGTTTTACTATTTCAGATTATCAAGCATTTTGAGTACACAATCGATTAAATTTTTTACAATATGAATTTTCAAGTAATTTAAAATCAAGCTTAGAAAATTCATATTTCAGTGAAAAATTCAATATGAGAGAAACAAATGTTTTTAGGGTGTCTGGTGAAACGACCGTTTTATCGTACCCGCGAAATGCACCGAAAGCGTGTTGAGGTACGTTATCCCGCGACACATCCTTTATTTTCGGCCCATATGACGAAATTTCATTTAAAAGGGCGCGAGAGTTTTATGACTGCCTCCATAAGTGAATAGCCCTTTTCTCACCTTATGGAGAGGTGCTTGAGAAAAATACGACTTCACGTCACGTGTATTGCCATTTTTGTTTTTCATATTACAATGATTCTTTTTACATTTATACTACAAGTTGAAAAATTTTACTTTAAACTACGTTTATCAATAGTAGTAGATTATTAAAATGTAATGTATTTAAATAATTCACAATTTGATTAGCTACACAATTTTCTATATCGAACAGTCTATGTTGAAATATCAATATACATAGCAATTTCAGTGATATTAGATCAATTATAATCATACCGATATACTTCTATCACTGAAAATCACTTAAATCCCTGAAATCGATTGTAAATCGAATTTTTCACGTAAAATAATGTAAATGATACATTTTCTTGGGAATCTTTAAAAAATAAAATCAGATGTTTATATTTAAAAGGGTCAGCAGGAAGATTGGAAGAAAATGGCTAGCACGTACCTGATCGTTCTCCTGCTGATCCTGCCCGTATGAAGGAGCATCGCCATTCGGGGTAGTCGAGGCGGAGGGTCGCTGGGACGTTGACAAGTTGATCGCGCCGTCACCGTCTGTGTCATGATCCATTATGCCATCGTCCTGCGCAAAAAATCAGGGTATGCGTTATAACTTGGGCTTTCCAATTTTTGCTCCATCGTGCGCGAAAATGCCCGAGAATTAGTTCACACATCCGACGGATGTTTAGTTATGGCCTGTTGCCTACGAGCCTCGGCACAACGGAAGCGATGGTTTTTCGCGTTTATTTTGAGAAACTCGAGCTACACGTGGCTCGCACGTTCGCGAAGTGGTATAGCCGTCTTTTGTATTTGAAGAAATGTACAACATAGAAATTATCGCGGCTAAGACTAAAATAAGTAATGATTTCCAATAGCACGTCCCCTTTTATGATTTTAAATAACCTTCGGGCTAATTATTTTTTTTTTTTCAAACTTGTTCTCTATTTTTGAACAGTGTGAACTATTCACGGTTTGTTAAATAATCTTGGACAATGCGTGCCGTTAGTTTATGGTCGACGCGAAATTAGCTTTCAAATTTTCAATATTTGAGCAATTAGCAAATGTAATTTTCACGAGCCAAATCGCTTTTAGATACGAGTGTTCAAACAGGGTCGCTAATTTCTCTTTATAAACATATTCCTTTTAAACGTTTAATCAAGAGCGTTAAAACACACTTCGATGGAAAGTTTCCAGAACACATCAATGAAGTGCTGCTACACTGTTCTATCCTAAATTTTTTGTGCACACACAATCAATTGTCTGTTAGTGTGACAAGTAATTCGATAAACCCATCGAATCGAGGTAGAAATTGAAAATATATTTTTAAAAGAACGGCGGATTGTAATGATCAATAATTTTTGCTGCTTTGTTTGCCTTCACGCTCGAGCGGAAACTTTTCAGCGTTATTGAGAAAAAAAAGTTATTTAAAACAATCGCTGTGTACTCAACGCATATAGCAGTGTAAACATTTATATGATTGGCATTAATTTGCCTCTCGATCGCTTAAAACATCCACGAGCCTGTGCCGCAGAAATAAATTATTTTGCGCCGAAACCGGTGCAAGTTTACACGAAAGAACACGTACTTCAGCAATGATCGTCGATCATCTCTCGCAAAACAACCAGGTCATTATTTCCATCACCGATCGGGCAATCAGATCGCAGAATCCAAGTTACTTAATTCACTGAACACCAATCATTCCAGTCTCTTGATCACTAAGCGATTAGAAAAACCGGCAAGCACTGCACCCCTCGCACACTGCACCTATCACTGAACCATCCCTCGATTTTTCCTCCAAAATCGGCGCTAAACGATTCGCGGGCAGCGCGCGCAGCTTTGCCGGTCACGCGGTCGTCCGCTGGTGGTGGTAGGGATGGGGGTGGGGGTGGCAGAGGGCCGATCTCGCGAATCGTGAGCGCGCACCTTGGCGCCGTGAGAAAAGACCGCGCGATTTCTCCTAAGCACGTGAGCACGGCTCGACGGAGTGGCGAGGACTAAACAAGTAAGTAAAAGGCAGCCGAGGAGAAGCAGGCGCGCGGATCGGCTTCGAGGAGAGGCGGTGGGGCTCCGCGTATGTGTTGCTTATTGTGTAAATATAAACAAATATCGTTGAAACCGACCAACAGGCCTGCTTTTAGCCTTCCCCCCCTGTTGAGGCTCCCCCTTCCCCTTCCCCTTGCCACGCTCCCCCTTCCCCCAAGCGCCCCCTTCTTCCCGAGTGCCTGTGTACACACGCACACACGTGCTCGTTCTCTTCATGCGTCGCTTCCATCTCGCTCATTTTTTTTGTCTTCTTTCCCTTCCTTCTTTTTATTCCCCGCTCTTTTCTCTTTTTAAATGCTCTTCAGGAGGCTCGTCGATGACTGGGCGCACGGATGCCGAGGAGAAATCGCGCCATCTTGAACATGTCTTTTTTTTTGCTGGGATCCTTTCTCCTTTTTTCGAGATGCGCCCTTTTGTTGGTCGTCGTGGATGAAGGTTGGACCCTTTGAGGGTCGAGGTCGAAGGTACACTGTCGCGGGGTTGGCTTTTTTTGAGAATATGTAAAGTGATAAAAAAATTTCTAGTTATTCATAGAGATATTTACTTTTCATTTTGCCGTGGTCATCGGTAAATAAAATGAAAGAATATAGTTCCACGCCAAAGTTTTTAATCATGAATGGAACAGTTATAGAACTTAATCTTCTGCACTCATAAAGTCCATTAATTAATTGAGTGCGTGCATGTAATTTAGTATTGAATTTGCCGGGCAGCGGTGAGTTTACCGTAGAAAATTAAGAAATTAAGTTTGCTTTTATAAATGAATATAGCAAACTGTTTATAGCAACTATTAATTAATTTTTTTTTCCTCGTGACTAATGGATATTCTATGTACACTTATGACTACACTCGTACCCGTTGATTTGTGTAACGGGACAGCTGATCGACTGTAAGACAGCAGATGTGGAGGACTGGTGTTTACACACGGTCATACAAAAAGGGGACAACAGTTTCTGATAGTGTCGGAAACGAGTTATGATTTTTTTACTGCCTTTGTTTTAACGATCTATCCTGGTGAAAAATACTTGTTTGTTTAACTTAATACTTAAAAATTAATCACATATTTCATTAAGAACGATTCCTATAGATCCTTGTACAATGCATTTAGATATTACTATTACAAACGGAAAGGCTTCTCTCGCTCTCCACTCTCATAATAAAAATAAATAATTAAATAACAGGTCTACCTTTTGTAACGGTTTCTAACCCGTTTTATTAATGACACTACGATTAATCCAGCAATCGTATTCGTCTATAAAAATAAATTTTTAAAAGATATTTATTAGCGCAACTTCTATAAACGATTTTATTAAATTATTATTTAAAAAAAAAAATCAGACGACACTTAGAGAATTCCATAGACTCCAAAAAACAGTATCTTATCATCGCAGCTTCTTCCAAGAATCAGAGGGAGCAGCCTACTTAAAAATTTGTCTATTACCCGTCGCGCACCCGGCCAATAGAGCCCATTGATAAGCGCGAGGCAAGGGTCCCCCAGCTGCGCGAGCTGTGGTATCGCGCCTCGCCCGGAAATCATGCATAATGCAGTAGGAGGCCGCGAGCGCGGCGCGCACTTGGCGCGTCGGATTGAGATTGAGCAGGCTGTCGGCTTACCGAGAAGCTCGCGCTTGTTTGTCGAAACAACTTCGCTGTGCCGCGTTTGTCCGAAAATAAAAAGAAGACAAAAAGACGACTGGTGAAGATGAGGGAGAGAGCGAGGGAACACTTTTTTGTCAAAGGCACAAAAGGTCCGGAGGATTTTTTCGGGGAACGCAGGGAGGGGAGGATCAGGTTGTTATTTTCTAATGCGCGCGGAATGCATCTGCTGTTTATTCACGAAACAGGTTATTTATAGGCGTGAGCCGAGCGTTGCATTATTTTCGTCGTTGCTCCTCGCGTCCCGAGCGAAACCTCGCTAATTGCTCGATATTGCTTCGTTAAGGCAATTTACCTATATTCACTTTATTTGTTTGATGTTTTTAATTGCGCGAATAGAGGAGGCTGGCGCGACGACTGCGCTTGCTTTTTTTTTTTCCTTTTTTCGATTTGTGCATTCTTTGCTTAGATGTTTATACTGACGTCAGTGCGTAATGTCGAAGACAAATAGATGATAGAAGACTTTGATTAGACTATTTTTTCACTGTTTACTAAATTCGCAATTCGTCATCGCCTTTATCTGAATACATTTTTTTTCTGCAGTATATAAAAAAAAAAGTAACTGACAAAACAATATTTTGTAACGTAATTGCGATAATAAATTAATTTTTTTAATATTTATAACGGATATATTGAATAAGATAGCCTTTTGTGTGATAAATTATGTTTAATAATAAAAAACTTATAAAAAACATTTATATTATTACTAAACAATTATTTTGGAAATATCTCGAAGTTGTAAAAATGTGACTAGTCCCCTTTATAAAAATTATGTCACAGAAATTTGTTCGTTAATCTAATTATACTGTTTACGAGAAGCGCACGAAGATTCCGTATTACGCACTTTTTGCTGGTGCTGCATGACCAGCGAAAAAGAGAGAAGAAACAAAAGACCGCGGCGGCTGCTCTCGGAGATCGGCGGCAAATAAAGAGGCCCCGAGGAAGGTTTACCGAGAGGCGCGCATATAATATTCCCTCGTCCCGCGGCCTTTTCTACCCGCCTCGCGCTCTATGTATAGAAGAGAGGCAACCTAACGCGCCTTCGGTCCTATGACAACAATGAGGGCCGCGGCGGCGGCGAAAATGGGCGCAGCCGGCCCTCGCCTCTCTCGCATATGTACTAAATATGTATTTATTAAACAAACAACGGCCCGTCAAAGAACCGAGCGCGAGCCTTTCTTCCCCGTATCCCACCTCCGACCTTCTGCGAGAGAGCCGCTCGACTCTCCTTTTTCTCTTCTCTCTGTTGTGTGATCTAACTCGTTATTTTTTCGTCGGCTCCTCTTTTTTAAGGGAAATTTTTCGGCGGCATACTCTTAACGGTCTCTCGTTTACTTGGCTAACAGTGAGCCTGAAAGGTTTTTTCATTGATTTTATATAAATATAATTTTTTCATCCACTCTGTAAAACTTAATTAATGAAACACTACTAAAGTTAGTGGGGATTGCTCCACTTGTGAAATAGTAGAGCTCTTTTCACTAATTTTTAGAGAAATGTTACTAATTGTAATATTTTTTTACTAATTCAACTTTAGATAGCAATAGTTGTAAAATATGTAAAGCAGTATATTTTTATTTGTGTTGCAGGACTCCAGTCGACTGTTAAAGCTAAAAATTAATAATATGAAATTACTTTCGAATTAAAAAGAGATGCATCCACTGTTATTGAAGTATTAAACTGATCAGTTCAAAATAATAATCAATCCTAAACAACCATTGATGATTTCAACTACTTAGATTCAGTCGTTGAATATATGCAAAATACTGATAAACAGATATTGTACAAAAGTATAGATGATATTGAAATAAACAACTGATACAAGGTAAGCTATAATTACGTACACAAACTTTTAATTAAATTAATTGTAGAAAAATTATGTCCAAATATTTTTCCCCACCCGTAATATATCCGAACATAACTGTTCCATAAAATACAAATAATGACCCATAATTACAGTATGTAAAGAGTTATAAATTAAGTGAATTTTACTATAAACAATTGCAGCAATATATAAATAGCCAATAAAATCCCTTATTATATATTTTATTTAGAACAATGTAATATATTTTTTATAAACAAACTATTAATTTATAAATTTAAATTAAATTAGCAAAATAAGACAAATTATAATTCAATTTACACATAATCATCGATAAAAATTAAGTAAATCTCAGCAATAAACTCATCATTTAAAATAACGATTCCCACAGTACACAAGTTCGCGCTGAAAAAAAAATCATAAACTACAAGTATATACGATCAACAATGAGTCATAACGAATGAAATCACAGAACTAATGAACTCAACTCTCCGCAGCGGTGCAAAGTAACGAAGAGTGATAGAGTCATCCAGGCCGCGCGCGTTTAACGTAAACCAAGCGAAACGTGAAAAATTGAGAGACAAGGAATCACGGGAGGTGAGGGTTAATCGCGCGTGAGGAGCTCGGCAACGCGGGGACAATTAGCGACAAAGAAGCTCGCGAAACGCGAGGGACGTAAGGGCGCGAGGGGCACAAAGACGCCCCGCTGACGCGTCCCCTTGTTAAGCGGCGGTAGAGGAGACGTGGACGCCGTATGTGGGGCGAGCGATAAATATATGGGAATGCGAGGCGGCTCGCCTCCTTCCGGCTCCGATTGTCCAAGTCTAATTGGACGGCGGATAAAAGGAATTCTGAACTGCTTGCATGTTGCGCTTACTTAACCGATGCGCTTAATAATTGGATTTTTATTTATTTATGTATTGAGTGCTAACATTATTTTTTGGACCTTTTTTCTGTGCGAGGAATGGGGAGATTGATGTTTTAATGTACACTGACACTCACTGAGAGAAATGTCTTGTAAAAATTATTACATACAGTCTGGGAAAGTGGTCACAGACTGTCATTATGAAAAGAATTACCATACTTTTAAAAAATAGAAAATTATACAATTAAATTAGTATGCATTAAATTAGTATGCAGTAGATAATTCATTTTCATTGCATATTTTCTATTATTGATTTTACTTATTCTTCGACTATTTTATGAGAATTAAATATTTAAATTCATTTTTTATTTTTTGAATATTTATAATATTGAAGAAAAAAATTAATTAGATGCAGATTTCCATACACTAGTCCATTAAAACTAACAATCTCGGAAAACACCAATTAATTGCATCGCACTATGAGAATGGAGCCAAAAAAAGTGAAGCAAGTTACCCCTCGTTCCTTCCACTCGATTATCCGCTCGCACGTTCGCTGACGCATGTACACTTCAACACAGGCCGCGACGACGTGTGAAAACGCGCCTCGTGGACCTCCGCGGCATCGGGCAAAGAAAAAAAAGCGCCAGGGGCACAGTCCGTGGGGGCTAATTTACTGAGTGCGAAAACCAGAGGCTACTAGGGATGAGGAAGAGAAGAGGGGCGGGGTACAACTAAGACACTGCGAAATAAGCGATAGTGTACGCGCAAACGAGCCAAACCGAGATAAATCGCGCGCTCGCTGCCGTGCGTGTGTTTGCGTACGAGCAATTTAATGGTGGAGCGGGTATACGCATAAAGGGGTGGGGGGTAGGGTAAAAAAAAAGGGTTTCGGGACCTCGAGAAAGTAAGAAGAGATAATGCTGCGTGTCACGTGAAAAGGGTGACCGTTTTTCTCTCCCCCACCCTTTCGGCTCTTTATATAATATCAGCGAGCGGTGGTTTTCCTTGTCTTTTCGGGGAGAACATAACCCCTCTAAATAATAAACGAGAGGATTTAAGCCCGACATCGCCGTGCGCGTACGTATACAAGCGTAAAAATACTTGAATCTGAGAAATTAGCGAGAGGGTAGGAGGGGGTGGAGGCTAGGAACTTCCTCACGGCGACTCTCTGTCCCATTGGGTAAAAAAGGGGCAGGGCCCCCTACTAAAAGGGTTGAATTAATGTCGCGATAAATATATGATTTAAGGTGGAAACGCTTCTCGGGCTAATTTTTTATCTGAGAAGCCCGACATGGGCTTTTGCGCTAAAGAGGAAAGCGTTACGTGGTGTAGGTGTGTATCCGACGACAAGTGGAAAGGAGAAAGAGAAAGTAAGGGACTTTTCCAGTGCAGGGGATTTTTTTTTAATGAGAGTGTGTTTTAGATTAATTGAAAGTTACTGGTGCAACTTCCATCGCTATTACATCGTTTTACAAAAAATTCTTTTATTCATTGCAAATCACTTCCGCGTGAATAAATTTAAGTTAGGCTAAAGTTTACTCGAAGTTCATGTTTGTATCAAGCTCATATAGTATGGCCAACGAGACTTTCCCGAACATTCAACTATGTTTTTTAGAACTTTGGCAAAATATCATACAAAAATCATAAGTTAGTTATTGATAACATTATATTATTGTATTTAATAGGCCTCCAAATAGTTACTGAAACTTTATTCAATCAAGTTATATTTATAATTAAAAGTCAAGCTTCATTTATTCATTAATACATTACTTGATAATATTAAAAACGGGAAAAATATCTTGATTTATTTGATAGCAAATGAATTTTACATCTAAAATTTCCTTTTACAAATAAAAACTTTCGAAGCTAAAATTGAATCGGAAACCAGACTAAGAAATCACGATTAAGCGGTGAATCGGCACTCGCCGCTCTCATCCCCAAAAATTCTCGTCGTATGTTTACTAGTTATTGCAACACTTAGCGAGCAGTTAAAAAAAAAAAAAAAGAAACGTCGGAGGAGCAATAGTGGCGTGTATTTAAAAGAAGAGGATGGAGGGGCCCGTCGAGTTGAATTTTCAGAGGCACTAAATTAAGAGAGCGCATCTAGAGGGAAAGAAGAGCAGCGGAAGAGGAAGGGAGCGAGAGAGACGAGTCGGTACCGCAACTTCTCGTTTACTTCCTGCCTTTCCGCTCTTTTTCACTCGTTATATATCATTTTTTTCACACTGACGGCCTTCGCCCTCTTCCTCCTCGGAACTTCTAGATTAGACGCTTGCTAAATTTTCTGAACTCCTCGAGGGCTTGCAAAATACGATTTCGCTTACGTGGCGCAGAATTTTTTTTTTTTATCATATTAATTGCACAATTACGAAAGCTCGTGCGATTTTGCATGCAGGTGGCAAGAGGTATTAAGATGACGCGC
This sequence comes from Sycophila texana, assembly GCA_035582955.1. Lineage (NCBI taxonomy): Eukaryota > Metazoa > Arthropoda > Insecta > Hymenoptera > Eurytomidae > Sycophila > Sycophila texana. The sequence goes on along the minus strand of JAWWEN010000038.1, from coordinate 11,030,847 downwards.
AGAAAATATTGCAATATCAATATTTTGCTCAACGAGCGTTTTTCAATCGAATTACTTTTAACGTGTTTTCTACCACTTCGGTTTGCAATGAATACAATTATGCAAAATTTTTATTTGTTCATTTAATTGAATGCTTTTTTTTCTATTACACTGTTAAAACAGTAATATAGTGTTCTCCAACTTTAGTGTTATTTCTATTTTTTTAAATTAAATTCATGAGATTGTCTAGAGCGTCTAGAGAGACTTACTGCATGTTTAATAATCAAGCCAAGAGTATATATATTTAACTGCAGATATCGATTCGCGAGCGGCGTTATTACATTGTAATTGTAAAAACTACATCGCCGCGCTTGGTTTTTGTTTGAGGACATCTGGTAGAGTGTATTTTCAAAATCACGCACGATTTAATGGCTGACGTAATTGTTCATCGAATACAGAATCACGTTAACGGAAACAGGCACCTTATTCGGATTTCGCGGTGCGAAGCAAAGGTGAATACGACACCGCTCGTGCGAGATACATTAAACTACATCGTGTATCCATCGCGTGCAGACATTTTCTATTTATATAACATAGAAACGTACATAGGGGATCTCGAATGCGCGTAACTTTCTATTTATAACGCATGTGATGCATATCGCTTTTCTCATAATTCGTGACCTATTGTAATCCAAATCTCGGCATGAGTAAGATTTCTTTGTAATGTAACATTCAGAATGATTTACGCTCTGTTGTTAGAGAATTTGCTTTAAACATTTCCGATGGAAAAGTGATCTTCATTAGAAACTCTCGGAGGATCGGACGTTATTTGATGGAAATTCAGTTGTTTTAACTAATATTTACTTGTTTCAACCAAAATTTATTTGCTTCAACCAAAATTCATTCGTTTCAACGAAATATTAGATGAAACAAGTAACCGTTAGTTGTGACTGCTGACCTTTGTTTTCCAGTATATAGGACAAATTACTGTTAAAACGTTGAACAGTTTAAGTTATCATTTAAATGTCATTCATGCTAACTGAAATTATACAACTGTGGCGGTATAGATAGCAGAGAGGCAGATAATCGAAGTCTGTATAATACCCAAGCGACCCTTTGCACATTCTTCCAATTATCTTCGGAAACGGTCGACCCGCAGGCCGTCAAAATCCCGCACGTATCAGCAACTTGTACATACGTGACGGGTACAGGTGCTTCCAACTAACGTCTTTGTCGTGCCATTATCGTGCGTCCACTAGGACTGTTCATCCCTACATCCGAGTTCTCCTCAATGTACTTGCATGCGACATCATCTATTCGTGTGTTTCACCGCTCTTTAAGTTTATCGTTTAGTGTTAAAATCTCATAAATCATCTCATATTATCACGCAATAAAATAAGAATTCTCTCTTTAAAGAATTCATTTTTTTCGTGAATTATTTACTGATGCTTAAGTCCAGTGATAAAAATAAAATTTTCAAATATTAAATTGTACATATTGATAATTTTATCGAAGTTTCAAAAAAAAAAAAAAAACTGAGAAGCCTCTATAAAAAAAATAATATGTATACATATATATGTATATGAAGACTGAGAGAATCGTCGAGGCGACTGACGTTCACGACCCGTCCGAGCGGGTCTCCGCTGCAGCGTCGGCACTTTTCGGATTAACCGCTCTGGACATTAGAATACGGAACTGATATATTACGCCCTCGCCTCTGTCCTCCCCATCCTCCCTCCATGAGTTCGCGAAGAAAAGAACGAGATAGAGGAAGGATCGCGTAAAGCCGCAGAGCCCGGGGCCCTTTAAACATGACTGGCTGCCGTTCGCATCTTTCATCGCATTATCCGGCCTCGTAAAACACTTGCAGTCCTTTGTACGCCTCGCATTAAACCCCCACCAACGGTCGAACTGGACGGGCCTGGCAGTTTAGAACGAGATTCTCAATTTTTGTTGGTCTAGATTGATTTTTTCCTTTTAGAAAATTGAGCTTTTGGAAAAACGGATGGAGTAATCGCTCAATTTTATTTAATAAAAAGTTTGAATAGATTGATCGCAAATATACTAAAATTTGGGAGAAGTTTTTCTTGACACGCTTAGACTGAATTGGGCATAGAAATTTTATAGTTATCAGACGTATGAATTCATTTGTAAAAATTAATTAAAAATTCGACATTGAAATTTACAAAAAATACTTAAAATTTGTACATTACGAGAGAATGAAAATGCACAGGCAAACAGTTTACTTACGTAAGTATACCGGCACGAGGCACTTCATTAGAATCTTCAAATTCACTTAATAATTTCGTGATTACAAAGTAAACCGAAATTCCCGTTTATCTATTCCGTCTACAATATTTACCTTTACATCATGTAATTACAAAGAGACCATCTTGCCCTCAGACGAGTTTGAATTAGCTTTATTAAAGTGTAACAACTGGAGTGCCGCCTTCGATAAATTCTTGCATTAAGCACGTTATTGCGCAAGAATCGAGGAGAAAGCTCTCAGGAAGGGCGAGTAAGCACTTGAGCTTCGCAGTGGTGAAGGAAAAAAAAAAGACACGACGAAGAAAGAAGGATAGGCTAATGGTCTCAGGTCGTTATGAACATCGGCAGGCGGTGTCGGTGTCGCTTTACTTTCGAGTCTTAAAAAAGAGCGAGGCGTTAATTTGGTTTTAAGGCAGGCAGTTGTTCAGTGGGTGAATGGTCTTCTAGTTAGCATACTTACTATCTTGTTTCAACGAAGATTGGTTGGCGGTGAATCTGCTCATGGGGATTCGCGATAGACTACCGGGAAGACTGGACTTGGAGATTTTGGAAATATGAGATAAATATATCTTTAAAAGATGAGCAGTACTGACAAGGAGTGTACGATAAATTTAAAACAAAACTATTCTGGATGAAAAAAATCTTATATCTAAATTCATGTCCCTACCAACCTGTTAAACAAAAAGCTGGAAGTTAACAAGTGAGTACACGGTCCAATCTGAAGACGACGCACAGTCCTTTTCAAGAAGGGGGAAAAAGTCTCGGAGAAAAGAAAGGAACAGAAAGGAGAAGGCGACAGCGTTGACGAGTTAATCGAGGGTCGCTGTGTTGATAATATCGAATCGGGCGCCTGGGGCAGGGCCGATTGGCTGACTGGCTATTGTCGGGGCGTAATGCTGATTGGATTCGAGACAGTGGCGCGGCGCTTCGCGCGACATTAATCCAGCGCGTGTCTTTTATTATGGAGCCAGCCACCACCCCTGCCTCGAGGTAACTTACTTCGGCGTGGCCCAGGCAAATGTAGCGCGACGACTGCCGCGGAGTATCGGCAGCCACCCCTGGGGACTTCGCTTTTCTTTTTTTTTTTAAAGCTGATTACGCTGCTGAATTGAATTAAACGCTGAAAGTTTCATTGGGTTGGCGATGCTATCGAGTATATATTGCGTTATTTATCGCGATGATCTAATTAGTTTACTCTTTAAATTATGTATGGCTAAAAGTCTAGTTTTATTTGCTATAGATTCGAGACCTTTTTTTACTTCTTGATTAAGTCTCAATAAAATAAGACAAAAAAGTCTGGTAAAAAGTAAGATTAAAATAGCTTTACTTTTAGTCAGATTTAATAAAGGGAAAAATTGTCTGGTAATAAATGCGGCAACTAGAGCCTTTTTGCTAAACTTTTTCCAAAATTTTAATTAAATTTCATCAAGTTTGAAATAATAAATATATAAATCGTATCAAGTTTCTTTAATGGACAGACTGTATCACCACACTATTCCCTGACTAGTTTTTTTTTTACACTGGTCCAAGTTTATTCAAGAAAGCTCGAAAAAGAAGAAAAGAAATGTCAAAAATAAACAAATCTTCGGGGGTTTGTATCGCAGCCAACGCCAAAAATGCCGTCCGAACCAGCGTAGTCGGCAAAAAGCCGCATTTTGTTCAGGAAGAAAAAGGAGCGGGGGCTGGAACCCGAGGAACGCCTCGAATTAGATGGATGATCGGCCGAGCCGTGGACAACGGCCGATAAGAGGCCCGGTTGCGGGGGAGGGGGGGAGGGGATCACGGGCGTCGGTCAGTGTCGGGGCGAGGCCGCCCGTAAAGAATGGACCTCTTTGTTTAGCCGTTTATGGTGGAAGAGATTTGGCGGGATTGCCGCCGTTAGCCGCCCCCGGGGGTGGCTCGCGTTGACAGCCGGACCGATAGCCCCGAGATGCTCACGCTAACGCGCCAACGCTTGTTTCTTTCTTTTCCTTCTTTCGTCCAGCCTTTTTTCGTCGCTGGCGCAAGCCGCCGTCCGAGCGATTGCTCTTTTGTTTATGCGACTGGCCGCCTCCGCGTTGGGATGTTGATCTTCGATTTGTGCCGATTTATCTTATTTGTGTTTCTTCATCGATACTTTTAAAAAGAAAGTTTTTAAGTAAATAAGACTTAGTGCAATTGTTTTCTTTTTTTTTACAAGGTAAATAATTAGTTTGTAAATTTTATGTTTTTCATTTAAAATATGTAAATTATACATTTTTTGCCAGGTACTCTAGATTTTTAAAAAAAAATACAAAACCCAGGTTTAATTTTTGAATTTTTGAAGAAAATCGATCTCGACGTTTGATTTAATTCTTACACTTATTTATTATAATATTTCAAAATAATAATAAGATTTTAAAAACTTAATGATTATTTTATAAATATATTAATTAAATTGAGGAAACGTAAATTTCGTAATCATAATCGTAAAATAGTCGAAAATCAATAGTCCCTGAATGTAAAGGTTTATTTTTATTTTTTTTCTTATACTTTGATATCGATATAGTTCGTCTGGTCTTTTTATATACGGTAAGATCGTTGGCGTGGATACGAGTGGATGAGAAGGCTCCGAGAGACGTCTTCTACGGCTTATACATCTGACAACAGAGGTGTGGACATCGGCGATCGTCGAACCCTCGGGAGGAAAGCACCGGGCGCGAAAAAAGAAAGAGAGGGAAGGTGTCGGCATTTACAGCCGAGCGTACCTCGCATTTATAGCCTAAGGTCCCTCGGATCTTAATAAAATCTCTGACTCGACGCGGAGAACCGGATAAGAAAAGTGTCTGGAAGTAGAATTGTCGCGAACTCGAAAAACCCACGTGCATTGTCGATTGTTTTATTTAAAGTAAAGTATTTTCTTAATTAAAGCTACTGCAATACTGTTTTAAATATAATAGAATTTTTTAAACGAAGTTCTGCCTTAATTTTATGCTATAAAGTGTCCTTTTGATTTTATTAATACATATAATTTATTTAGAAAAGAAAATGTTTTCTACCTATCATTATTTTTAGAGAATTAGCATTAATAAAATATTTTATTTAAGTAGATATAAATTTTTTAAATTAATTTGTATAATAAATTCATCAATTTAGTTAAATATTTAAATTGGCAACCATTTTAAAAGCTTTAATTCATTTACAAAAATACTAAAAAAGTTTAAAAAAAAAGAAATCGAAATATAGAAGAGAATCCGACATCCACAAATCGCTGTATTTCCTCATAAAAAGAAAAGCAAGGGTATGGTCAATATCGCGGCGCCCGGCGCCCGAGTATTCTCCAACGTGGCAAAGCTTCGCATAAACCTCTTAAGCTTAACGATAAAGCGTCCGAAGTTGGCCTTTGGAGTAGCGCGCTGGCATTAGCGAAACCGAGCTCACCTTTTCAGCGGCCAATTACAAGGAGATTCGACCGGCACCCTACCCCGTCCCTTTCCTCCCCCCCACCTAATCCTATTATCTCTACATTAGCTCATTATTGCATATCTGCGTACGTGCCACTACTATCGGCAGCCCCTTAGAGCTCGAAGGCCGTCCGCGCTGACCATCGCGTTCTCTCGTACCTCATAATATCTTTCCGTCGCTAAAGTCCTAACCATGACGACTGACCTTTGCTTCGGCCAGCGAGTTTGAATGAGTCGTCGACTTCTCCTGATTTGATTTCATCTTCTGACATGGGTAGCTTAAATTGATCGTCCAATAATGATTTTCTTTGTAAAGGTTATAAATTCAGAATTACATATTTTATTACTTTTATGTAGAGTAAAATGTATGTATTCGAAGTACATTGAGAGAAATGTTTTAGTAAAAATTACAAGTCATTTAGTAAAATTTACTGAACTGTTTGGGAAAGTTGCCACGGACTGAAATTTCAAGAGAAATTACTCAACTTTTTTAGTAAATTTTGCCAGACAGTATTGTAATTTTTACTAAAACATTTCTCCCAGTGTAAGATACAATAAACAGATAGCTTATAAAAGTACATAAATATATTACTTGAATATTGAAATTTGAGGCATTAATCTATCTAATGCACCATAAAACAATCAATAAAAACTTTCTGAATAATAAGTCTATAAAATACGAATAAAGGAGTCGTTTTGATAGCGCGAAAGATTTTTTCCTCAAAGTTACGTAATCACTTGTTTTCTCGCCGATAAATATTTAACAATTCTTTTATAGATTCGACCCGCATAAAGCCTAATCTGATTTCATCATTCGTCCATAGAATATCAATTATTTATGGGGTGACGACCGGCGCAAAATTTGTACGTTTCGAATTTCCCTCCTTTTTTTTTACGACCAGGCCGAAAAGGAATTTATTACGGATTGAAGTCCATAAACGTCCGAGGGGATATGACCACGGGAGCGTTTCTAAATCCCGACTATGATGAACGACTGGCCGTCAACGGATTGACCACTCAAGAACGATATATATGCCTAGCATCGAAATTCGAATGCTGGAGTGATTTTCTTTTAAATGCAAACCAATAATTCATCCACAATTTTTGACAAATTCATTGGGAAACTATAATTAAGGAAATTACGTTTTCATTTTAATAATCAAAATATATTATGCTTAAGCGATTGGCAATCCGAACAGCATTAACTATTAAATTGAAGGATGTAAGTTTTTATTCAGTCGAGTGTCTATATTTAATATCACGTCTGGACGTGAAAGACAGTTCGTTAAACCCTTATTGTAATATTTTTAATTGCGATAATAAGTGATTAGTGGATATTTTAAATCGGCTGCATTATGGAGCATCCTTTTAGAATGATTTTTTAACGGGCTTCAATTTCCGATTCTTCGACAGATCGAGTAAAAGGATTCGAGAAATTGAGATGAGCCTCTCAATATTGTCATTTTTTTTTATAGAGAGGTATATAGTCGAAACTTTTTATACTTTACGAATATCAAATCTTCCCGCAATTCACAGAGCTAAAATTAAAAGAATTGTTTAAATATATTCTAGATTTTTAAATATTAATATGTAACAGTGATACTTATATGCAAAATGAATACAGTAATATATATTTTTTTAACTATTTTTAATCTAATTGAATAAATAAATATTAAATAAATTCTTTTAAATTGTAAATTATATTAAAAAAATATCTTGTTACGCAGCTAAAAGGAACATTTAATAAACACGTCTACCGTCTCGATGTTACCAGAAACCTTCCCTCAAAAACGAATAAGGGTGAGATAAATAAATCGCCGAGGTTCCTCATCCAATCACCATAAATTATCGGGTAATCAGGCGAGCGTAGCGCGGCACTTACGCACAATGGAGCGAGAAGTTCCGGCGGATCTCCAAAAAACTCGTGGCGAAGATATCCCCTCGAGCGAGTGGACGCGGCGTCCGTCTGTAAATTCCGTAAAAATTTACCGCGCGATCGTGAATCAGGCGCCGCGTTTTCTCCCGCTTCCTAAAGCATTTCAATCGCCCCCGCGCAGCCGAAGTTGCAAATCACTCCGCGTATTTACCGTGAGAACGGTCAGCCCTCGTGCCGCTTCTTTCTTTAGGCGAGTAAATAGAGTGCCGTACAGTTACGAGCATAAGTTTTTCCTGTTAAACAGCATCCTATTGGACCGTCGATTTTTGTTATCTAAAGGATATTTTTTTTAGGTTTTTTTTTATTGTTGTTAGATGGTTCTGATGATTTATTACGTTTTTATTAGTGATCAGAAATCTTTTACATTTCGAATATTTAATATTACGTGCTTCACTGATTTCTGAAATATTTCGAATACTTGTAACACATTGTAAGAGCTTGTAATCAACTTTCCCAAAAAGTGAGTGAATGTTTGATTAATAAATTGAAAATTAAAAATCGTCCGGTATATTACATTCGAAAACGACACGTTTATGTCTTGAAGAACGTAAATAAGTTGACCACAGGCATACGCGTTCGAATTTTCACACGCACCCTATCGAGTCCGCCGAATCCCTCGACCCGGTGATTTATGAAGTCGCTCGCCTTCCGCCTTCCTGCCTCCGATCTCCGCCTATTTTCTCCCTCTTCCGATCGCCGATGAATGCGAAAGAATGCGCCGGAAAAAAGCGAGCGAATAAGAAGGAAAAAATATAAAAAGAACAGCGGCGCTAGCGCGGAGAAAATCGAGAGGTACTGCGTTATCGCCTCTGCGAGCGAGATTCGAAGGAGGCTCCTTTTTTCCCCAGTGCGGAGTTAATGCGCGCCAGATACTCCCGGAGAGCGTCGATAATGCCGCCCTTTAATGGCTAGGATTTGTTTATATTTATGGCTGGAAGTTCGCAGGCGGCAGGTAGGCTCCCGCAGTCAAGAATCGCTCGGTGCTCGATACGATCGGGTAATGCGTACTGTTAGGTAATTTCTTTTCGATGGAGACTGTAAGAAGCTTGTTCCGGATTTTGCTTTTGTTCTTTTCTCAGATAGACCTTTTTATTGCCGAACTCGATGGATTGCTTTAAGGGATGAATTTTAAGTGACGTGACCGCGTTTTACGATCTTGAAAATGATTTCATGAACTTACTCTTAATAGGAAAATAATCACTAGTATAAATCATATATCGTTAAATAGTTCTCTACATATATAGATTTAAAATGGCAAACTTAGAACTTTGTAAATGCAGTAAGGACCTTGAAATGGTAGTGCATATTCTGATGTTTTGATTTATTTTTTATTTAGCCATAGTAGAAAATACAATAATTTACATAAAGTAATAATTGCACATAAATATCACGTTACAAAAAATTGATTACATATATCTATAACTAATATTAAATAACCAGCCCAAAATGCAAAGAGATACACTTTATAATACGACTGCATATTTCAATTTTAGCCAATATAAAAATCTACTAACGATTAGCCTGCAACTGATTATAATTTCACACTAGTAGAACTACAATTTATCGATAATTTTTAATTTTGCATGATTTATGTAAAAGAAGGACGCACTTATACTTTAAGGGAAAAAAATTTGCCAATCTAAGTACCGACCTAAAAATTTTAGTCTCGTCTCGGGAAAAAAGGGTCACGCGCCAGCTCAATTAGTCAAGAATCACACACGATCCTCGCCCGCTTGGAAAAGCGTCTCGCTTTTAGACCGCCGTCTTTTGGGCTTTTCAGGCCGAGGGTGTAGTGTCAATGAATAAAAATTTGCGGCGAGGGTGGTCTCGTCGCGCGTTTGATGCCGACTTTGGGGAGAGTAAAAAGTGGGGCCGCAGTCTTCCCCTTATGCTTCTGAAGTCACGCGGGAACGAAGAGACGTATTACTTCGCCCGTATAAGCGCCTCGCGTCTCTCCCTTTCTTTCTCTCTCCCTCCCTCTCTTCTTATCTCCGTCTGCCCTGACAATCAGCGGTGGCTCGGAGTCGCACTTATTTTCGACTCACTGCTTATAGCCTCCCCCAATAGCACAGGGTTGAATATACCATTTACACCGTCGCAGATGGTTTTTGCATGTGACTTTTCGTAGTTCTATGTATTCATCAAAATTTTACTGGGTTACTTGCTCGTGGTTAGTTTAGTTAGTATAGGCACACCCGCGGGCAGGTGTATGAAAAAAATTAATCTGCTATTGCTATTGTTTTGTACTTATGGAATGTACTATTGTGATCTACTGAATAAGAAATAAGAATAGCAGTGAAAATATACATACGGCGAATTATCAGCTGATAATTCAGAAGCCGAACAAATGCTAAATAATTTATCACTAAATAAGACATTTGTCCTTTCTTGTATCCTTGTAGTTACAGATGGGCATTGGAGGAGGATGAATTTGTTGTATTGAAAGAGAACTGCCGCCACTCTGGTGAAGTCATAGCGTCGCCTCTTCTTAAGTCGAGCTAATATACCCCTGCTCCCCTCCAAACGCGCGCAAAACCTGCGAAATTCATTCCGCCACCCTTGCGATTACTCGCGCTTTTATAGTCGACCAGAAGGAGCTGACTGAGTAAGATACCGAGGGCATGGGATGAATAATGTTCAGGCTCGCGTGTATTCCTTCGGATACGGTCGCCTTTATTTGTGAATGCGCGAAAAAAAATTAATGCCGTTTAATAAATTACTTTAGGCTAGAGAAAATTCATTTTTGAAAGGCAAAAATTCTAATCGTTTCAAAAAATAAAATCTACTGATACTTTTTTTATATAGAAATTACACGGAGAGAAATGTATATATAAACATTCCAATAATTTTGAATAAAAATTACTATACTGTTTAGTAACGTGAGGA
>JAWWEN010000038.1:10962509-11020256 GCA_035582955.1 Sycophila texana | reverse complement strand
ATCGCAACCTACAATATTATCACGCATCATCGCGATCGCAATTCTTTTTGTGGAGATCTAAACTTTGCTTATATACTAATCGTCAAGTAACCCAGCCACTCACGAGTAGTAATTTTACGAGACGCCTCCTAGCGGTATCGGTGGGTCCTTCACAGCAGATGCCTGTAACCTTTTACCGATGGAAACATAACCTCAAACCCTTGTACCGACCGCTGTATTTATAAAATTTGCTAATCCCCATGCATACATTTGACACAAAGTCGCCTAAGTTTTACTATACTGGATACCAAAATTTTACGATACCGCACACTAAAAAGTACATGTCGAATTTTTACTATACTGTATAGCATTATTTAGTGGAAATGTGTACTAAATATTCATATAAGTATATTAAAAAAACCCCGAAGACCAACTTTGTCCCTCGATTAATAAATAATATAGTAATTTTAACACGAAGATTTCTCTCCGTGTAGAAAGTGACAGTCCTTTTGTGCAAGTGATCGCGGCTTTTTACTAAAGACAAGTTTCTTCAGAATCTTATTATATGTAAAACGTAGGCGAAGAAATGGCAAATGCGTAAAAGTTTATATCGAGTCGGGCTTTTTATCGGAGCTTCGATGGTAGCGGTGGGATGGGAGCGATCGCAGGTATATCGCAACATCTGCGATGCTTTATCGCTCAAGATATAAGGCAGGCACTTTACAAGGCATCGCCCGACGTTCTATGAGTAATGGCAAGACCACCCCGTGAATTCTCGCTGACGCTTCTAATCGCTCCCTCTTGTTACAATGTCAATGCGTCGATTTAGATGGGTTTATGAGCTTTTTTTCCATATTAGTTTTCGATCGTTCATTTTTATTCCGTCGTGTTTATTATTTATTATGTAATAAGAAAATTAGTGTCATTAAGAGCTGATCATATTGTTTTTTATTTCAATTTGTATTATAGATATTAAAGAAATTAAAGAAACTTCTTACATGCACATGAAAATCTTTGAAATTTTAGCGCGATTCAACTGGAAATGTATCATTTAACCAATCAAATCAAAATCTTTTTAAAATGCTTCACAACATCCTGTCATATTTTTTTTTTTTTTTTTCTAGAGAGAATTATTCTAGTAAATCTATTAACGATTCACCGAGAGCCAATAAATATCTGTAAATGTAGGAAACAAAAAATAATTAACGACTAACTAAGAAAAATTAAGAAAAACTAAGAAAAAGTAAGAAACAGAAATAGTTAGGCAAAAAAGTAACAAAAGGACAGGAAAGACGTAATTCAAGCACTCGACGTAGGCTCAACGCGGGGTGTCGCGCGTATGAATAATGGTCCAGCGTCACTGAAACGCGTCCAATCATTCCCTTATTACGATATCGATACATTACGCTTTCGTTCGCGCGCCCGACTCTTATCTCCTTCGTTCTGCCTCGTTCGAACCTCACTCTTCCCTACCACCCCCTCCCCTCCCACTTCACCCCAACCACTTGCGAACCTCTCCAGAGCCGCATAGACCGTGAGGGTTCGGGGAAGCCTTCCGCTTCTTTTTCTCCTGCGTCCGCGAGGTATATCGATTTCGTGGGATTATGCGGCAATTTTTCAAGCCTACGCCGAATAATTACCGAGCTCTCGCGTTTTTGAAGACAGCAGCCCCTTTTTTTCGCGCGCCTTGCTACGGCAACCCCACCGCTGGTGTAGCTGTCTTTTGTGGTTAATGGTGTTTTATGAGAGGACCTCAAGTATAAGCTATCCTGTGTGATATACTTTGGATTATTAAAATTATTTTTAATGTCGAAAATGCATACAAAATTTCATGGTTTTCAGTGATAGAAACTTTTTTTGGGGAAACATTGATGTCCCTGTATAAGAAAAATAATAATTAATATTATTTTTAATATGAAAAATGTATACAACATTTTTAAGGATTTCAGTGATCGTAAGCTTTTTCGATCAGACATCAATGTCCCTATGTACGAAAAAAGAAATTTTAATTATTTTTAATGTATGAAAAGTATATGCAAAATTTTAAGGTTTTCAGTGATCGAAATCTTTTTTGGGCAGACATCAATGTCCCTGTATACGAAAAATCGTGCGCAATTTCCGAGCAGAATATATAAACCATAAATAAAAGATATGGTTGAAATTGTTATTACAATTTATAGCGTATTATTTCAATCAAAATTTTCGCAATTAAATCTTTAAAATTCCGTCAAAATTAAATTCGTCGGATGGGACTACTTCGTACCAAATATATAAAATTATGCATGCAATGAAATTATAGCCGAAAGCTTCGGAAATTGCGTGATTAATTTAAAAGGATGGAACTCTACATATTGCATTAAAATATGAAATATCGTATCAGCATCGTGAAACTACATGGCACATATTGAATCATCGATGTATGAAAGACAAAAGCGATCACATAAATAAATCAAGAATCGATATGCCTATACATATACTAATGAATATTACATACTGAATCTACACGAATAGAGTAGTAGTGTCTCTGTTTCTTCATACAATCGCGTGTACTAAACACAACGTGAACAAAAAATGCAATAATTGCCGCATCATCCTAATCGTGAATATTCCAGTGCTTTCTTTCTTTCTTTCTTTTATAAGGTACGTAAGTTGCGTCAGAGTAGGAAAAAGTTTATGAAGAAAGAAGACCAGGATTATTGGCTCCATGGCGGGAAGTCGACGTAAAAATGTTTCTATTTAGTTCTGTCCCTTTTTTTCGCGTGAGCTACTCTTCTTTATTAAAAGACCTGCTTCTCCTGAAGTACATAAACGGAGGTGAGGTTTATCTCATCGTCTCAATCTCTATCCAAGTGTAATACTGGGTGAAAGGGGACAGGAACATTATTTTTAAATTGTTTGAAATATCGCTGTGCTAATATACAAGTATCGATATTCAATGTCTGTCAAAATTCTTTTTACTTAAAAATTATTAATAGCTACTAATGGAAATATGAATTTATTCTAAGAGACTGTCTTAGTAAGATTACGGGAATACTTTTGGTAATATTGGTTATACAATATTCAGTCTTCGACTGAATTTATATTTATTATGCTATTAAAAACGAGCAAAAGTTTCATCATACTTTTAATTTTTTCAGCTGTTAATTTTTACAAGTATTGATTACCACGAAAACTGTCAGCCTGCGCCGCTTAGCGTGTTTTATGTTATTATTATTTTTTCGAATTTCGTAACCTCACAAATCCAATTTGCATTCGCCTTAGTAATATGAGTTATTATACCGGTGTAACAAGGAAAACGTGTAGACAAAACCAGTAGGAAAATGTCAATTATCGAAACTCGATTTATCAAGCTCATACTTGATTATATAGTTTTGAGTACGAAACTCACTTAACCTGAGCGTTCACCAATCCAAGTAAAAACCGCATCAAATATTACTACAAGTGTGATAATTAAACTGCCAGTTGTTATTTCGAGCAATTTATAATTAAAAATAAATTAATAAAATAAAAAGAATTACAAATGACTTACGCAAATCGCAAGATTTTTAACCGTATGATAAAAGTTCGCAAATGAGAAACGATAAATACTGAGAGACACTCGTCTTCAGGGTTTAAAAATAAGTGCGGAGGAAGGCGAGGGAGTGGATAGGTCGAGGGGTGCGGGTAACTTGGGTGTACAGTATCGGGCCACGCGAAACTGCCTCGAGAGCCGGCGTCCTGGGAAAAATTGCGTCAATTACCCGCTGATTTCGGGGGCATCGAATCCACCGCCGTTCCGGATTACCTTTTGCCGCGGACCCTGATCCCTTTCGCTCGTTTCGCGGCCCGGACGCCTTAATTCTCAGAATAAGGGATATAACGGCAGACACGCCCGGGGTGCGCAGCCAATGAATTCCTGATTCTCGACCTAAATCTGTATAGCCTCTTCGAGACTGCACGGCCCTTCCTAAGCCGTAATGGTTAGTCGTGCGTTTGAGCCGGCAAATTTATTGTTTTCCTTTTTTTTTCTGGATTAATTGAGAGATTTACATATTTTACAAATTTCAGACTTAATTCTTGGAATGAAGCTTAAAATGTTTTATCAAAAGAAAATTAATAAACTGATAAAATGTGAAAACCTTGTAGTTTTATAAGTATAACCTGCAGTTCGAATAATTTTTAAATTAATACAAATAACAATTTGTTGTCACCTCCATTTCAAGACTTTCTCATCTTAATTACTCTCAACTTTATGCTTCAGACATTTTTTATAGCGTGACGACAGTTCCACAAAGATTTAAATCCTCTCGATTTGAAAAACTACAAGAGTAATCAAGGATGAATATTCATTAAACATCGTTCAATCGCGTCCCGTAATTCTTGAATGTCGTCTAAAAGAGAAGAACCGTCGACTCGATGTAATCAGCAGCGTCGTTATTCATAGCCGGCGAAGGTCGGGCGATTGCCGCACTCGCCGCGGCAAACTAAATATTTAATTATTAAAAAGAAAGCGTCGCCGACACCCCGGGCCGATCCCTTAACGAAGAAGCCTCCGCTTCCCTCGGCTTCATTATTCAGCAGCCGTCGATGGCTTATCTCGCGCGATTGTCCCTTACCCCTCTTCCCCGTTCCCTCTGGCTCTGCAAATAATTCCGCGAGTTACTCCCCGGCATATTTTCGATTATCGGCCAGCGAAGTGTAATCCCGGCGGCTGCGGGCCCCGCGAGGAAATAAAGTCGCAGACGTGCGCGGGGGTGGGCGGGGGTGATTTTTCCCTCTTACCTCCTTAAAAGAAAGCGGGATAAACAGACGGGGCGCCGTCGAGGAGCGAGGAAATGTAAATTTCCAGCGAGCTGGAAGGAAGAGAAAAGAATGAGGGCCGCTACCCATCCCCTCCTCCGTCGGGTATGGATTGGGGGTTGAGGGCTCGTGACTTCTTTAAATTTCATGTGCCAATTGTAAACGCCCGCCTGCACTTTGCCCCGACGAGAGAAACAAAGGAGCCAAATGTTTAACGGTTTTGTGTGTGTGTGAGTGCGCGATGAAAGGTGAGGGAGGAAATTAAGAGGCAAGCCTGAGGAGAACTTTACAGTTCTTCTTGCATATTGTTTCTTTAAGCAGACTCAAATTGTTCGGAATAAAAATGCAAGGCTTTATATTTATTTTTACATGGAGTTCATTATAGTTATAGTTAAAGATGCAGCTGAATTAATGATATTTTTTTTTAATTTTAATTAATCAACTTTATTTTAATCGCTAACTGAGGGATCTTTTTAATATTTTTATGACAGTAAAAACTAGAAAAGTTTATTGAGGATCATGTTTTACTTAATGTATAGTACTAATACTTTCATATATTACACTGAGAAAAAAATTCTGCCACTTTCTCGTTGATTGACCTAAAAATTTGCTGAAATAATGAAACATCTATTGAAATAATTAGGTATCTATTGAAACAATTAAACATCTCATTAGAACAATCAATATTTTCATTAAACCAATACAATTTCAGTTAAATTAATGGAAAAATTAGTTGTCAATATTTATGCTCCCGGATCGTTGCTTCAAGTGATTTTTTTCTCGTGTGTAATTATAATTATCAATATAAAGTACATTTAAAGGTAGTTTTATATTTATGCCCATTATTATAAATCATACAATGTCTTACGAATTTTTTAATACAAATTCAATCGGAATATTTTTATGGAACTCCAAGAATATAGATCTAGTCCGCACAAGCACGTTTTCTTGCCCCCCCGGAAAAAATAAACACGATAATCGCGACGAGGTATCGCAGCTATTTGATCCGCGGCTGAATCCCGGATCCCCGATAAAGTGGCGCGCGACGACCCTCCGGGGGATGCTGGCCGGCCACTCGCTATGCAGGGCACGTAACGAGAGAGATGGCCTCCGTCAAGCCGGCCGTGGAATCTTTCACTTTGTAGGCGGAGGCGAACCGCCGTGAAACATCGCGACGCTCTTGAATTTTTCAGCGGCCGACTTGGCGAGTAGCTTTTTCCGGGGGAAGCAGGGGTGTCGGACGCCGCGTGCGCACCTCCGGTATTGGATTTTCATAGGGTGGAAAGCGTTTTCCGGTGTTTGCGGAATTTTTCGTAAGGAAATTTCGCGCGACTGGGAGCTTGTGGTATTTTTCGTGAAAGTTCACTGTAGCAAGGAGAAACAGGACCACTTTTGGGTTGAAGAATTCTATTTTTTACCAGAAGGTTTTGAGAAATAAAATATTTGATACGAATGAAGTTTCATTAATTTCAATATCTTCAGTAATTCCACTTTAAATAGTACGGATTTAACCTTAATAAATAAGAAAAGTTTGGGATTTTGACATCTTAGGAGAAAAAAAAAAGTAAAAATTCTCAATCACAGACCTTAATGAAAAATGGGTCGGCCCGCATGGAGTACACGCCAAGGCGCGAGAAGAGAAGTGTCTGCAGGGGTGAGACGAAGAAAAGAGGGACGGAGCAACAGTAGCTGAATAAACAAGAAAGTCCGGCCGAAGTCGTAATAAACGTCGACGGGGGCTCGGTTCGCTTCCGATCTGCCGCCTCCGTCTTTTTTTCGCTCGGCTTCCTCCTCCCTTGGCCTGTACACATAGTGAAAATTCAAAGCCGCGTCCCGGCGAACTTCTTCTCTAACCCCCTTCTCCTCTCTTCGAGTCCTCTTACGACGGGGCGCTAAAGCTCCTCTTTGTTCGAAGTTTTTTCATTGGCTCCGACGGAGAGGCGACGAGAAAGTGTTTCGTCGGTCTTATACTTTTTTTTCGAATTTTCGTCTTTGATTTTTTCACTTTTTGAAAATGCTTCATTTCTATGAAATGAGTGTTTTTTTCAGTGTCATGAATAACATAAAAAATAGTAGAAATAGTACCCTATTAGTAGCGTTTAATGGACATATTAAAAATTGGTTATTAACTTAAAGACATTTCGGAATCACTTGAAGAAAATTAAAGAAATTGACGAGATTAGTATTTAAAGAATATGTTCCTTTTCTATATGTGACTGTTATTTTAAACTGTGGGCTTAATGTAATTACACTAAATTTTCTGGAGATATTTGCAGATGGATTGTGGATTCTTTCAGAACTAAGTCGTGAGGATGAACCAAGGAGGTTTATCGGGTTAACAATTAACGAACAGATTTTTATGAAATTCATTTTACCAGATACGTGATTAAAAAGAGCTCATTTAAATTTTTAAGAGGTTTAGGTACCTAATATGTAAGTAATGAACGTTTTTTCATTAACACTTTTAACACGGGTTCTTACGCGAGATTAATTTCATCTACTTCTTATAAAACAATTTAACAGATAGATATCGACGAAACTTTTTTTCATAGAAAGATAATGTTTGCAGATCATTTATTGATGATAAGAACATTAAGAGGATGTAAATTGTATTGTATGTGTACGTACATAGTTGTTATATATAGTTGTTGTTTTGAGTTACTGCGAACCCGATAAAACTCCTTAAAAATCCAGCGATTATTAGTGAAAAATTTCGTGAAATACAGGCAAATAAAAAGCCGCGCACAAGCGAGTTAGGAGCTATCGTACTGACACGCAGTCGGACAAATATTTGTCGCTCGCTGACGGCATTTATATACAGGCCTGGGATATTTGTGCTTATTACACTCGGCCGTCGGTTTACCGGTGGATACACGCGCTGGCGGCCGGCCAATTAAAATTGGGCGCGCTGGTATACTGCATATTAAATTCGATGACGGCGCGATCGACGCCTCCTCCTCCTCCTCGCTTTTTCGTATTATGCGCACGCGAGGGTAACATCGGATCATCGCATTGTCGTTCTGTGTACGTTTTCGCCACTGGCCTGCTTTATGCGATGGAATTTGCGTTTTTTATGCACCCAGGACGGAGGCCGTCAAAGGTATGTTTAATGAAAGGTATCGCGACTATTGTGGCTACTGGTATTGGAAATTCGGGATATTCAACGTTTGACATATTACGGAGATTTCTCAGTCATCTTCTATGCAATGCGTACACTGTGTTTTCATGTAAAGCAAATTAACGTGTACATTTTGCTTAATAAGCAATAATTCATTGTACCTGAATACATGAATATACTTAATTGCATAATACGCCTTAATAAATTTGATTTTACCTTTTAATAATTTTTTTGAGCTGCATAAAATAATAAATTATTTTTTTAAAGGATTCGATTAGTCAAAGGACAAGTTTGCGGTTAAACTGCGTTAAAATTAAAAAGGATTTAATGTATATGAAATAACGAATAGTTCGATTTTGAAAATTTTAAAAGCTCATAATTTATACTGAAAAGTGATCTGAGGTTCCCAAGTCGAATGTTGGCGACTCAGACCATGCCGCCTCCAGGCATCATTCCGGCCCTCTAAGGGTTAATTAATCAAAGAAGTTTATACATTTGTATAATTTCGCATTCATAGATCATTAAGTTTTTTAATTTGATTATTCTTAAATTTATTTTAATTATATAAATCATATCAAGTTCTACTATTTTGTATTACAGGGTTTCGAAACCCGTTATGATTGATTAACTGAAACCAAAAATTTGATCTGAGATTTTGATAATAATTTAAAATAAAAAAGGCATGTATTGGAAATTTATCTCGAAAGCTAAGCAGCTTACATGACGAAATGTTTAATTAAATGTAAAGACAACCACTGTGTTTTTATTCCACCCATTAAAAATGTTGTCGACTAAAATGAATATTTCTAGGCAAAGTGCGAGAAGGGGAAAAAGGAGAGAACGGCTCGGGAGGTCGGTTATTGCCTGTTATTCCTCGGCGGTGACGAGCGGCCGGCAGTTTTCCATATAAAAGTCAGTGGCCAGAAGACGCCGATACCCGCTCTCCTTTTTTTTCTCCCCGGCATATTTCTCGCGCGTCCCTCCTCGGAATATTTGCCGCGCGCGCGTTCGCAACGTCGGCGGGATTTGCATACGCTCGCAGAAAAAAAGGCCGTGTATAGCCCAGGGATCGTGGGGGTGGAGGAGTGTAAAAGACACGCGCGTCGCCCGTCGGAGGAGATAAAAAGATAATAAAGTAAAAGAAGGACACTGAGTTATCCGGCGTGAAATTTTTTCTGCCAGCCCGGGAGCCCCGCAGGTTGGTCTTCCGTTATTCTTCGACCTTTTTCTCGCGATGCCGCGGAGTAAGGTTATATTCCGTATCGGAAACTTTATTAAAGCTTTTCATTGATATAGGACTTGCTATACGTAAACCTGAAATTCTTATTATATTATACGATTTTACGTTTTAGTAACAGTTTTACATTTGAGTGCGCTACATCCGCCTCGTAGGAATTTTTTATAGGCTAAAATTGAGTTCGAAATTCGAGATAGTATAACCGATATTTCGTCTATTATTTGTAGAATTTTAGATATTTTTTTAACTAAAGCAAATATTAAATGATGAATTGGCTTCTTAGTTTTTCTATCAAAACTCGTACCAGCAATACATAATTATTTCTGTGGTGATTTTGAAAAAGGCATAAGTTACAAAGTTTTCGAAATCGCAAGATAAGACTATTTTCGTATTCTTTAAATGCTCATCTATTCGATTCTAAAAAGTTTTGCATGCAGTTATATTTTTATATATTTTTTTCTTTAGAAAAATACACATCAGCATATCCCTATTACAATTAAACAAATCAAAATTACAAATATCCCGAAATTATAAAAAATGTGATTAGTGCCCTTATTTAACATTACCACAGATTGCTTTTCAATTGTTGTATTTCAATTTTTATAGAAATTGATTTAAAATTGATAGTTTTTATAAATAGCTACACGGGAGTAGGTGACATGGATTTTTTAAGTACAATATACTAATTAACCAATTGAAAAGTAGGAAAGCGAGAAAGTTTTTTATTTGTTTCATTAGATATTAAATTTGTAATATAAATTCATTTTTTTAACAAACAACTTTTTAATAAAAATAAAGAAACTGGTTATAATACTTAGTTTTTAATAAAGTTGTAATCAATTAGCTAATCCTGTTTCGCCTTCAAAACCGAAGTATAAATCCGTCAGAATAGTACCCGGTATCCGAAAAGAAATTATCAGCAGGAAAGTCTTCTGGTGGGGGTTGTGCGGGCGGCAAGGAGTTCGGGTTTGCGTCGGTGACGTATTATGCCGGAGCGAGAGCGTCGTTTGGCAATCTTGAGGGGATTCCACGGGATACAATGGGATCTCAATACATCACCTCACCTAACACCACCGAAGTCCTTCCAGTGGCGTAATAGCGGCGCCGCTCGGGTAATAGCTGCCGCGAGAGTTATAGTTCAACAAAACGCGGAAATGGAATATGTCAGGCCTGCTTGAGAGGCGCAGCCAGCTGGTGAATTCTTGCAACCACGAATTAATAGCGAAGATAATGTATTCCTTCTTACTTTGTTATTTTTTTGGATATTTTTTTTTATATGGGTAGTGAGAAAAAAGTATTGCAAAAATTACTATTTGCCTGGGAATCTGACTACAGACTGGACTCTCAGATAAAAATTATCACATACTATATAGTAAATTTTGACCCAGCGAGCTGATGAATTCTGATGACTACGAATTAAGAGTGAAGATGACGTATTTCTTCTTATTTTTTTTTTTTTGTTAGATATTTTATTTATACGAGCACTGATAAAAAAGTATTAGTGACGGGTGACGTGACGAGTTTAGTGTAAAATAATTTCATTATAAAAAAGGTAATTTTGCTAAAAAATGATGAATTTTAAATATAATTTTTAATAAGTATAAGTAAAGAATAAAAAAGTTAAAAAAATATTCAAGGAAAATATAAGTTTACAAATTTCTTGGAATCTTAATGTTGTAGAACTAGACATAAAAAATGGAAATAATGATTGCAAAATAGTGTAGAGTCGTGTAAAGACCATATTTCTCTCTATACCTATGAAAATGCGTTTTATTTATACACCTCATAAGTCATAAAGTACTTTTAAATCGAGGTTTAATAAAAGATTTATCTAAAATTGTAATGTCGGCGCTTTATTAATCTTAACTTATTTAGCTCGGTGAAAAGATTTTTTTTAATTTTTTGGATAAATAACTGGTATCTTACCCTGAGAACAATATTAATTTAATCCTACTATATCCTGATGTCTATGAGTGATTTATTTGAATCCCACGACACAAATTAAGCAATTGATAATCAAAAATTAATTTATTACAAGTTAACTTACTATTATGGCGATGGCTCCACTCAACGCGGAATAAAATCATTAATCCACTTACAAAACCTCCTGAATATAAAAAAAGCCTGTATCAAGCGGTCAACCAACATAAAATGTATGACCTGGTGCCTACACGACTTATTTATTTCAATCTCACGAGCCAAATGAAGCAATTGATAATTAGAAACTAGAATTTACTTTGGTCTGGTCTGGTTCTACCCAACCCGGAACCAAATCAATAATCCACTTACAAAAGCTCCTGAATATAAAAAAAGCCTGCATAACCATCAAGCAACCTAAAGCAGCTTTTCCCCGACAATGGCTGACGTCACGGCTTCTCGCGAGTTCGTCTGCGAAAAGCAGCTAATTCATCTCGCTCGAGGTATACTGCCTCGCTCTGCGCGCGTCTCCTGGAGGAGCTGGATGGTAGCTTGCATTCCGGAGGCTGCAGCAGCAGCAGCCCCCGGCCGGGCCCGGGAGGGCGAGAGGACGCATCTTGGCCGGAGGACGTTGACATCGCCTCGGCCTCCCCCCACCGGCGGATGGCAGGCGTGGCCGCCGCCGGCGGCGGAGTGGGGGCCGCGGCGCTCTCACCTTCGCACCTGCCGCGGCCAAGACACGCCTACCAGCCGCGACGGATACATCCCGGCGCGGTCCGCCTACGCCCGTCTCTTCTTGCACCTTCCGCCCCGCCGCTTCTTCGAAGGTGCCGCGCGATCCTACCGAGCTCGACCGAGGGAATTTTTTATTCTCGCTGGAGGGAGGGGGCAGACGTGACTCTGCGCTGGGTACATTGAGCGAGGCGAGATGCGTCCGACGCCTGTTTTTGCTAAGCAAGGCAAGCCTGTCTAGATGCCGTAGGTGTAGAGTTCCTGGTACGACGATGCCTGGCTGTGATGCAATGGCTTACGAGGAAACGCAGGCGGTATATGGTCTTTTGCACTGCGAACTGCTGGATATGGTTTTCGCGATTGGATGTGCTCACCACTCGTAGCTCTACAGTGAAATATTTAACATTCGGATATTTGACTTCCAGATTCATGTGCGCTTTTGCTCATTTGATTTGAATGTGTGAATACTTGTATTTTTTTATATACATATTTAATTTAAGAGAAAGGATAGCGATGATGAATGGGTTAAATTTCGTTGAGAAGTGCCCATATGCAGCGTTTCGACAGTTAGGATGGCAGTCCTTTTCAAGCACTGAAACTTTATTTAGAAATTTACACACAAGTCCCTTTTTCATAATTATCGTACAAATAATTTCTTCATCTTATCTTTTATTATGGTTTACGTTATATTGCTTCAATTGTTTTTATTCTTTCTTAATTTTTTTCTTGTCATGTGAAGTAATAACATTAAAGGAAGTTATTGTTTGCACAATAATTGTATATTGTATTTTGTATTCTTTTGTATAAACTATTATTATATGGATTATAAGCTTATTAAAAAAATTCAAAGAAAATTTAGAGAGTACAAATCTGCGATTCTCTAGACTTAGACTGATAAATGTGTTGAAATAGTAACTGGAGAATATACCCGACCCAGACCGAATTTGAATACCATTGTATTACTTTTTGCGATTTAAAATATTGCAATTTTCTCTACAATTATGGAAGAATTTACTATAAGAAGATTTTTCTGAGCGTACAGACTTTATCTAACTAAGCGTTAATTTTCCAAATATTGAATAGTCTCACAATAAACGAGCACGAAGAAATTTTCGAAATTTCTCTCTAAAATTCAGGATAATATGAAAAAAAAAAAAAATGAAGAAAAAGAAATAGCCAGAACTGGCAATATCAGAGTTACTGCAGCTCGCAGCATTAACAATTTTCCGCAAAGCAAGCGCGAGTACGCTATTTCCCAAACTTCCTCCTCTCGCAAAAGAGGAAAAATCGCACGTTCATCGACACACGCGCGCTTCAAAGCCACGGCGCAAGACAAGCGAGCCTCGCTATCAGCTTTTCGCTCGCTCCCTCGAATTCCCGGAGTGTCGGTACTACCGGGCACTAAAAGCGCTCAGAGAGAGACGGAGAAATAGAAATAGAAGCTTGTGCTCCGATGGACGAGGTGGGATGGTAGGGGTGGTATCCACGGGTGGGGGATGAAACTCGGGTCAGGGAGGGAGCGGTTGCAGAGGATGCAAGGAGGATGCGCGCGTCGAGTCCTCGCCCACCTCGTACCCTCCCGACATCTCCTCCGCGGCCACCTCCCCTCCTCGTGCAGTCGCACGAGATGGGAATGTGCAAGTGCCTTTTATGCTCTCTCACTCCCATATTTCTCGTCCTCCGTCTTCCCTCCCCCTCCGACCCCTTCGCCCCTCCTCGCAGATGTCGCGCGGGAGGACTCGGTCCTTCTGGGCTATTCCGCCCGAAACGAGCGAGAGAGAGAGGAGACGCTTTAGCATCGTGAAAGAGGGAATTTATGGCCCTCGTCAAGGATTTTTAGTGTGGCCCCTAACCCCCAACTCCCACGTACCCCCTTTATAAATGCGAGTACGCCGACTTTGTTTCCCGGCCCCAGGTGGATGACTATGTATGCGCCGAGCCTCGAAAATGGCTACCCTGGATATTATTTCACGAGGAAGGACGGGCTCTCGGTATATATCAGATGCTCTCTCCAATGTCTCCTCGCGGCGGCGCGCGAATGCAGGGACATTGTCTCGCCAGAATAGTATCCGAGTTTGGATGGGAGTCGAGACGTATACGAGCGAGCTGCTGAATCGAAGGAAATTTAAAAGAGTTGTTCTCTTGCTTTTATGGGATTAGTACTGCAGGGCTATATAAAGTGTGACGTAGCTGCTCAACTGAATCGCCGAATCTTCTTCATAGCTTTAGTTTTCCTTAAGACTTCAGTTCCCTTGCTGAAAAAGTCTCGCGTAAGAGGGATTTCTTTACACTGTAAATGTAAATTGAAAAATATAAAATGAACCGGAAGTCCTCTTCGTCCACATCTACAATCTTCATTCTATATAACTGCTATAACCAATATTTGTAAAATATAATAAAATAAACTAGTAGTCCTCTTCATCCACATCTAGAATCTTTATTTTATTACTATCCTTCGTTAAAACAGCAGCCTATAAATCTTTCAATTAAACTACTTTCTATTCATTTTCTCCCATACCCTAACGATAATAAGACCACCTCGGCGTAGGAGGAAATCTACGCCTATCCACTAGCCTACACCCACTGTTTTATTTGCAGTTACAATCGACTAATGCTACCCAAGTATGATGCAGTGTATCATCGGGAACAGTTGGTGAATTACGCGTGGCGGAGGTTTAACGAGGTGGGCGCGTAATACGCAAGCGCGAGCGCTGAGCGAGCTGAAACTTATGTTGACCCGAGCTCGCGAGAATACTAATTATCGCGTGAAGTTCGCAGCCAATATATGGCCATCTACCAGACCATCTATTTACAAGGTTGCCAAGGCGGGATCGACTGCTCCCGGGGAGTTTAGGGTGCCTTTTGTTGAAAGATGCCGCGGTATGTAACTTGGCTGAGAGCTCCGTCTTAGCTCTCGAGCGCAAACAGCGAACCCGCGGATCCGACATTGGTTTTGTATTGGACGAGTGCCTAGACTCGAGGGTCGTTGACTCGTTCACTTTGATTTGAGGATTTTCTGGATGCCATTTGGAGACTCCGCGAGCTGGTGCTTATATCTGTTGACTGAGGGAAAAAAATGTTGCGGTGGGAAAACTATTTATTCAGAATTCTTTCAGTTCCAACCCCGGATAGTGATGGGAAATATGCCGAGAATTTATAGTTACCAGAATCTAAAGAATTTTTGGTATTTTCGTAGCAGCAATTTTAAGCGGGGTATTTTTTGGACTTTTTATGATCACATTTATCTCGCACAAATTATTTTTAAGTGCGATTAAAGAACCCTATAAATATTCAGATCTGTTAACCAGGAGACTGAGATTTTTTTGAAACATTGAAATTGGAACCTACTATGTCAAAAGTATGTATAATTCTAATTTTATCATATTTTGGTGTAAGAAAACAACATTCAAAGTTTTAACCAAATCTCCTAGTAAGTAAAAATTTAACTTCAAACGTATCTATATACAATTGAGCTTGCAATCATTAATCAAATTCGAAACACAAATATGAACATCAGCAGCATCCTCGGAAGGTTTGATGGAGAGCGATACACAACCACGTGGTAGGGATCCGCGTGGGGGATGCAGGATGCACGTGTACGAAGCAACAGGAGAGACGAGGTGCGTGGGAGTGGGGTGACTGCCTCGTGTATACGGGCTTGTTTAGAGAGAGACGGACAGACGGAGGAGACAGAGGCGAGAGGGGTAGCCGCGCAGGCAGGAGGCACGTGCTCGGCGCGCCTCGAGGGGGTGAATGGTGGTGGGAAAAGCCTGCCTGCCTCTCCCACTTGTTGTGCTTTACAGTGTTGTGTTGTGCGCTTGTGTATACACCGGGAAAGTTCAATGCCGGCTAGACGATGATGCACCGCCGCTGCAGTGCCGATGCCTCGCGACATTTCGTTTCTTGCAATCGAAATTTTCTTTTAGTTCACTCATTTTTGCCTAAGTGCAATTGTTAATGATTTTCACTGGTCAGAAAAAGAGAATTAAAAATTGACGAACCTTTTTAAATTATTTAACGTAATAGAATACGTCAAATTTTTGAAAGTTGAGATAATTCTTTGTAAAATCACGTTGCGAAAGGGAACATAAGTATAAACTGAAAATCCGAAAGTCGCCGAGCTCTTGAAGGGGATGTATGATTACTATAGTCGAGCGTATCGCGGTCGGACGTACTTGGTCGTTTTAAAGGAGGGTCCACCCCTACCTTTAAAGGGAAAATATTCACTAGTAGGTCGTTTGGGATCTGCCACCCCATCTATGGATAAACCCTATAGTTACATCGTGAAGAAAAATTAAAAATTTATTAATTTTCAAATCAATTTGCATTCACTGTTAGTAAAATCGTTGACGATTATACTAACTGTATATTATTGTTTTTTTTTCAAACGTATTTTCCTATTTTACTTTAACTAGCCAATGGAGTTTTCGAATGTACTATGCAAGTACTTTGCACGTCAATTTACTTCATTTCGAGAGCAGCCGAACTTTATACGAGGTAACTTATAATTTCCCTTCGAAAAAAGTTGCTATAATTGCAGCGAATGCAAAAAGAAGCGAGAAGCTTACATCGGGTGTGCTAACGGTAAAAATTTTCATAACAGGCCTCTCAAACTCGGCAGCGAACTTGAAGAAAGACCAAAGAACAGAAAACTTCTGGCCCATTCTTCTTCCGCGCGGCATCGATCGGGCGGCCAGCCACGACGCCTCGAAAATTTCGAGACCCCCGGCAGCGGTAGACTTTCATTTCGACGGGGCCAAAGGAGCCCAGCGAATCGCTAATGTTTAATTGGTGGGCGCATTAATTGCAGCGCAGGATTGCCCCCTTCCTTCCTTCGGAATTGCGCCGCTCCTGGCATTGAATGCTAAACAAAAGCTAATTTATATCCGGGAGCTGCCGGAGATCGCGAGATGAATGGCTGGTCTCCTTGCATACCAAGTAGAGACCGGAGTTTCCAACCCGAGTCGAGGTGGCGCTTCTCGACGGCCTGGACTCCTCTTTCTCTGTCTCTCTTTGCCCTGATTACTCGAATTAAGCCTGTGAATTATGTCCTTTTGTAGTTTTTATACTCTGTGATGTATTTTCACTCTGACATGTCTTAAATGTGTTACAAGTGTAGTAAAATAATTTGCTTGTTTTTTTATCCATTTATAACTGGAGCCTGTAGAATTCGATAAACTTGATTGATATCAGTGTAATCGAATGCTCAAATGATACAAGGCTCCATACTTCATGAATTTTTCCATCAATTATTAATATTCAAGTTAAAAATAAATTTAATTTTTTCGTCTAACAACTTAACATAAATATCGATTGAACTCTGCTCAGCGATAGAACCCCTTTTAATTATGAAATTGATACACTTATAAAAATAAGATTATCGGAATTCAAATTCTCCAGGAGCTACCATAAAAAGAAATTGAATCAGTACACTGCATAATCGTTACTAAATTGACTTGCTTTTAGAAACTGTTACTGCATACATTTTTCAACAGCCTCAGAATGTATAGACCGCGATTAATAATCATTAACCCATTTTTGTATGAAACGTTCAGAATCGTCATCTTTTTATACTCTCCTCATTAGACTCTAGAATAAATTCGTGAAATTTCATTCTACACCCAACGGAAAACCTTTCAGTGCACAAGAAACTCTATCCCCACTTGCATCTGCAAGTCCATGTATTTAGTAATTGATAAGAGTCGTCTTGGGAGAGCATTAAAGCCTCCGCCTTCTTCCCTCAAAAATTAATCGCGACGCGACGCCTCGGGCGCAATTACAAAATAATAAAGACAAGATACGTAGAGACTCGTAAAGTTGATGGGAGATTCGTGGTTTGTCACTGTATGAGTGTATGGGTGTACGTAAACGCGGAGTCTGGAAGCCGAATGCTGAGGTCGAAGCCCAGACGTCTTAATGTCTGACTATACGGTAGCGAGGAACTCCCTACACCTAAGCCTCGGGGATTCAATTTATTCCAGCTTTTCTGCAAATAATACAGACGTTATATTAACGATATCGTTATTATTGTCGGCTTCACGATAATTTTTTCCCCTTTTTCTGTAGATTTTTTTCCTTTTTTTAGATACGACGTTTATAGGAAATTTATTAAGGTTCTCTTAAACAACGGCTAATCTCTTATTTGGTTGAACGATGTTAAAAATAAATTAAGGCACAGTTTTTAAACGGTTATACGGTTGTAATAATAATATTTAAAATAACAAACTATCGCTTTTGTTTGGTATCAGACTATCAGAGTGAAAGGGCTAATTATTATTTAGTTTTAATATTGATTACTATATTGTTATAATAAAAATAAATTTTATTTAAAATTTGTATCGTGTTATATACTACATTTTTAGTGTGTTATACTATAATTTAGAGGGTTATTTTTACTAAAAAATAATTAATGTGTGCTCATTATTTCACCAAACAAACTTTTTAATTTACAATAAACTTTTTTCTCAGTGTACGTCCTAATAATTCTCAAAGGATTAAGCATACCTAAGAACTCTTCATTCGATATATAACACAAAATCTGCAAACTTCCGTTTGAAAAATCGATATTCAATATTCAACCGAATAAAAGAAAAGCGACGAGTAGCACATCATCGAGCGCGCATAATTAAAATCGCTCTCGTGCCATTAAGCGCAAAATTGAAAATTACTACCTGTCATGTCGATGACTGAATCCCGTTGGCCTTCGCGCTTATTACCGACTCGTCCGTATCGATCCAAACTCACTTTCAGAGAGAGAGAGAGAGAGAGAGAGAGAGAAAGAGAGAGGAAGAGAAAGATTGAGTGAGTGAGTGAGTGAATATGAGTGTATGTGAGTGAGTGAAAGAGAGAGAGAGATGACAGGCCAGCAATTAACAGTCGAGTCGCGCGTCGTTGTGTATATTTCACATTATTGTGCAATTAAGATAGGAAGCTTTACCTATATACATTAGAAGCATTTTAAATTACAATTAATCAAAACAAAATAAAATAAACGAGAACTATAGGAACACTAAGAAAAATTAGAAAAGTCGTTTTATATAATTACTAATTGTGCAATTTTTTAAAGCACGATGTTATTTTTGTTTGTTTGTGTCTTCGTAACCAGTAAAAAAACTATTAAACGCAAATAAATTCTCTACTAAAAATTACAATACTCTATGTATTAAAGTTATTGAAAAAATTAGTCATGCTTTCTTGTAAAATTGCACTGTGATTTCTTTCAAGCAAATCTAACAAATCTTTTATAGCTCATGTATTCTCTAAACGTCTCTAAATTTAACCCAGCGAAATCCCACTGAATTTCAAAGCAGTAACATACTTAATTTTTACTGACAAATAAAAACAGTGAAAATTTACTATTTTTCACTGGCATAGATTTAGAGGGTAAGTTTAACCATTATTATAATAATTTTTCCTACAACGTCAGTCTGTTTTTGACAATCAAATTGACTATAATTGCAATTTTTCGTGTATTTACTTGTAGTACATAATGTACTATTACACAAATTTTATTTTTATCCGGGCGTAAAAAAAAAACATGTAATTTTACAGAAAACATTTACTTTAGCTGTAGAAATATGTCATTAGAGCAAAAGTATACCGTACTAACAAGACGCGATTTGCTCTGAATATTATGTGCACGTGTCGGCGCGTTTCCGTGGAGGAGCGACTTGTAGGCACGCACGTGCGCATTTGTCAGCGTTTCGCGGAGCGATAATGTACGCGCGCACTCCGCGTCTATTATCGCGCGCACGTACGCGGTATTGCCGGTTAATAAACAGTGGGCCGTGTGTTCCTCTGCGGAAATGTGAGGCGTCTAGAAGACGTCACGAGAACCAGCTGCGGATGGGTATAGAGAATTTCCTCCTTATGTTTTGGCTTACGTGAGCAAATTCGTTTCTCGATTGCGTTACATTCGCGCTCCGCTCGTTTGAATAGAAGTAGTATATTTTTTTATGTCGGTTAAATAGTATAGTATTCTTTTTTTTGCGTTAAAAAATAGGCTAACGACGTTGCATCAGTCTTAAATATTTATAACAACGCTTTGGACGTCTTGGAAATTAAATAAATACCCTACAAAATTTAATATATTTTTTTTTTGTGTACGGTGTTTACTTGGTTTTTGTAATATTTCGTATTTCCGTAGATTATTTCCGAAAAAATAGCCAACATTTTTAACTCGAATCAAAGTTTAACGACTTTTTTTTTATGTTTATTAAAGTGTCACACTTCAATTACATGGATTTTATTAAAAACCGATAAAAATTTGGGTGTATAAAATTTTCAATAGCGACACTTTCTGCAATACTTACTAAAGTGAAAACAAGAAATAATTCAGTCGACGAATGTCAGATTAATATTTTAATATTTGATGCGCAAACGCAATTATAAACAATCGAATCTGTACGTGAGCTCACGCCAATAATAATGTTCAATTTTGATAAACTCATGCTTAATCTTCCGATACAAATACAATTGAGATCGCATCGCGTATGCTAATTTTAAGTCGATATTCCGCGAGGATGTGCAATATGAGCCTTGAGTTCGTGATCAACTCGTCAAACTTCGATTCCTTCGCTCTTCATATTTTTTACGTGCTGATTATTAGTTAAACAAAGTCGCGCATTGATTGATCGACTCACTATATTGTTGATTTACACAGGACAAATACAAGACGGTTCGATATAGCTTGTAATTTTTCTTAAGGAAAAACACGTATTGCGTGTTTAATTTATAAATGATTGCTCGCTGTGACTAAAAAACATTTTAAAAATACAGATCAAAATTTAATATATTTTTCACTGATATAATAAAAAAAATCAATATACCTGTTATACAAAATTTATTTATTTTTTTACATTTTAATATTTATCTAAAGGGTAAATGTTGGAGCTTGAAAATTAAGTCTGAAGTGAAATTTACGTACCGGAAGGCATAGTGAAGGACCAATATAACAAAAACGGAAAAGAGAGAGAGAGAGAAGGGGCCATTTCTTCGGAAAGCGGGGAAACTAATCCGGCAAAACAGCGAGTTATAAACTCGAGCGTCGGAATAATGTAAATGGTGGGCGGTGCGACTCTGCTTATAATGAAATCAAAATAAAAGCCGCACGTTTAGTATATCCTGGAGTAAGTAGAAAACGCGCCTTCTGCGAGCAAACAATGCCAGGCGAGGAAAACAATAAGTTTTGTGAATCTTCTTATTCATTATTATTTTAAATATTTACCGATATAAGAACTCATATTTTTAAGTAGTTTTTAAATTCAGCCGTTTTTTTACACTTCAATTTAATATGGAAATATCTGAATTTATTAAATTAATTAATTATCTCATAGGCATCTCGCTATTCCGAGAAAAAAATAAGGAATTAATCTAAAAAGACTCTTTACACATGGTTACAAAGGAGCCACATTCGAAAAAAGGAGGAAAAAAAGAGGAGGGTGCTACATCTGAGGAAAATTACTCGGAGACCCTTACACTTCTTTTCATCTCGAGCTGCAACAATGAGAACTCGCGAAGCAGTCGCACTCCTCGCGTTCCTTGTAAGACCGGAATTACAAATTTCATCCTCTGACCCGTCCAGGGCACCATTTTTATCCTTAGTCTCCTTCTCGCCTGGTACCTTTATTGTTACGGTGATTTAGACGAGGGAGGAAACACTTAAAGAGAAAAATGGCCAAAAGCTACGAAAAGGGGCTTCCTTACGCGACAATTAGCGGCAATTTAGTTCGTTGGATGCATCAGTTTTTTAACGAATGGATTTGAAGTTTCGATGATTTGGCAGATTTTTTTTTATAGAACAGGCAGGTTTAAGATTTACAGAGACATTCCTATGATTTGTTTTAATGGATTCCTTATTTTCTAATAAAACATACCGGTAAGGTTGCTAAAAGTTTTTAAAAGTGATCATAAATTGTTTTAACTATCTTAATTTTTCATTGTTTACTCCTGATAGTAATTATACCTTCATAGAAATTATATTAGGCAGCATTATATCAGCTAACTAATGATAGCTTAAGTAGTAGTTTACCTTTGAATCAATTATTCAATTGAAACGTTGAGTTGATGTGTTATTATATAATAAAATTCTCGATTGTTCACTAAGAAAATGTTTTTTTTTTTTTAATTTACTTTCTTCCTTTGTTACTCTAATGAAGCTACAGATTTTAGTTTTGTTGTTCAATTAATTAATAATATATTAACTACTGTAATATACCTTCGATTCAATTGTTATTCAACTGAACCGATGAGATGTGTTATTATTTATAATAAAATTCTCGATTGTTCACTAAGAAAAATACTTTCTTCCTACAATTCTGAAGTGAAGCTGCAGATCTTCAGTTTTGTTGTTTAATCCTCACGCGAGTCGCGTAAAAGCGCATGGGCGATAACGAGGACCACGATTAACGGTCGCCTATAGAGCGGGGATTAGTATCAGTTGTCCATTAAATTGTGCCGGGCGCGTGCAGCTCTTCCGCCCGTTTACAGTCTATTAAACGGGATTAAATGCCCCGGAGGCCTCGAATGACCGCGACTCTTTATCGGTCGCTCAATCCGCATCTACGACCGAGACGCCTCGGCCCTGCAGGCTTTCTTCCACCGGACGAGACGTGCTTTTCTCGTGGGCTTCTCTACTGAAGGGTGGCTCCCTACTCGCCTGAGTTATTGGTTCGATCGATCTACCTTTGACGTACGCTAGGGACTCGCCTTTTATATGTTTCTTTCTTTTTCTAAAGGATTGCATGTTTTCTGGTAGTTATACTCTAACTCTAAACTCTAAAATTTCCATTATCTTAATTATTATATGTAAAAAAACGTTCGAAAGTTATAAAAAAATCCGTGATCCGGAGTTCTGATACTCTCAGTAGTCAATAAATTAATTTAAGATAAATAAGAAAGACTTACATTTGTTCGGCCGTGGCCGCGTGGATTCGCCTGCCAGGGAACTGCCGTCGGTTGAAAGTGATCCTTCCCCCAGGAGCCGTTGTCGAATGGACTCTCGCCAATGTGCCCCTGCAATCAAAAAATTTTCGTACATAAATTAAACGTTGACTCCCAATAAATAATAAAAAAACAGTCAACGCATCATTTTTTACAGTACATCAGTATCTATCATTGTTAAATAAATTATTTAATCTTTTTATCGTTTCACATTTTCCCCCCAAAAGTGCACAAGTCTCACCGAACGCCGCAATAATCAAAGCAAGCACAGAGTGCCGGTAACTGTTCCCAAACAGTTTCATCGATACACCCACTCGACATTAAAAAGCCCCCGGTGCAAGCTCGTTCAGACGCGAGTTAAAAAGCAAGGCAAGAGGGCGTGAAATCGCCACAAAAATCCGCAGATCAAACGTCGGGGATTCGCTCCGAATTTTTGCGCGAAAAAATTGTGTGCACAAGGCTAAATGCGTTCCCGTGTACGCCCGCCTCGAGTGGACGCGGTGGCGCACCTTTTTTCCAGAGCATTGCTGCGGGTAGCCTCTCGCTCTTGCTTTTTTCCGCAGCTACCTCCAGACGATCTCGCGATATCGGACACGTGCAAGTTCTCTATAGTGGAGAGCTTTTAGCGACGGGCGCGCTCACGCTAGATTTTATAGGGTTGGGTTGTTGTCAGGGCTTTCGAGGATGACGTTCAAAGTTTGCTGCAGAAATTTTTTTCTGTTAAATGTTCACTCTTATTTCGAGTACGTGAAGTTTCGACAATTCGGTGAATGTTTGCTGTTAAAGAATTCACAACTAATTTATTCATTATTTACCTTTGTAATTTTTTTTTTAATAAAATTATTGCAGTTTTATATACGAAAGGTATAAATGTAACTATGTTTTAATTAAACATGGAAGATTATTCGAAATCTTCGATTATTTATTTTATGAAAAGAATTATTAGATTTATAATGAATTACTTTATGAAAAGAAAACTATTAGAAAGCTTTGATTATAGTTTTGAAAAATCTTAAAAATTAAGACTACTCAAAAATTTGATCGCGCAGTAAAGCCAGGGGGTTTAATATCATGGGAAATTTTGCGCTCGATGTCGCGCAGGCAAGGCGCTGGTTACTTCAGTCAGATGTGATGTATACGCCCCAGGACTTTCAACTTTACACCCCATAAGCCTTATTTTTCTTTTAACTTTTGAGCCGTCGCCCAGCGGCAGCCGAAAAATCTCCGCGCATAAATCAACGGGATATAATGAGAACGCTTCATCTTCTTACGACGAGCACCTCCACTCGCCTCTTCTCTTCGACTTTTTTTATTGTGGTATATAAGAGATTTTGCGACGGATCGAGTGCGATCCACTTTTACGGTTAATAAATTCAGAGATGAGGTAATTTTGTGAGGTCTTCAGGAGATTTTAAGGAAAATTGAATTATTTTAAAAAAATACGTACAAGTAGTTAGTGACTTTATTATGTAAGTTTTACGATTACAATTTCAAATAAATCAAAATAAAATAACTCTAATAACCGGTAATAATTAGGTAAGATATATAGCTTTCTCTAATAAACAATCTGGTTTAACCGTGCCGATTTTTCGCTTCCGTAAAATTAATCTTATTTAATCCGCAATTATTTTGTTAGTCTATTTGTTGCCAATAAATTGAAAGCTAACGATGATCACTTAAAGATTTATTCAGGTATTTTGTAATTATTCTATATCTTTTAGAATTTTGAAACTATGAACTTGTCAGGTTTAAATAATGCAAAAAAATTTAAGTGCTACACTGTATAATTAATTTAACAGGCGCCACTTACAGGCATTTTTTTTTTTTTAAATTGCAGTGTAAAAATTATTTCGAAATCGTATAATTAAAATTATTAGCCAACAACTTTAGCTGACGCATACGCACAGCGTCAGAATCAACGCGCGAATCGCCTCTTGTGCAGATTAACATAAAAAAAGCCCAGATAAATACGGGCGAAAGTTCCGCGTCGACGCCCACGCTATTCGGAGAAATTTCGGGAACGCGACGTGATCGCGGGATCCTTTGAGCGATAATAGGCGGGGTCTCTGCGTTTTCGCTCATTAAGCTTTTCGCCGAAGACCCGGGACGCGCTCGATTCAACTGTGTTCCGTCGTGGGACGCGTGCCGGCCAGGCTGTTTTCGAATTGCTGCTGGCTTTGCGTTCTCGCGGAATTTTAATAGAGGGGAGGGAGGAAGTGTTGGCCGAATGGCTCTATTTTATCGGACGGTGTTGTTTCTTCCATGAAGCTTGATTTACACAATAATTGAATAGAGCACGTTTAAGATCCTGACTGTACGATTTGGCATAGTATTTTCGGAAAGAATGTCTTAGGTGTTTAAATAATTTAGGTGCTATATGTACACAGGTGTTTAAAAACCTTAGGTTCATATGCACCTTTAGTGTTTAAATATTTTAGATGCTTCACACGTATCTAAGACGTTTAAATGCATTAGGTGCTTCATATTACTTTAAATGATAATTAAATTTTTTGCATATAATTTAATTGTTTCTTCATTTCTTATTAATTTATACAAATTTTTTAAAGAAAGTTATACACACTCAAACCATAACCTTTTATTTTCCCAACAACGGTGTTTCCAGTATCCCACATCATACCTGACGATTTGCAAAATCGTGGTCGATTTTTCGCAAATGAATAAAAGGGAGACGACACAGCAAAATAAAAGCTTGCTTACAGTTTGATCGACAAATGGCCAATAAGGTGGCTAACTGCTTGGGTAGAGGGCGTGAGGCTTCTGACGGCCGTTTAAAGCCGAAACCACGCTCGCTTGCGATTGCGATCGAATTTACGAGGGGAAGCGCGCGTGGAATACCCATACATCGTTTCGCGCGTCCGGATATATACGTACAGTCGTAGTTGTATTTAAAATTCTCTCGGCGAACTCGAGTGAAAGAGACAGAGTGCCGCAGGATGGAATTTATGCCGGCTCTTTTCTTATGCTTTATTTGAATTATGCTACGCTAATTATTTATTTAGCCTGACGGAATTATTTATTGTTCACTATTTGAGTGTCGTCTCAGTTGAAATCATATTTAAAAAGAATCATTTTATATGCAAAGGATCGATTTTTCCTCCTGATATTGAAAAATACATTTCTTTCGAAAATATATCTTTTGGAGTTGAGTAACTTATTTATTTATTTATTCAATCAAAGTAAAGAAAATATGCAAAAAAATTACATAACAGTAATAATTGAACATAAGTAACCCAGCACAGAAAAAATAATTCCCTGTTTCCTAGTCTTGCACGATATAATCTATAATTAAAAACTACTTTAAAATTTTAAAACTAGAACTAATACTAAGTTATGCAATTTTGCACTAAATAAAATTGAGTTTAAGTAACTGAAAAACCTAAAAATTAAAACACTATTTTAGGTTTTAAACAACAAAATAAATGATAGATTCCCCCGTGTAAAAAAGAGTCTGGAATAGTGGCAGTAGCCAGAATTTGCCCAGACTTTTTTTTACATGGATCGTAGCACGTGTTTTGCATCCCCTAAAAGTTAAGCTTGAATAATCATATATTTTAACATCGAATCTATACCGACAGCCTTCCGCCTTCCGTAAGCGTGTCGCAGCAGGGGCGTCAAGCCGGTAATTGGCAATGCCTATCGAATTTTGTTGTAAATCTCGGGGGCGTCGGGACGGCCCCCGGCGGGCGAAGACGCGAGTAGGCGCGCTCGCGAGATAGAGAGATACACAGCAATAAAACACCGAAGTAGTATCGCGCGCGCGCGCACCATGCATTTTACGACCTTATCTTATCTCTCGAATTAGGTTGCGCGAGCCCCCGCGAGTACCCATACGCGATAATGTTCCTACCCTGGGTTCATTTCCCCCGCAGCGTCGACTGAAGCCACCTTTAGTCTATCTCAGTTCTCGCGGATTATTTGATTTTCTTTTTCTTTCTTTAGGAGGTAAGAGTGATGTGGAATATTTTTTTTTACGCAAGAGTGAATGAGTTTGAGAATTGTCTGCTAGAGTCTAGTGTACTTAATGTACTGTTGGTAAATGGGGAATATCTGATCTTTTGACAATAATTGTTTCTGCTGTGATGACATTACTGAATGATTTGGTATACTTACCAGAGTTACAATACAGATTTATTACAAAAACGTTTCTTAAAGAATTATTTTACAACTTCAAAGTTTGCGACTAACTTACTGTCGAAATGGTATTTACTTTTTTATACCAATATATTATTTAATTAATAATTTTCAATTCAAAATTATGCGTGATATGATCAGTTAGGGATAAATGAAACGATAAAACTAACTTTGGAGATACTCATTGTATTTAAAAAGCCTCGGTATTATTTAATCGGTATTTATTTTACTTTTTGCATATCTACCGTGTATTTGCTGTGTAAGTAATTTAAATAAAAATTGTTCAAATTGCGGTAATGAGCACATGTCTAAACAAAGTCTAATAATAGTATAATAAAGTCTAACTATAGACTGCCGGTTAGTAGCTTCCTCAAACTTTACTTCTTATTTCCTTTTCTTAATTCGCAATAAGTTTTTAATACAAAATTTGAATTAAGGTAATTTTAAATAATCTTCCCATTCATTAGTCCGATTGAATGTCGAATAAATATGGCATTGTTCTAATAAAAGATTATGTTTTTACGCCACACGCAGTCATTATATTTGACTATAAAAGAAGCAGACGATACACAGCGTATGCCTATTTCAGGCAAAAGTAGGCGAAACGTAAACGTCTTGGTAAACAATCAACTTACACGAGGCTCTCGTTTGCCAATAATTAATCTGGAGTACACGTGTTATAGATTGATGTGGCGTCATGCTTCGTGCTAATGCTTCTTTTCCCTCCTCTTTCAACTACTATAAAAAAGTTTCGTTAGCTGATTAAACATTGATAAACAGTAAATAAAACACAATACAAAGACTCGAACAAAAGAATTTAAAACGAAAATTATTTTATTCACAACGTATATAATTTGGATACGCAATACTGAGTAACAAGTTTATAATGCTATTAAAAACTATTCTCTACGTAATTTACGTTAAAATGTGAAATTTAACAGATACCCGATTTTATTCAATGTTCTTAAAAAAAAAAAAAAAAAAAAAAAACTAATGGATCGAACGAAAGTTCCGTTTTACAAGATTATTTTACAGGAAACGGGCCGAAGTCCAAGCTTTTTTCTCAAGTTGGGATGCTGATGAATTGACTAAACAGTGAGACAAAATGTTAGCTTGGCGGATTGTTTTACGCTGTTTGTCTTTCCAGCGAGCGTTGTTTGCGCCCATTCGCGAGATCATCTGAAAAATCGCGTTGGTCTTTCATGCGTCAAGGCGATTACTTTAATTATTTTATACTTTTTTTTTAATTGTTTATCTTCTAAAATTCAATTTTTTATGAAAAACTTTTTAAAAAAAACGATGGTCTAAATTATGCCGTGTTTAACATTTTATTTTAATTCGCAAAAAGATTATTGTTAATATCTTAAACCCGTTTGATCACAGTTACAATAACACCTACTCTATAAGGAAGTAAAATCTCAAACGCAAGTAAATTTAAGCCTAAACGATCATTGTATATCCATCACATCTCAGATCAAAAGTAGCAACATTCAATGTGCATGATGCATACCGTGACTTTTTCGTAGACAATTTTTTTTCCTCGCACGAGAGATTTCGCATTCGCATAGTAACGAAGCTCCTTTAAGTGAGCGAGGCGTGGGCAGGCAACTCGAGGCTTGCTCGCACGGTCGCCTCTAAAAATAAATATGTTGTTTATTCACAAGTAAACCGGATGCCGTTGTTTGCTTTGGAACAAATTGTTTTGTTAAGTTTCGCCAGGCCGAGGCTCGCGTACACGTGAAGCCCGTCTGCCTCCCCTTCCCTCTATTTCTCCCCACTCGTCCCTTTTTCAGAGCCCCTTAGAACCCGTTCTTGTCGCTCAAACTTATACGCACACGAGGCTCGTATCCGATCGGCTCTCTCATCTTCAATTTTGTATACTAAAAAAAAATAATTTTTTTTATCGATGATTTAATTTTTTTATTTTTTTCAATTATTATCGTTTTAACTTTTATAGGCCTTTTAACCAATCAAATTCTGTTTTAAAATGCTTCCCGAACATCCTGCTTTCGTTTTTTTAAAGAGAAGATTTTTTTTAATAATTAAATATTTCAAAGAGAAAATTTATATCTACGTTTTATCCTGACCTACTATTCAACCTGTTTCAATTCCTATTTTCCTCTAACACGTGATTGCTCTCGTACAGCTGCGCTGCGGGGTTCCATTCCGAGCGAATTCCACGGGCGCGCACGCGAGAAGAGGCACGTAAACCTCCAAAATCACGTGTACACAAGTGTGTTTACGCGGCGCCCACAAAGTTATTTTTTATCACCGACAAATGTAAATATTCCTCGCTCACTTCTATCGAAAATTATTTAAAACGCCATTTTCCTTTTTTTTTTAATAGTCGATCAATTATATTTTAATGTTTTCTCCCGAAACGCCTCAAGTTGCATTGCACCAGCGGATGCATAATTTATATAATTATACAGTGTAACTGGTTTTCTTATGTTTCAACGACAGCTCGATCACGTATTCATGCAAAGTGTTTTTTTTTTCCCATCAGGAAATCGTGATACTCGCCCGCGGAAATTGGCTTGTGGACTGCTACTACTTTTTTTTATTTAATGAAAGTTGTATTTCTTGAACCAATAAATACTTCATATTTTTTGCAAAGAGCTCTAATTTTTATATTAAATATTTGTATACCAGTTTGTACTGGTAAAAAGTGTGCAGATTCAACTACATATTTTAGAGAATCCTTAAAAAATTATTTTATTAATTTAACTAAATATTTCGTGGAAATAAGTGGTTTTGTAAGGAACTTACAAAGGAATTTTAGTTGGATTTATAATTCTTTTTTTTTCAGTCTAGGATTACTTAAATATTCCTTATCACTAGTATTCTTTTATTTAAAAGATATCTTATGTAATTTAAAAATGAGTGGATCTTACTGCTTCGTAAAAAGTATATAGATTCGTAGAAGTATTTGTTCTAATCTAAAGTCAACACAGCTTTGATCAGATTAAACTAAACAATCGGTAAAAATTGTTTCTGTATAATACATCGAAAAAAATGTAATTCCTAGAATACCAAACGAATCGCAATGTTAATTAGAATAAATACATAACAATTTCAATTTTTAAAGCCATAATTCATGTCTTAAACTAGTGTTTTTCTTAAAGACATCACTTCGAAGAAAAAAGATTTCTGAACGTGGAACGAAACATAATGAAATAGTGGTAAGAATTTAAACAGAGATGGTGAAATTTCGCGACGAAAGTACATATTTGCTATAGTATTTACCATATTTGTGATTTGTGCATGTCGTCAATCGATATGCTCAGTTGTACAAATAAGCTGAAATAGTAACCATGTGTTCTGCGGCTAGATTATTGATTCGTTTACACGTGATCAATTGTAAAAGGGGTATACTGCCGCAGAACGTCGTCGCGTGATAAAGTTTGATCAGTCACGCATAAGTGATATAAAAATAACAATTCGACGAAATTTTGAAAATGGAAAGATTTTGCTCACGTGTCCATAATAAGAGACGAATAGATATCTGCTTGTGCTAATAATGAATTCTTTTCTTCGCGGTTTACTGGAACTGAATCTTGTGGCGGGTAAATTTTTTTTATTTATTCAGCAGTTTACGTGTTTGTTATCACTATTGAGTTTGTAGTTTAAAAAAAGACATTTTTTCCATTAATACACATTCAATTAGAATTTTAGATAAAGAGCAGAAAAAAAGGAAGCTATTGCATTAAAATATCTGACTTGATGTATGGGTTTAATTAATAGTAAATTGAATAATAAATAAAGATTTACTTGAGATGTTTAAGAGGACTTAAGAGAATCACTGTACACAATTTTGTGGGTTACGGAGTAAAATAATTGTAATCGGACGAAAAGAAATTGAGGCTGAGGCAGGGTCAACGAATCAGTCCATATATATGCTCGTCTTTTAAGTTCTATGTCAGATAGATAAAAATAGAAGTTCTACAGATTCAAGGACGGCGACATAAATCAATATTTTTGAACAATGTACTTATCGCATTGATGTAATTTAATTATTTTTTTTTTTTTTTTACAAATAGATCATCTGATCGATCACTCATAAATTTTTGGCTGTTAAAAATTAACTTTCATTTACAAAGTTTCATCTACATCTCTCTTGTTAAAAAAAAAATCTCTGACGCTTCCTCTCCTTTCTTAGTTCCTGTTGAAAGCTCTCCGAAACCTTATAGAGATTTTGTTTATACGGTTCAGATCGTCATATAAAATATGCAATGATTAAAAAAACGGAGAGTCGAAGAAGTACCTCCGGGACGTTAGTATTAAAATTATCAAACCAGGCGCGTGTGTTATGCAATAACTCGGGGGCGCATTCGCAACGTGGCGTTCGGAGGAGTCGGCCCATAAAATTATACAGTCTGTCCCGCGCGAAAATAAAGGGAAACGAAGAGCAATGGGCCGCGCGAGAGCGCGAAACTTAGATAATAAATACGCGCGGCGCGCACCCATAAAAAATCTGGGGGAGGGAGGCGTTAAGGGCGCGACGAGCTATCGACACGTATGGGCGACAGTCTGCGGAAAAGTTGGCGAGTCGCGGGTCGCTTGACACACGTGCCGCCGCGTTGCTGAACGCAAAAATGATTACTGCGGTAGTCGAAGGGAAGGAGCAACGTGCCCTGTCCCCAGATACACTCGAAATTTGTTCTTTTACTAACAAAATCGACGCGCTTCGCACGCTACTATTTTGTGGTTAGACAATGTAAACTTAAAATTAACTTAAAAACATAACTTTCTTTGATTATTCAAAATTATCTATTAAATAGACATTAACACGTTTTGAATTTTGGCGCCACTCAACCGGAAATTATTCTTTAACCAATGCAGTTCCTTCTTAATAGTAATCGAGCGTGATTTGTAGATAGACACCCGTCTGAAGACAAAACAGTGTTATTCGATCGTGGAGAGGAAAAATTTCAGAAGATACGCTTTGAGGTAGAACAATGGGAAAGAATCCACGTACACACGATTTACGAACTTTTTTTTTATTTTGTAGGCAAAACAAAATAAAAAAAATTATAAATATAAATTTATAATTTTATAAATTTAATATTATTATTTGTTATGAACACGATCATAATTACGATTATTTTTATATTACATCGTTGCTTTCTTTATTACTTAACTAATTGCATTACCAAACCGTATATAAAGAACTCTGAAAATTAAAAATAGCATTTTTATTGATTTTCCGGATTTTCGAGATTAGAAATCAATCGGCTTTAAAATATGTAGATATATGTAGATGGAACTGAAAAAATTTTTTTTTGGGCCATTTTATTTTCTATAAAAAAGTAACCACGTAATTCAACGTGATAAAGAAAATACGTGTAAACACTAAAAAAAAAAGAAAAAAAAAATATCATAAGATCTTTTCACTCCTATTATCAGGCGTGGAAATATAAAAAAAATTCACTCAAACTTTTCAAGACTACGTTAGCGCTGGGGATCCCGAAGGAAGACCATAGCTCGGGAGGACGAAGTGGGTATGGGGGGAGTTGGTCGCCCGGGAGAGACGCCAGCAGAATAAAAATGGGGTGTTTATAAGCTAGTATCCAATGTATCACGGCGTATTTACATACAGCCTGCTCGGGCGTTCGGCCGGCAATGCAGCCGATGTAATAAAAATTAAATATGACGTTTCGGGCCCTGCGCTCCTCTTGGCGCATAAATAACGAGCGCCTTTCTTCGGAGGGAGTACCGCGTCTTATGACCCGCCGCCTTATTTTCTCGAGAGCTCCCGTGGACCGGGGGGAGAAAATTTTCTTTTTTTTTTCTCGGAGCTCGCGGTTTTATAATGTGGCTCCCCGATGTATTACGCTCCCTTGATGTACGCGCTGACTTTCGCCATCGTATTCTCCAAGTTTGTCCGAACCACGAGTGAGTGAAGTATATCTTATACTTAGCTGATTTTCGAAAACCAGAAGCTCGATTTCTTCGTTGCAAGATTTATGATTCCCTCTATTTCAAACGTATATTTTATAAGGGTTACTGATTTTTAAAAATAATTGATCTTGGCCACAGTTTTGAAAGATGCTTTTATACCTTTGATTAATAATAATCCCTGAATCAGTAACTGATAGTCATTGAATGACCGAATTCCTTTTCAGAGTAGGCAATGAGATTGAGACTATCTATTTATTTCATTGAATCAAGAAAATAATGTATGTGATCCAAGCAATTGTTACTTGTTAATTATATAAATTTACATAATTAGCAACTAAGTGGACCAAGTAGCTTCCAGATTCAATAAACTCAAAAGCAATAACCTCATCTAAATACCGAAACTGTCGCCACTTGAACCCTCTCGGCTCCAGCAGACGTGCGCAAATAGGACGGGTGTCTTCTAGGCTACCGAGCTTGGGAAGGCCGTTAAGCAAACGGCAATTTAACGGCTCCTTAAGAGCTTGTCAAGGATTAAATCAAGATTAACAGCGAGATTAGCGGACTGTATACTGAGAAGGCAACGCGACTATATCCTCGTCCCGCCTTGTCATTCTGTATACGGAATTCCCGCGGAATGCGAGTTCCGAGGCTGACGCAACTCTTAACTAAATTACGACATGTACCAGCCCGGACAAATAAATGGCTCAAAGCAATCTCTTGCGATTAGTGCAATGAAACTTTGATTTTTTTAAGTTTCTTGCTAATTGCAGATTCCTTAAATTTTTTCTTCTCTTTACTGTTTTACTTTTATTTTTAACACCTTTTTTAAATCTTTAATCTTTAAATCTGAATTAGTAAAAATTCTGCCATTTCACTAATCTTATGTGAATAGTCACATATTCTTAGTAAAACTTATGAAATAGTGGGATACTTCTAACCTGCAATGTATGCACTACATACATGAAATTTCAGTAATTTAGAAATATGATTTCTATATTAACTCCGTCTAGTTCCGCTGACAAATTTCCGTTACGATTGACGAGGCCTCGGCCTTTTCCACGAAGTATCGGACAATTCTTTCGCACGAGCGCTCCTTGATATTACGTATATCTATATATGGTCGAGGACCAGACAAAGAGTTGCAGGAGGAATCCCGACATACAATGATTCAATTGACCAGCAGAATTTTGAATTCCCGCCGGAAATT
This sequence comes from Sycophila texana, assembly GCA_035582955.1. Taxonomy (NCBI): domain Eukaryota; kingdom Metazoa; phylum Arthropoda; class Insecta; order Hymenoptera; family Eurytomidae; genus Sycophila; species Sycophila texana. Next base: position 10,986,293 of record JAWWEN010000038.1, on the reverse strand, counting down.
GGTATTAAACCGACTCAAGATTAATAAGTTGCTTAATTGGTAAAAACCAACACGGTGTTTTATACACAGTAGTAAATAATCTTTTACAGATCGGAATATTTTATTTAAATAATTAAAAGTACATTTCTAGGCTAGCCCATTTCTATTCAAATTCTAAAATGCATGAATTATTCATTCACTATCATTGAACATTCAGGTCTTGAAATTATTGAACCAGAAAATTTTAATGAAAATCAAGAAATAAAGGTAATAAACTTCGTGAATTTAAAATAAAATATTTGAACATTTGAGAATTGATTTCCAAAAAGTCTTGGAGAAGAGAAATTGATATTCAGAGGGAATATTTCTTTAGACCTGCACTGGATTTACTGAACCGCGAGAAAGGTCAGCGATTGATTGACATTTATTATCGCGACCCTCTTCGAACCAACTATACAGTTAGCTGTAGATTTTCGTAAACAGCAACGTAATGTCTTTTTCCATCTACAGAAATGTGTTTGTTACTTATTTATACTTAAACACAATTTCACGTTCATAATAAAAATGATTCATAAAAAATATAATTAATACAATACAGCCCGTACTCTCTAAAATCCATCCAGTGAAAATAATGAGAATTCACTGTCTTTCAGTGTATATACACTAAAAGACAGTGATAAGTGCGCAACTGAATCTTTCAGTTGCGCACTTTTCACTGAAAGTCAGTGCATATTGAGAATTTTCACTGAGTGGATTTTAGAGGGTAGGAAAAAAGTTTGCAAAAAATTCTGCAGACATTTTTCCTATCGGGAGTAATGTTAATTAATCGTATTTTTGGCAATTAATCAGCGTTTTCTGACTTATGAAAATCAAATCACAAAGTAGCATGATTCCTGCAGTCCTCTCGAGAAAATAAACTTGACTCTCCTATCCCCTGAAACCCAAAACATCAGCGAGATGGCGCGAAAGTTGAGCCACCCCGGGGGACTATTTTCTCGGTGTATTGCTTGGCGGGGTGACTTAGGAGCGCCGCGGTTTTAGTATTCAGAGGAGCGTGGACTCACTTATTTGAAGATCAGAGCCACTACAGAGGAGATACCACCCGGCGCGAATATTTCATTTTTAAACAACGGAAAAATGCTAATGCCGAGGCCCGCTCATGCTCTGTATATATACGAAACAATAAATAATCGCGTAAGCCGGTCATTCGAAGCTGGCTATACGCTCTACTTGCAGTCATCTACTCTTTATCTTAGAGGCTGAGATTGATGTTCAACTCGCTTTCTTCATTGGTCACTTTTTTTTAAAAAAATACTCTTTTGTTTATATGGATTTTTTAAATTATTTTTTTAATAAACTGTTTGTAAGCTTAAGTGCCAAATTAAAAAAATTGTTTTACAATCCCGTTGACATAGCAGAACCTCGCTTAAGCGGATGCTAGAATTCGCCATCTGGCGCACCACCAAAGAGGCGGAAACTCCTCTGGTTTGTGATACGTGCGTGGTATGAGGACTCCTTAAACCGGCGCCAATTACAAACACCAGGGTGCGGATTTCGGCGTCGTGCTAACCAAACAGTAAATACTAACGATAACGGCGCGTCTGCATATCGCGCGAATGCGAACTGCCGCGTGTAACTATGATTATTGCTGGCTGTTTATTTTTAGACTTTAAATATTTGACTAAAATCTGAAGGCAGCTGCGTATTAGCATTTTCATTAATATTAAATTTTCAGCTAAAAATGTCAGTTTAGTTTTATTTTAGTCTCTGACTCCATTCTCTGACTCCATTTACGGAATATTTTTTCTTATTTGTTTTGCCTCCCAATCTGTTTATTTTCTAAATAAATAAGATTACGTTTTTGGGCATTCATTTTTCACGACCTTTTTCACTCTCGCATAAAGAAATTAAGTTAAAATAAAGTGCACGAAAAAAACATTAATTAAAAGCGCATATAAGTATTACTGTGGCGAATCTTGCGACAACGTAGTCCAACTGCGGTTGTGCCGAGTTCTTCGCATTGTTCGCGTCTTCTCGCGCCGGAAGTTCCGGGTCCCAGCCCCAGCGAAAGACGACCTCCTCCTCCTTTCCACCGTTGGTTAGAAACCACAGCAGCGCTGACCAAAATTTATATACAAAGTATCTTCGACGTCGCTGACCGGCCGACCCCCGGAGTAAGTAAAACAGTAAACCCCTTCGGAGGTGGAGAACGTGTGCGGTTTGGCGCCGTAAATTTCCCGCTCCTTGGCATGTGCGGACGGCGCGAATCGCGGCGCATTCTTCGCCACCACCGCCGCCGTTCGCTGTCTTTGCGCCAGGGCCGTCTTTGTTTTAATTTATTTCTCAGAGAATTTTGCATAGTAGCCCAAAACACGTCCTTTCACGACTTGCATTATTTTATTCTTTTTTCATTTTAATTTCTCTTTCACAGTCAATACAGATTGACTATATTATTTTGGATGCTATAAATATAACAACAAATTAACAAACAAGAAGATCAAATTAGCAAAAGCACCAAATTAACAAATTGATGAGAACGATTAAAATGAATTAAAAATTAATCTGCACCCTACTTAAATGAGGAATGCTCTAAATAAAGAGAAATCAATACCTTCTCAAATTTTATAAACTTTTTAATGTACAAACCAACTAAGGTTTAAAATACTTTCAATACCAAGGTTGGAGGTCGACTAACTGAAAACAATCGATAAAATGAGACTGTACAAACAAGATATATATAACAACATAATTTACTTACTTTATCCATTCAATTATTACAGCTATTAAATTGAACCATTTTAAGAGATGTACCGATACATTTTTCATTCAAGTTATTTTTACATTTTCTAATTCTAATAAGAGTTATAATATCAAGTATGTAGCTCTAAGCATCCCTAGGAACCAAGAATAACTTTCGCAATTAAGAATTTCATTGATTCTCTTCTTTGCATCTGCAACAAATAACGCAATAACGGTGAGGCATGCCCTCATAATTTCTGATAATCGCGTCCGGACGATCTTAATATATCTCAGCTTGTGCCATTAGCGAGCGCAAAATTATCGGCGTCGAGACGAAAATACGTCAAAACATACGAAGCTTGGCGCGTTATTTACGTCCGAGCCTACTATTATTCTCTCTCCGTTGTCTTGGCGGCGCGTCGTTTTCCCCGCGACAACGGAATTATGAAGCTGCCGCGCGCTAATTCCGCGCCTATTGTGATGCCACCAGACCTCACGGCACCTTCATGCAGCCGCGAGACAATTTATCGCTCGACGGTGGCGCACTCGAGAACGTCGTCGGGCAATAAGCTATTTGGGGGTGGATCGGAGTCTCGCAACTCTGTCCTTGCAAAAAATCGTTTAGCTGTCATGATGCGTAAACTGTTCATTTCTGACTAGGACAATACTTTCAGACTCTTATATTGATGAAACAATGGAAGATTTTAATTGAGCGTATGAACGAAACATTCGAAAGTAGTTAAATCCACATTTTTAGTATTGTGATAGAAATGATTTATAGTTTTTCCAGACCTATGTACAGGTATTTATTACCTCTATAGGAATTACTATTTATTAATGTAATTATGACTGTTGTAATTATAACTGGTTTCAATAAATAAGTAAATAAAAATAAAAATCATCCAGAAAGAACGAGTTAAAAATCAAGGACGATCGCAGGGTCTCGTCAAAATTTTGAAGTCTCACTCAAGAGCCCGGCCCCCCACGGCCGATTGAAAGCTCAGTCTGGGCATCAAGGGGCGTGAGAACTTGCCCGCCCCTCTGAAAACTTTGATGCGCCGCTGAACTTGCGACCGACCGGGTCTCGCATGCACCGCGATTCGTATCGGCTCGGGTGCCGAGTTTTTCATTAAAAAGCGGCCGAGGGAAGAAGGCGCGCCCCGCGTAATGAGCGACTTGGGCGCAACTTTTGAGCCGAGCGCCCGGCAAGCTCGGCTTCTTTTTGCCGGCGGTCCGTATTCGCGCCAGGGCCTCGATCGGCACCGCACGCGACATCATTCGTGCACTTGCATAGTTAGGGCCTCGGCGACGTGTCTTAATGGCGAGTTGGCGAAAATTACTTTTTGAGAATCGACCATCCTCTCGTCAATTTATCTCTCCATTACTCTTTTTTTTCTTGGGAGGACGGGATTGCAATTTATAGGGTTAGGAAATTTTAATTGAAAGAGACGTTCGATAAAAACATATCAATTGATCAGTTGGATCAAATGTTCAAATATCTGATTTGTTATCGCAGTATTACCTTGAGCAGGTGGATTAAAAAGATTCTCAGTAACGGTAGAATTTAATCACTCAATAATTTTTCTTTTACATTTACATGAGTTACTTGAGTATTTGTTTATTGAAAATGATTCGAAATGTCAGTCTGTGATTGTAATTTTTACTGAGAACATTTCTCTAAGCGTCTTAATTAATTATACTAAATACTACTCATATACTAAATTAATGTGACGCGATTCATTTATAATAGAATTGAGGTATACTTGCAATTGAAAATAATTACCTGTTCGTTATACTAACAGAAAACTTGTAATAAGTGCCGAAACAGCGAAAGTTAAGAAAACATTTGAGAGTACAAAATTGAACAAGTCGTAGAAGTAGTAAAGCTTGCAAAGGGCCGCGAAAGAGAGCGTGTTTAACGTGGAAGGTGCGGCGCACTCGAGGTTGCCTCGAGAGTCGCAGTACACGCGCGTCGGTTTTCGAGGGTCGAGTGGAGTCTACCTACACCTCCTTGGGGCTAATCTGTTTCCCTCTGTAGGCGCGGCTTTGAGTCGAATTTCATCCCGTAATTATTATCGACCACGCGCTATGCCAGTGATTGTTATATGATGCACGAGGTAATGAGCTTTTTTTATATTTAAAATCCTTCGGCCAAACTATCAATTAAAGAAACAAAACCACTATTTTAATTAATCAAATCGAGTGGATTCTAATATAACATAAATCATAATCCTATCTAAAATAAATCGTAATATCCTATCCGTAACAACAAATTATACTCCTTCAAAAAAGAAATTAACAAGCGCGAACTCGTTAATTCACAATTAATTTTCGAAAAAAAGATTATAAGAGATCGGCTCGTTTCCCATGCAAATTCCAAGCACCATTTGCACAACAAACACGGCGCATAAATCAACGAAAGGCTCGCTAAGTCTAATTACGCATACAAATCCTCGAGTACACCCCAAAACACCTTTTCTTCCAAGGTGAAAGCGAAAGGTCCGTCCGCACGCGAAAACTGCGCGCTAAATAATTTAGGCGAGCCACCCCCTCACCCCCCACCCCCTAATTACAGGGTAGTGCAGTGGCGGTCCCGTGAAAGGAGATTCGGCCAACAATAAATATGCGCGCGATCGGGGCCGCCTCGGTATTTGCCGATGATTCACCGGTCGCCGCAGTGCCCGTTATTACACCCACTCAACCTCCATCCCCTGCCTGGCGAGGCCGCTTTTACCTTTCTCTTTTGTGCGGTGGGTGTCTTTCGTCTTTGCTCACGTAATTGCAGTCGTGAGAAATGCGCGACTTCTCCGTTCGATTCCAGGCGAGGGTTACAATACTTTGGGGTTATTGGATGTAACTGCTACCTTTTTAGGCTGCGAGACAGCAATTGATGTTTGTTGATCGTTTATGACATATTAAGTTATTATATTATTTTTTTTGTTCATATTACACTATGAAAAGTCTGTTCAATTTTAAACACTTATTTTGTGTTTATAATTGAACGAACAATAACAAAACATAATATTCGTGTACTAAAAAATAAACTGCATAAAGAATGTATTTTATTTTAATTACTTAAAAAAACTACACATATTTTTTGTGTTAAAGAAATTACAAAAAAGTGTGTGTTAAACAAATATTTACAAAATACAAAATTTTTAACTGTATAATCGAAGTTCCAGGTGTAATTATGTAACAGATATAAATCAAATGATAATTCATAATTCTGTTTGAAATATAATATGAATGTGATTATTTTTTAATAATAATTATCAACATATTTAATTGAATTACGTTAATTTTACAGGTTACTATAGAATAATGTTGCACAATTAGCAAATAGCAAATGACGTTTAGAATAGCTTATGTACACCACTTAAAATTCTCTATGTTGAATGCCTGCAGTAGAAACAACGAGAATATTAACAAGGTAATGTTCACATTATACAATATTAAAATTGATAGATAATTATATTTACCGTTCTAAAATTCATCAAATTTTAAATACAATCTATATTCAAACAATAACCGTTGAAATCAGCTGATTCCTTATATCACCGTCTCCTTAGCAACAACAGTTGCTTGCTTTTTAATTAAGCAATATGCACAAACTTCATTATTGTTCTCTCCCTCATTTTTCACCATTCTTTCCGTTTCGTAAATCTCGCGGGAGGCCGCTTGCTCGCCCAAGTTTCGGTCTTGCTAGCAAACCGAGCGCAAAATAATAAAAGGTCGTGGTCTCGCGAGACGAAGCTCAATGCAACTTAATTGTAGCTGGGCTCGTTTATCCACTGAAGGGTGGACGCCATTGTAAATCCGTAAAAGGGCTGTGGGTCAACCACAGAAATGATGTATATCTCCCAAATTTTTTAGCCTTTTTATATATTTAATTGATATTTTATTATAACTGTTTTGTTACATATTTTAATTAATCTGTATACAGGTGATAAGTATACTACTTAAAAAGATCTATAGTCACTTCAAATTAATAAGATACTAGCTCATTATTTTTAAAACTATGGGTAATTGAAAGTGATTACAGTAATTGTGGTTTTCCTAGAAGTAAACCGACTTTTTAATAAAAATTTGCATTTATAATAAGCTGAAAACCTGTTCATATTAGAAGGCAAGAAAGACAAAGTAAAAGTCAACGAAGAAATAGGCGATTGTCAAACCGGAATTTATAACCGTCACTCTAGCACGTATTTACGATAATCTTAGTCTTCTGGTGCATAAATTCCCCGGTAATCGCGTACTCCCGGATCTCCTCTTTAGCCGCGTATCACCCTCAAGCTGGCTCCTCTAATTAGCCGCGACGCTCGCGCTTGGGCAAATGTTTGCAGCGCGACTCACTGTTTATAAGCAGTGCGCGTGTGCTGCTTTGTTTCTTGTTTAGCGACGAATATTCTCCCGACGTGAATTGCGTTTGGGGTAAATAATATAAAGCCGGTTTTCCGAGCTCTCGCGAGGGCCGGAATAATGCGCTCGAATGGTGTACTTGTTTCGTTTTTCGCGGGTCAATATTTGAGATGGCTTATCATTATTTCATCGGATCTTGATTATTGTAATTCTTCTACATCAAGGCGTCTCTGTTAGTTCCATGCATTGATAATTGATTATTACGTGTCTGCATTGATTATTGTAAATATTCTTATATCAAGACGTGATGATATTTTCTTCAAATTTATATAATTATAAAAAGATTATAATTTTTCAAACTTATAAAATTTCTTCTGCTTATCTGGATTAGTCTCGGAATTGGCGGGACTCTTTTTAGTCTCAAAATCAGTTTTAGAAATTCATAGGGAGCTTTTATTTATGAAAACCAGCAAACGCACTCGAAGGAGCTTGCAAGCTCGTGACACCGAGTAGTCGAAGTAATCTATTGAAGGGTGGGAATCAAGGCCTTGAGAAGGATCGGCTGCAACGAAGCGAACCGAGAGGCTTGGCTCGATCGGCCGGTTGAGCAGAGCAATGGTGCAGAATGACGGCGAGGCTGCGGTGTTTACTTGATGGCTTCTGATCACGCTATTATGTCGTCAGCTCCTTACTCGGTGCATCCACGCGATATTCGCCACTATGTTTATAAGCTATTTATGGAGTCTTGTTTGGGATTTTTTTAGAGACTAATTACACACTACAGTTTTTAATGCACCAAGTATATACAGAAAGATAATAACTGGATGTTTTTTTTTTTTTACTTGGAAATAACTCCATGTATGCGGAGTACCGAAATAAACCTGATCTACAACTTTAATTAAAGAGTAAAAATATAATGTTTGCTTTTGGATAAACTATATTAAAGGCAAATATTTTTATCCGTCAGTGGTGATCAAAATAAATAAATAAAGAAAAAGTGTAACATTGCTTTAAGAAAGCTCTTGCTTCAAGAAAATATTTCCTCCAGGTCCACTCTTAAAAGAAAAAAAAACGCAAGCTCAAGAGTTTCTCCGCAAAAAAAAAGAAGGAAGAGCAACAAGAGGGGAAGACTAAGGTGCAAGAGAGATCGATGTAATTAATGGAAAAAGTCCGATTCGTTAGCATTGTAAATTCTGTTAATGAATAATGTTTACCGCGTGGCGAATATGCATTGCTCCGCGGTGAGTTTTTACGAGGGAATTACGACTCTCGAAACTATTTTTACGAGTGCCGCTTCAATTATTTCGCCAATTTGCAATTAAGAGTCCGCCGAGCGGCGCAAGCTCTCGCCTCATAATGCCCGGAAGGGTTGTTTCTTTCCTCCCGGCACGTCGCCCGATCCCAACTTACTTTCGCGACTCCTGCGACTTCTAGCAACCGACACGACTCTCCCACTTTTTACGACATCGATAAATTCGGGAATGCAATCGCGTAAAACGACGATATCGCGAAACTTACTAAGTTATGTTTATCGCCAAATAAGTCCCGTCACGATCGGCTCACAATATTATTCGCGGCTGTATTATACAGTAGTACGTCGCTCGATTCAGGAAAACTATACTTTTTATTTAATTGCACTGGCTACTTTTTATTTAATTAAAAATATACATTGAAAAGCAATTTTCAAATAGCATTCAATCATTAAAAATATAGTATAAAAATATAGATTAGATTAGATTGATCTTTATTTCCTTGTATAGATATATAATCTTTAGTATAAAAATATAATATATACAGTAAATTTTATAATAAATATATAAATATAGTAATTTTTTTAGAATATCAATCTGTAACTACTTTTCACCAGACAGTATTTTTGACGCGACCACTTTTCTGAGTGTACTTTAAAAATTGAAAGCAAATAAAACTTTTTAATTACATTCATCGATATCTAAAACGAATCTGCTCATTTATTTCAAAGTTAAGTTGAATAAAATTCACATTTGTTGCGCAATCTTATCTTGCATAACAAGTGTACTTATGAAAAAAGTGTGCGCATTAATAAATTATTGCACGAATTCACATGTCCAGTTCGGTTTCTCAATTTGCATTTGAAAAATAAAAATCAAACAGCTTATTATAGCTGTTACACAGTAAGCAATGTAATTACGTAGTAAGCGATCGACTTTCACAGAGGAAGAAATAGTGCTCGAATCCGAGGATTACAGCGTCGCGCAAACGTCTGCCGCTGCTCTTTCCCGCTCCGTCCGGTCTTTTTGCGCTTTGTCTCCCTTCCGGCATCCACCTCCGCGCGGGTCTGAGGTGATCCGCGCGAGCGCGCCCCGGGGCGCCAGCCGGGGAAAATCTGAGAGCGAGATAATTACGCTCGGCTGGAGCGAGAGAGAGAGAGAGAGAGAGGCTCCGATATTATTTAACCAGCGTTTCGACTCTCGCTTCCAATCAAATATAGCCGGCGCGGCGTGTATAGCGAGCCCGCGTCTAGGTATGCATAATGCAGTCGAAAGAGGGACGGGCTTTAATTTGATCGCTTTAAAAATTACCGAGCTGACTTCCTACACCTCCCATGTCTCCAATAAATTTCCGCGGAGGCGAGGCTGCGTGCCCTTTGTTTATTCATTTAGCCGAGGCGCTTTGAATTTTCAGTTGTTTCTGCTTTATGGTGCACTGATCATCTTTAATGACGGAAATGTGAAGAACTGTGCAGAATGATTTTCTGATTAAAAATAGATTTCTTTCAACAAAATCTTTAAATGTTTCACTGATTTCAATTAGATTTCCAAAAATTTCGTCGTTGATTCCTTTTAAGAAGTAGGCCCCACGTTTGCCTTTGGATTTTTCAATGGAAGGAAAATCGTGTTTGTGTGCAGATGGCAATGGACTTTGCTAATAGGAATTACGACCATATTGTCTAAATATCATTTAAACACTTTAAATATCATACTGAAAAAAAATTGCTGATCCAAACGAAAATTTTGGTTGAATCTTGCTTACAAAATTATTTGATTGATTTAACTAAATATTTAGTTGAATATTAAGAATATTTTTAGTTAACAAATCGATCTGGTTAAATATTTTTAACTAGAACTTTGATAAATTAAACGGATAAGGAGAATTTTAGTTAGATCAATAAAATTTACTTTTAGTGCATAATTGCATTCTGTATATAGAATTTAAAACGTAATAAAGTCATCAATCAATAAAATAAAAAAAAGGACTCGCAATTTTACTTATACGAGTTATACTGGTTTCAATTCTGTATCGAAATCAGTATCCAATTTCGATTTACATAATTCCATCAGTCAAAAACTATAATTTATGTTCTCCCAATCCTTTCACAATAATTTATTGAAAGTGTCGATGCTATTGGGTAACGACTGGAAAGTCTTGATAAAATAATAATAATAATAAATAAAAACCCGTTCCTTCTGAAAATTATTTCCACTCGGCACCGCGAAAGAAATGCATCTGGCGACTTAGTTTTACCCTTCGGCTCATGCACACTTACACAATGGGCGACGCATCCCCGAGGCCAATTACAACCCTCCGGGATTTCGGAAGCTGGGCGTCGCTTTCCTGCCTCCTCCGCCCCTTAATGAACAGGCCGTCTAAACTTTACGTCGGCTCCGTGGCTTCCCTTGGCTTTTTCCCTTCTTCTCTGCGCTCTTTTTTTTTTTTTTTTTTTTTAAACGCGCGTTTTTTCGCCACAATTGCCGAAAGCCGGCGAAGTTTTCGTCCCGAGTCTCGGGCTTTTAACTCTCGCCGGCTCGGAATTAATGGAATTATTGTTATTATTGTTATCGTCGGGGTTTCGCGCACTTTCGGCTCTTCTTAATCGTCGCCGTTAAGCCGCGAGTCGAGAGCGAGAGCGAAAGAGTGAGAGAGAGTAAAAAGCGTACCCTCCGTCCGGTTGGTGAAATTATTTTTACGGTTATGTGATTTATACGAGCTGCGCGAGAGCTTGAATGGACCGTTAAAATTCATTGTTTTTTCACGTACCCTCAAGATGCATTGATAATTAGTACTAATTTTTTAAAATTTTTTTTTATATATATTTATTAAGTATTTAATTTATAGTATAATTTCTTTCTTTTTTAAATACGTAAACAGGTTAAACTGCGAAAATCTGGAGAATGTAAAATTTTCTCCGCCATCGCGGGATAACGGGAGAGCTTGAGAAAACAAGTCGAAAATTAAGGAGTACCATGAATGTTAATTTCGCAATTTTCGCCGCACCCGCGCCGTCCGCTACCACTTATCCCCGTCAAAGCGCTCCTCCCTCAGAGAGGTCAGAGCGGCCGAGAGTCAATATCGCATCAAAACAAAGTCCACCCGACAAGACGGAGGAGAGCGTGGGTGGGGATCGCGAAATTATCGCGCGGAGGAAAAGACGGGCCGATAATGCGGCGAACCCCTTTTCTTGAGGAAATTGGCGCTCGGGACGCCCGCGAGGCACGAGACACCGGGGCGAGGAGCGCCGGCGCCACTTGGAAAAACGCAATTTCCTTGTAACAATATAGCATAATAAATGTCGGGGGTTCTGCCCTCGATTCGCTATTACAGTTTGTAATGTACTTAGGCAACTTCTGTTTATACACCAACTTTTACGCCCTCTCCTTCTCTCTCCATTCGAGAGGTACTTCGCGGATCTTCCTTTTTCTTTTCTTCTCATTTTTTGTTCTCTTCCCTTTTTTAAAGCAGCGTTTTTCTCGCAGCGCTTCTTTATTCTTCGCCGTCTTTATTCCGATATCATTTTTAATGTTGAGAAATTATCTCCGGCGCCGTTGTCCCGTTGTGCGCAGTCTTTCCGCCCGTGGCCTCCGGCTAATTTTTAGAGCTTGTAAGCTGTCGCTGTCCTGATGAAAAAGGTATTTCGCCAGAAATGAGGTTTGCTTATCTCGCTGCTTGTAATTAAAATATAAATATTTTTTTTTCATGTACAAAAATTGTTAACAACGTTTCTGACTCACAAGGAGATTATCAGGGTTGCGGGTTCTGAATTTCGAATTAAAAGATTTAAATAACGTAAGACTCGAATTTTGGAGATAATCATCTTTAAATTTTGCTTCTAGTAGAAACTATTTTCAAAATCCGCAGTTCAAGTTAACCGTGCCGTCGAATGAAATATCGGAAGCTTCGTGCGAGCACCGAGACAAGCATCTGGCGAAATTTTTCGACAAGAAAAGGGATAAAGAGAGAACGGTGCAAGTTTTTCCGTTGGGCCGTTCGTAAATTGCCCATTCCCGACACCTGCCCCGTGAGCTTTAAAATGCCGCGAGGTCCGCACGTACACAGACATTAAGGCTGCGTGGAAGTTTGGCGATTCGCTTGGCATAAACAGCAATCGTCGGCAAAACTTTTGAGGAATCGCACGAGTTGCGAAAATCAATTTTAGCCCATGCTTTAATTTTTCTTTTCTCTTTTGAGAATTTATAGAAAAAATTTAAATTTTCATTTCTTTTACATTTTGTTATTTAAATAAACTGATTTAAAAGTTTTACTCGCAATAACTGATGTACCTCTTGTTATTAATTGTTTTCTAACTGGATTATTATTTATTTATGCTCATCTTATTTATGCTTTTATCAGACGTAACGAGTACAGTGGACACTTCAAAGAGAGTTGCAACAAAAAGTTTTTTTTTCCATGCGTCTATAATCTTTGATTTGGCTGTATTTACTTAGGTAGTGATCTAGATTACTATTATAAGAATTGCTCTTGACGTAGAAAAAAAAGTGATGTCACAAAAGCAATGAATTATATATACAGACGTTTGGTCTGACAAAGAAATTTATTCTTGGTCTATAGCCCTTGACGGTTAATGCATACTGATAAATTATTGTTATCGTAATGTAATGTTCATTTTCTATGCAGTCTCTAGAGCTGCGACATTTACAAACATTACCTTTAAACTATTGTTTCCGATTTAAAATTGTTTTTTTTTTTAAATTTTTTTAAACAAATTCATTTAAGTTTAATATTTTCTTAATCACCATTATCATTTAATTTAAAGCTTATAAAATATTTATATTACATTTAAAGATATTTCAATCTCTTTATTTTTTAATATTGACTAGCAAAATCCAAAGCACTTTGCGCGTCCACTTTTTTTTTTATTGTACTTTTGAGGTTAAATTTTTAAATTTAGTGCCATTTAATCGGATATGCCCGTGCGCCAATCAAATCGAGTTTTAAAATACTTCACAATATCCTGCCATCCTTTTCTCAGAGAGGATTACAATTTTGTTAATTTATCTAACAGTACTCTTCTGACATGAAATTTTATCAAAAGAAATTTTAAATAAAAAAAAAAACGGTAGCAAGGTAAAATGAATAAATGAAAAGAAAAAAAAACGAACATGTTCTCTGCAAAAGGGTTAATTGCAAACATATGCAAAAATAATCGTAAGACCGTCCAATGCTTTATGTTAAATTCATCGTATTAATTTTTTATGCATCGAAATGCATACAGCAACACATGAAGTACAGCAAATTCAACATATCGCATACACAGCCCATAATAACCGACGACCGCAATAAAGAAAATTACCGAGAGGTGCAATGCTGACCGAACGCTTTACTCTGCTCTGCGAAACTGTGCTACCGTGAGGGGACGGAGTCGTGTCAAGGCGGGAGAGAAGGGGTGTCGCAAAAAAAAAAAAGAGTAACGCGCCCCTTTTCGTGAAGGAGCGAAGGTTGACACCTTCGCTGAGCGCTTGAAGTTGAGTGCACACGCGAGCGGTGCGTATTGTGTTTGCTTTGTTGTTCAAACGTTACGCGCGACACACGCCCACCTCCGCGCTTCTCGCCTCCGCTCTACCCTCTCGCGCGCTCGCTTAACTGTTTTTCTAATTTACTCGTTGCTAAGTACTTGTTTACCCGCGCCCATTCCTTTCTTTTATTATTTCTAATTTTCCAATGCTTTTGTTTTTCTTTTCGATTCGACGTTCTTTTTCTTTTATATAATTGTAGCAACGCTTTTGCCATAGAAAATTGATTTATGCTGTAACACTGTTTTTCTAATTTACTCATTGCTAAGCAACTTGTTTGCCCTCACCTATTTTTTTCCCTTATTATTTCCAATTTTCTAATGTTTTCATTGGCTTTCGATTTAACGTTCTATTTTGTATATAACCGTTGCATTATTTTTGCAGTTAAAAAGGTTGTTTAATACTTTGACACTGTTTTTATAATTTACACATAGCTTAGTACTCGATTACTCGTGTCCGATTCGATTAGACCTTTTTTTAATAAAATTGTATACGTTAAAAAACTTTAAATTAATTATAATGCAATCGATAGAGTTAAAACCAAATATAGTAAAATTTACTGCAATTGTAGTAAAAATGTCTGTATAGAATAGCGCAGAGGGAGGACATCATACTCGCTTTTAACAAAAATTTCTATATTTATCGTAAAAACTGCTATTGTAAGTAGTAATTTTTCGTAACATTATTGCACAAAGTGTTAAAAATTGCATTAAACTTTGGTCTAGTCAAAAATATCCCGTAGCAAACTTTACTATGTTTCTCAATGTACATTCCCGTGTAGAATTGCAAAATTCTTTTCACTCGAAACGAGCTCTTTTCCTCCCACCGTCAGTGTTCTCCGCTGCCAAGTCGTGAGGGTGGAAAGAGAGGAGGGAGGGGGTAGGTCGCAAGGCGCGTACTAGGGGTGCCTACATGCACGCGATGAAGGGCACCAAAGGCGAGGAGAAAGGGAGACGACGGGGGAGAGGAGCATAAAAAAAAGAAGAAAGTGCGGCGGATCGTGCGCCCGCGTTTATATAAAACGCGAGCGAGCGATATAAGGACAAACATCCGAGTCGAGTACACAACCTACTTTCCTTTTCCTCCCCCTCCCCCCCTTATTCGCGAGCGGCTGTTTGTAGACGCGCGAGTGGGCATATAAAAAGAATGCACTTCGTAATTTACGAGCGGCACTTCTCTGTGCATATCGGAGGAGCTAAATAATGGATCGAGTGGAGGAAAAACACAAAGGGAAATTTATAGATATTGAAGTTCGATTCTTGTTAATTGACTTTTCATTTCGCCCTTGCGATCGTTTGATTTAAATTCGAAAATGTTTTGCTACGAAGATTTTTCAGTTGAATTATTTGAAGATAATTTTTAATTATTTATTTTATATACAAATGCTGATTATATCCTACCGATTTTTACGTACAAAATTATTTCCAATTCTGTCCAGCAAAATTTATCATATCTATGTCAAATTTTATTATAGTGTAGGAATTTTTATCTGAGACTCCAATCAGTGGTCACATTCCTTTTAACAGATAGTAATTTTTATAACACTTCTTTGTCAGTGTACAATTACCATTAAAACTACTCGTTTTTTAATAATAATAAATAATTATACACCACACTGAAAAAAAATTTGGTAATTTTAAATAAATATTTCGTTGAATAGTACTTGTTATATATTTCTTTAAATCAACTAAATATTTCTTTGGAATTAAATGAATTTATTTGTTTCAAAATAATAATTACTTAATCTAAAGAAATATTTAACAAGTACTATTCAACGAAATATTTATTTAAAATTACCAAATTTTTCTCTCAGTGCATTTATAATTATTAAAGAATTATTATTCATTATTTTCCTTTATAAAACACAGGTAAATACTTCGAATCGCTTCTTTATGCACTAAATTCCTATTATTATTAAAACTCTCTTTAAATTTTGAAGAATCAATTTAAAATCCTTCAAAGTCAGGGGTGAGGGGTAAAATTCGAGGCCCAATGCGGCCGCGTGGAGCATCTCGAAAAAATCGCTAGGCAAAGCCCGCACGGGGCAAGGTAACGAGCGGCGACTCGCAAAAACGCACGTCAGGACGGCGAAAAAACAACGAGGAAGAAGAGGGACCCGTGGCGGGGGTGGCCGCGCGCTAACGAAGTGTCCCCGACGCCCGCGAGTAGTAAAACTTGCCCTTCCCCCCTCTCCCTCGACCCCTCTCTTTCATTCGTAGGTTCGTCAGTGCAATAATGCTCAACTACCCGCTGTTCCCCTCCCTCCCCTTTCTGCAGCACAGCGGACAGTAAACTCGTGTTTGCACAACTCTTTGTGTCCCGGAGGAGTATACACGCGTGGGAGAGCGACTAGAAGCGCGCGTCACTCGCAAAACGGGGACGCCAAAGGCTGCCGCTCTATCCCCCTTCTCTCCCCCTTCACTCCCGTTTCTCCCGTGCTTTCTTTCTCTCTGCCCGTCCGTGTTCGTATTTTTGCTTACGTGTGTTTATACAAGCCTTCGCTCGTCTATTTTTAGTTGTCTTACGCCAAAGAAGCTTTACGAGTGGCCGGCCATTTCTGCGTTGCATCATCTGTGCAAATGGCTAGTTTGAATACGCTCAAAGTTCTTAAAAAAGAGTTTCCGTAGTATATAGACAAATGAGAGTTAGCGGATGCTCGTCAAACGGGGTAGATGTGGGTGTGTGTAGGTGCGCGTTTTTAGGTATGTGAGCAAGTCAGTAATTTAAGCGAAAGTTTTCAAAAAGAGTTCACACTGGCTTGAGCAAATGTCACTGCAAGTAGAAGCCGAGGGATAGTTTGGACACTTTTATGCTCCAAAGTCCTTTTTTTGAAAATATTTTCAAAAAAAAAAGTAACACCACAATTTTCTTGCAATTGAAGTAAAACAATATCCGTTAGTTTACAGCTTTTTTTTATTTAACAGTTTACAACTTATATTTTATAGTTTGACTGCAGTTTGATTAAAAATATTGAGTTCACTATAATCAAACTACAACCTTACCATAAGTATTTTAACTTGATTATAGCTTTTTTCTATAAGATGATAGCTATACAATAGTAATTTATTAATGTTACAATTTTTCGCTCTAATCATTAAAAAAAAATTCATAATTAAATTTTAAATAAAAAGAGACACTAGTTCAAAATGATAACGTGACTTTAAAGATTGATGATTAGGGTGAAAAAAATATTTATTGCATCTCGTTTCATTTTTAGTGTATGGAGTCCTTTCATTGTCTTCATAGGTACACCTAACACGTGCTTCAAGTAGTGTTTATAGCTTAGTTTACGATTTCGTCCAGTCCGCGCGTTTTTTCGAGCATCGACAGGGCGGGATGGTAAAAGGGATGCGCGTGCCTCTGCACTGGCAGAGCTAAGTCCTCCTTTTTTGCTCGTCGCATGCATAATAGGGTTAGGATTCATTAGCAATCAGAGATGGAGGGTTCGATTGTTTACTCGCTCTCTTTCTCGTGCGCTTTGTCCTCGCGCGCCCGCCCGCCTCCCACGTCCGTCCGTCGGACGTTCTTCTCTCCCTTTCTCTATGTGGGCACGCGCAATTTTCTGCGGGCCCGACGACGCGCACGACGCGCGCGCCAGAAGACACGCGTTCCGACGATTTCCCCCGGTTCGTTAGCCACTCGACGATTTTCGACTTTTGGTGCCTTTTTCCACTGTTGCTTGGGAACACTTTTTTTTTCTTTTTTTTTTTAAGAGGTCAATCTAGTCTGCGCTTTTGTACTCATGCTATCGATGGTATGTAGAGCTTCGTTTGATAGGTTCTTTATTAGAGGAGTATCTGTTAATTTTGATTTTAACTTTATCTGAAATTTGACAATTAGCGAAGGCTTTATATAATTTTTTTTTTTTTTAATTCTAGATTGTACATTTTATTTCTGTTTGCTTGAGAATGTTATCATGAAATCTTTTCTTTAATCAATTTAATTAAAACTTTAGTTGATTAAATTATTCAATAATGAATATATTTATTTCAATAATTATGTAGATCTAACTAAATGGTTTTCTAAGAGTAATTTTAGTTTGATTTACAAAGTTATTTTCTCAATGTAGTTCGTGTCGCTTTGCGATATTCCACTTCGCACAATAGAGACTCACTCCATCGAAGAAAAAAAACATACCCTACCCTGGGTTCGATAATTCGCGATAGTTGAGCCGGGACAAGTCCAAAAAATAAAGCTCTGCGAGCAGAAGCGGCGAAACAGGAAGAAAAAGCACAACAATCGAGACGCGAGCGGATGTTTAACGCGAAGTTCGCACGTCGCGCGAAAAGCCGATGATGCGCGCCGATTTATCGCGCGCGCCGACGAAAGAAAGTCGCCCCGGCTCGTTTCGCTGAGGCTGAGAGCCCGCCGCGGGCCGCAGGACAAAAGGCGCCCCCCTCCCCCGACCCCTCCGAACCCCTGAGCGAAAGGCCGATCGATACAATAGAATATTTGTACAGAGCCGGGCGCTGATGAGGGGTGCACGGCAGCCCCGACTTACAAGTGGATGCCGATTGTCCCTGTTGCTGTTTCGCGGCGGGCATCCTTTTGTTTTGCCGTGCGCCCACGTTTTCAACGTACGTGTGTCTGTATTCATGAGGAGGAATTTTTAGACTTGCGATGGGTTTTGTGGTGATTTAAAAAGTTTTTTTTTTTGCGATGACTTTCGCGTTGACGCAATTTGCATCTTTTTTTTTAATAATTATTACTTTCGAAACATTAATTATACTATTATTTTGTTGGAATATTTATATTTTGAGCATAGGGATTAGTTGGCGTATACTAAAGATAAAACTATATAGTAAATTGATGTCTGACCATAACTGGGTAATTTCACTTACCATTAGTATATTACTATCAGGCGATTTTCATTACAATCTTTCTCTCCAAGCATTAAATTTGTACTTAAATAAGTGGAATTTGCAAGTGACATAATATAATTAACAAATAATGTAATAAGTATTCAATTTTGCTAAAAGTTCGAGTATTAAAAATTTAGATGAACTTACTTAAAAATGCACCAAGCAAACATTGTATTCTATAAATGGAATTAAGAATGCGCATAAAGATAGTTATAAATTAATAAGACTTATTTAATTTTAAAACTGAATTTAAGCTTTGAGCTTTGTAAAAAATCAAAGATGTTATTTATTAATGAGTATCCCATTATTAACTTTATTTCAAGTAGATTCAGACATATGTGATCAGACAAAAAATTTTAAGCATTAAATTCTAAATATTACACTACAATGTATACTTTAACAACGTTGTTTTAAATTTTATTTTATTATAAATTTTGTACAGTATTGTGTATGCATTCAATACGCCATGTTGTATCAGATAATTTGTATAATTTATGTTGTCTTAATAAGTTCACAATTTTTTTACGACGATTTTTGATCTGCCTTTTAAATATGAATAAGTGAAATTTATATTTTTCTTAATGTTAAAATTGTCTTCCACATTCAAATACATGAATAAGTGAATGACTTATAATGTAGAATAAGTGGAATATTCACTCATTCATATTAAAAGAGCGAGAAAAGGAGTATCTGACATTTGAAATATTGTCATATTAAAATGAACCATTTTATTGGATCTGGCGTTCAATTATTTTAAATAAGAATATTATATAGTCCAATGAAAAATATTTCAAGTCTCTTAAATATTCACAGCATAAACACTTCAAACCGTCTTTACTCGCAACAAACAAAAACTGGTATGCAACAAACAAAAAGTTTGTCTAACTAATAACAATAATATAATCCACCAACACTTCAATGAAAAATATTTCAGATCTCCTAAAAATTCACAGAATAAACACTTCAAACCGTCTCTACTGGCACGGTGGTATGCAATGAAAAAAAAGTTCGTCTAACTAATAGCAATAACAATTGTTTAGTTAATAACAATACTATAATCAACCAACACTCCAATGAAAAATATTTCAGGTCTCTTAACAATCCATACCATAAACACTTCAAACCGTCTATTCGCACGGAGGTACGCAATGCAAAAAAAGTTTGTTTAACGTACGGCTAAACAAATTAAAAAAACGACATGCAGTGCGCACGGGTCTAATGAGTGGACTTACGCCGACTGCACCCGCATGCAATATGCAGAGGAGGAGCGGAGGCGATGCGCGCCGACGCCGGTGGTAATATTATTTGTTTGATAATCGATAGCATCACGTCATCGCGTGCCTGCCTACAGTACGCGCTTTTTCGCCGTCCCCATCGCCAAAAGTTCGGCCGCCGAGTCCGCGTGCGGGAAACGCGTGCCGCGCTTAAATGAATTATGGGGAGGGCGTTTCGAGTGTTGCTTTTTGCGGCTCGCCCGGTGATACCCCAAAGTCTTCTGGAGTCATTTCCACGGGAGGTTGGGAAGTGCATTTGATGTTTATTGGTGCATCCATAGAATGAAGTCTATAGATGAAATTCTTCTAGGTGAAGTCTAAATGACGGGCCATTATATAGTTGCAGATAATCGGAAAAACTAAAGTGGTAGGTCGAATCATATTTTTAATAGTTGCAATTACTAAACTACGAAGCTATAAAAAGTATTAAAATTCATGAGGATCCAGAAGGAACCAGATGAACAAAAGTTATAATTCGTTTATTTTAATGTAATATTATGAAAGTCTTTAATGTTTACGATAACTCAAGTAGAATAATAAAACAGTAACAAATATTTGTGTGCTTGAGGTATTAGCATCATATGGGCATCATCATATTTGATATAAAATTTGAACGGATATTATTTTAATTCGTTATAATATAGTTTATCAAGCTATACAGTGCATCTTTTTTATTTATCAGCTAAATTAAAAATATAGCATTTGAAATTACTGTCACGCACCATGCAATTCAGTCGTTTAGGGCTATATAAAGAATAATCAAGTTATTTATAGTTATAAATACAGCTACTTGCATTCTCCACTTGCACTTGTGCGTGTGCCTCCGTAAATGCACACAGAGAGTGATAAATAATGAACAGACTTATTTAAATTACTGAACCTATGCAACATCAATTTACTTATGTACGCACACGATCATTTCTCGAAATTACTTTTAAAAAAGGCATTCCATTTAACATTTACTATTTTAATAACTCACTTGCGAAGAGGAATACACGCGAAAGGAATCGATGATTAACACCCGCGACAGAATAAAGAGGGTCTCGCGTAGTCCGTTGTTTACCGACCCGCCGGACACTGAGCATCGACTAAAAACAAGCAAAAGATGCCGCGCGGGGGTGAAAGTTGCAATAATACATCCACGCGTGTCTCTTATCCCCCTGCCCCTCAGGCCGGTATGCCTCGCACAAAAGTGCGCGTCCGAGCCCGGAAAATCCCTTTAAAACTGATATCCGATTTCGGCAAGAGCGCGAGGACAAAAGATATCCATTTCTGCGAATCGCGCGCCACCACCCCGTCCTCCGACTTCGCGCTTTCATGCGCAGCCTCGAGCTTTTGTTTTCTCACTTGTTCCTTTTTTCTGGGGGACCTTTCCTTTTTTTTGTGCGATGGAAGGGAGAGGATGGTGTCTTTCTCTTTCCACGTGCGCGGAGTTGGCGCTTTTTGCCGATGGCGTGGCTTTTGATAAGAAACGGTCGTATTAGATTATGAGTATTTTTTAGATGAATTCCCATTCCTGGAATCCAGGAACTGCAGTGATGTGCACTGTGCAATTTACTTTGTTAAATTTTAAGTGTCTTTATGTGTTTTAAATCACGTCGTGAGATGATGTTCGTGAATTATTTATAAAGGAATTTAGGGAATTTAATTTTTATTGGAAAGTTTTTATCTGTTTACAATTTTTTTTTTTAGTAAAATACATAAAATGTAGCTGGAAAATTTGATGAGATGAAATATATCTATAACTTTTTTTAGCTCTTGATTGACTCGCCAAATCTGATTTAACTATAAATATTACATTGATTTATTTGCTGTATTTTAACCCAATATACATTTCAATAAAAGTGGAGTAGGTCTTCCTGATGAACGGGCCATATTATATATTCAAAACAGTAACCGATTTGGAAAACCGAGAATATCAGTAAATAAGAGAATAAGCAATGCATTTCAATATGAATATCGGTATCTTTCGTTTTTACCACCACCTCTAAATTATTGAATCCATTGAATATTTTGTGTGACTATACTACAACCCTTCTGAAATTCTTCTAAAAATATTTATACATCGAATCGAGTTACGTACTAATTTAATGATCCCAAAAAACCAATGAAAGATAAAATTTCAGAATCTTACAGCAATTTCGAATCGATTTATTTAAATAATTTTGTTTCAAAATCTACTGCAAACTTAAAGATACCGAAAACGTGTAGTGCTTTCAACGCAAAAATTAAAATCAATTTATTCTCTATTATGTAAGCCATTTTTTCCACTCCACTTTTTGTTTTCACAGATTTGTATACTTGAAAGCTCCCTACAGTCTTTCATAATTAATCTAATTAAAATTAATCGCGCCTGCAGTGGCCGTGGCCACAATTGACGTCGCTCGTGCATATTTTGTGCCGCGAAACTTCGCGCATTGTTTATCGGACAATCGATGCACTCACTATCCGCGGCAGAGTGACGTCGTATTTACAAACAGGCGGTGACGCGCCGACAATAAGACCCGACTCGTACGATTACCGCATGATATGCCCTACATCGGCTGCCCGACGTCGACGCACATTGGCTAATTTCCCGTCGCCGGGCTAATGGACGTGTGATTTGTGCGTCGAAACAGACAGTCCCTCGAAATAAATCCGCTAAAAGTGCGTTTCTTTCATCTTGGTAGAAATTAAAAAAATTTAATGGCAATTTATAATAGCATACATCACTGTTACAATTAATCCCAAAATTGCAAATATCTCGAATTTATGAAATCGTGACTAGTGCCCTTTTTCAAAATTACCACCGATTATATTGAAGTGAACTCCCTAAGATGTTTGATTAATGTTTCTATTATCGATATAATTAAAGTAAAAAAGGCATGCAAAATATCAGAAAAATAAAATCTCTTTGGATCAATCAATTCCATTTCTGCGCTACTTGTCAAAAACATCAAAAGCTGTATTCAGCGATATCCTCCTAATCAGACTCGCAGCGGCCTAATTACCTTGGCGTCTCTCGACTCATCCTCCTGGTTGATCAAAAGGGGGCGTCGGCGTCCGCGACGGGGCCACAAAGAGCGCGAAGAGTCGCGACGCGTGACACGCAAGAGTCCCTTACAACCGTACGCGACTAAAATCCCTGGAGAGACAGCGCAGTCCTCCTTCGTAGCGCGACGTCTGGGCCCCCGGGGCCATATTATTATTTTCATTCCTTCATCGTGTGCACGTGTGGCCGCGCGACGAATTTCTCTCTCGTTCCCCCTTTTTTCGGGGAGGGGGGGGGGGGCGCCGCGCCGACAGTCCCTTTCATCCCGCGGCCGCTTCTTCCTCATCGAGTTGGTGCATGTGTGGGCGATTAAAAGCGCCCAGACTTTTCGGCGCATAATTGCGGGACTCGCGGGCACGAGGTGTCGCCGAGCGCGACTTCGCGGTTTTGTTATAAGGCGCAAGAGCGTGTCTCATCGTTGGCGGGTCGACTTTTTTTTTCCTCTAAGCGAGGGGTGCGATTGCGCCTGCACTTGTGTCCCTTCTGGGCTCGAGTTGCTTCGCGACGGGTGTCAAGGGATGACGCATAAGGCGCGCCTGCGTGTCGAGCAGTTGAATTTTTCAGAAATTTGGATATATTATTCTATCTTAAAAAAAGTAATGGTCTTTGTTGTGAAGTATTTAATTCGTAAACGTAATCCTATCTTAAAAAAGTGATGGCCTTTGTTGTGAAGCATTTAATACACTGAGAAAAAAGTTTACTAATCACAATTAACCATTACTTGCTTTAATTAATATTTACTTGTTTCAACC
>JAWWEN010000038.1:10888444-10958128 GCA_035582955.1 Sycophila texana | reverse complement strand
GGGAGTAAAGTGATGTTGTGACTAAAAAGTATCACTTTACTCCCTCTGCGGAGGTCAATAAAGTGGACTTTTCAAGTGATTAGGGTGAAAAAGATACTTTTAAATTAAGTTGCTATCCTAGAAACAAAAAACTTAAATTTACCGCGTGCCGCACTCCCGACTGAACATAATACGTAGCAATCGTGACTCCTCACTCTCCCCATAGTACTCGAATAACGTATGCCTATATGCGCCATCGCCATCTCTGGATCAGCGTTCATCAGGGATCGGATAAGGTATATCCTTTAGTTTAACTACCTTACGCGTGAATGAGATGGAGTGAAATAGTTTCGATAAATGAGAAGGAGAGAATTGGGAATAGCTAAACTGGGATGCGCCCTCTGGAAGCGAACTACTACTATATTAGGAGTAGATCTGAATACATTGCCAGCATTATAGGCTCCCCAGTGGAAATTAAAGCAAATTTTATAGTTGTTATTAAAAATTAGATAACTTTATTAGCTACTTATTATAGTTATTTTACATAACTACTAGGGGAGCTTCGCCCCCCTGCGCGCTACGAGCGCCAACCCCCCATTTCCGTTTTAAGATTTTCAATTATTTTTATTTTATCTAGTAAAGTTTTAATCGTTTTATTATTTAATGGTATTCTGGAACATACAAAATTTTAAAATTTAAATAAACAATTATTTTAATAGGGGAACTCGGCGCATAGTAAGCAAGGTGGACCTTCGGGGCATATTTGGCCACCCCATTCAATATGCACTGAGAAAAAAATAAAGTTGTAGCTCCCGAAATATAAGGTACCGCATACCTTAGCGCTCCGATAAGTAGTAGGCGGTGAGGTATACTATTTTCTTGGGTTAGCCGTACCTGATAGTCCGGTACGACCTATTGGACTGTTATCCGGTAGAGCTAACTAAGTATAGGGTACCAGATAGTCTGGTACCCTGTATTGAAATATACGGTTTTGCGAACTGGAGATTGATATCTACTGTTAACGTAACCGGGTGGTATTCGGTAACCATAACTTTTTTTTCTCTCAGTCTGTTGCATTTGGTGTAAAAAACTAAATTTTATAATTTCTCAAGAAGGAAATTCATTTGTTATAACATTCTTTAGAGAGACATTATTTCCATAGCAACCGTTAGAGGGCACATATTTTCGTATCAATCTGTTACCATTCATTTACATAGCCAATATCAGGTGGTACTGGTTTTCCATAGCAATTTTAGAGGGCGCTAAAAGAAAAATGATTGTCGCGATACCATTTCATAACTGCTCGCGCATTGTTAAGGACGTTGGACTGGATCTCGCTGGAGTGAGTAGTTACCTGAAATGCCGACAAGTAAACGAAACTTGGCAACGTCGCCGCGCGTAGTAGTATAGCCATGTGCATTCATAAATTCGTCAGCTACTGACTTCGCTTCGCTCTCTGCAAGATGCGACGTTGCCAAACTTGTATATCAAAGGGGAGGGGATGTGTTAAAAAGGGAGGGGGGCATAGCAAATGGGAGGGGATGTGGTAAAAAGTGAGGGTGGCATAGCAAAGGGGAGGGGATTTGGCAAAAAGAGGGTGTATTTGGCAAAGGGGGGGGATTTGGTAAAAAGGGAGAAGGGCATAGCAAAGGGGAGGGGATGTGGTAAAAAGGGAGGGGATTTGTTAAAAAAGGAGGGGGGAATAGCAAGGGGGGATACCCCCACCATTTTTTGAAACAACGGCGGCGGCGATAGTTTTTTATAATATAGAGAGATAACAATTTTCCCACCGAAAAATTATTTGATACATGAGCCAAAACAAAGAGTAGCAACAACATGACCAGAAAGTGTTACTAATAACTTAAAAAAAAAAAGGTTGCCCGACGATAAAAATAATAAAGTGCGAGCGCCAATCGATCGGTGAAGCGCGAGCGGCCAAATTAAATTTCACCATCAACGAAATGGGTCTGCGCGAAAAAAGTAAATTTGCGCGCGATGGGAAAAACAATTAACAAGGGGGGCCTAGCTCCCCCGCCTATCCCCCTCTTCCGATAAACGCGGGCAATATCCGCGATGCGCTCATCCGCGAAGCCGAGCAGCGCCGGCGCATCTGGCCATCGGAGAAGCGCCAGGGAAAGAGCAACAAAATCGCCGGTAATAGAGGCCCTTGATATTTACTACGCGATTCTTGGGGATATTACCGATGCTTCATTATATTCAAACGGCGGGTATTGTCTAGTGTATATTGCGTCTGCGAAGAACGTTTCGTTCTATTATTAAAAGTTTCTGGAGTTAGTGGCTGCTCTGTCGTTTATATGGAAATTTAACTTTAAATTTTATTAATTTTTCGGTAAAATATTTTTTATGTAATTTTAAAATTTTTCAATTACAATAAATATAGAACTCGAAAGCTTCTCAAACAGTAACAAAGTTGTATTTTTTATACTGTACCAGTCTACAGTACATATTTCGAGTAGAAAGTTAAAGTGAAAAGATTTGT
This sequence comes from Sycophila texana, assembly GCA_035582955.1. Classification (NCBI taxonomy): domain Eukaryota; kingdom Metazoa; phylum Arthropoda; class Insecta; order Hymenoptera; family Eurytomidae; genus Sycophila; species Sycophila texana. Next base: position 10,955,649 of record JAWWEN010000038.1, on the reverse strand, counting down.
GAATTTATAGTTTTTAATTTTACATAAATTCATTAAGTTTAGTTCTTAAATTATCATTCCTTTAAAATCCCGGGTACTTTAAAATTCCCATCGATTCTTGAAAGGAAAATCTTCATCTTTCCCGCAATACGGCGCAGGTCGAGCCATTAGCGGAATATACGACCGGACCACTAAATCAAGCGAAACCCAGGCGCATTCTCCTCTGGAAAAAAAGAGCGAGAGATCGAAAGGAATTTCGAGGCGCCTCCGCAGTTCCATTGAGAGCGCGGCTTCCCATACTCCTCCGCGCGCGGGGCAAATAATATCGCGGTAATACCGGGCGGGCGGGTCCGGGGCTGGTTTATGGCCACTTGTTATTAAGGCGCGTATATCTGTCCGCGGCGGGCTAACGATAAGTCTGGAGGACGTTCGCTCGCTCGCGAAAACACACCGCGAAATTGGCCCGGTAAACGCTGCTACGAGGTGCGCACATGGCAATTTCATTAAGCGCCGGAGCCCGAGGGTGGCGCCGGCAGAATCGAGAAACGCTCTTCCGATGTTTCCCCGAGCTCCTGCGTATAAGCCACCGGGACTTGTTTTGTCCCTCCCTCCTTTTTTTTAATCGGCGAAATTTGGGTGCTATGCTTCTTTATTAATATTTACTTGTTTATGTTTTTCCAAGATAGATAGAGGTAGATGATACGATAGTCATTGGTATTTTATAATTGTACTTTCTGATGACGCCCTATTGAGATACAAACGTACTGAAGTAAAAATAGTTTTTTCTTAGATTACATGTTTTACAAAGTCTCAGATTTAAAAAAAAAAATATTTAGACTTCTTCAATGATTCAAAATTTCTGAAGAGTGTACCAAATATTTTTGTGAGTGAAAAGGTAGCATTTTTTTTAAAAAACTTCATAAGAGTGTTAATACGTTTAAAAAAATCCAAATGAAAGAATAATACTGCAACCCACAACAATTTCATGGGACTAATTAGCCTTTCAATTCGACACGAAAGAGCATCCGTTTCACTTGGCATAGCCGAAAAATCCCCGGTAATTTGCGCTAAATTTGACGATAATTCGTCCCCTGGAGCAGAAGCAGAAGCAAGAGGAAAAAAAAGGAAAAACGAAGGAGCCAAATGAAGCCCAGTTAAATCTACCAGTGCGCGCACCGCAAACAAGTTGCACCGCGAAACCGCCTCGCGAGCTCGTAAATCATACGCGTAAACTCGAGTTCTCCTCGTGCAGTTTCAATTTCAGTTGCGTTTTAATTAGCGGAATATATAGTAATGTCCCGGTGGCTGGTGTCCAGTGCCGTGGACCGCCGACGTGCCGCATGTGCGCACTCGCCACCTCCCTTGATATTTTTGCTTGCCGTTTTTTTTTCTATTATCTTCTCTTTTATTTTTTTTGGCGTCTGTCGCACGAATTTTTTTCATTGTACCTGTTTGGCACAATGAATGGAACAATATTGTTTCTTGGAATTTTTCCTTTTTTTTATATAAATATTTAAATTATAACTAACAGTTATAAGTAGAAGTTATAATTAAAATATAATTAAAATATATATATACGCACTAGACCGGTAAAGAAATCCTTCTTACATTATCTTACTACCGGAAAATCATGTCTTTTGCTCCTTAACATGGAATCAAAAAGCCTTATTTTCATATTTAGATACGCAAAGATTATATACTTAATTACCATTTCGCATGGGTAATTTTTTCTTAAAAAATTACTGATTTTTCTGTAGGACAACTAAGTCAGAAGTCTAAGGACTAATAAGTCAGAAATTAAATTATACGCATAATATTTTGCTGTTAAATGTTTATGCCACGATCAGTTTTTTTTTATTGCCGCAGCTTTCAAGGGGTAGAAGGCTTTATGATCAGGTGAATTTGTCTTATAGATTATACAGTTAAATTATTTCGAGCCCAATTGCTCATTCTAGTCTTTAGTAATGTAATTATTTTCATTATCGGTTAAACATTTTTCCCATTAAAGTTCCACTTTTTTGCATTACTGGCAAACTAGCAACAACCAATTATGCTTCGTATTACTTTTCCCTTTCACTGTGTATACTTACAGCCCTTAGATTTGCTACTTTAAAACTTACTTGCAACTAATTTTATTCACGAACTTATTTTTTTATATCTAACAGTATCAATTTAAATTTATTTGCGTTTGACAAACAAAAATGATTTTGGGATAATATAAATTAACAACAAATCATTATGTACCATGTTTAATTTTGACCACGTGAAATGGTGAAGCCAAATAAAATACGCCCACAAGTGCTAACATTTTTAAACAATTATATATAAAAAAAGAATAGAAGTAACAAAATAAGTAGGTCCTAAGTAAAATCATTCAAATCGTAAAAATTATTATAAATAAAAATAATGTAAAATATTGTAAGCCCCACCTTCCAGAGAAACTGCAACATTGAATATACGTGAAAGTCAAAACTAATGCATATATAGAGCTTACAATGAGCTCGAGTCGATGTAAGCACTAAAATACTTCAAACTCACATCAACGCGCCGCGTCAGCGCATCTCAGTAGCCGATGAACATTGCACCACTGACCTAAAAAAGAAATAAAACAACGGTAAATCAATGGACACGAATGGATAATCTCCGCGAATATCTCGCTAACAAATTTATACAAAACAGCAACATTTGCAATTTTCAGCTTTGTATATAGCTTTGAGGATGTCCTAGTTCAATTCCAGGTCAGCCAAACTTGGTATCAAACTATCAATAAAATCTATATTGTTGGAAATAACAACAATAAGACCCTTGCACGCGAAGAGATCTTTTCTTAAAAATATCGGGGTAGGTTGCAATGCCAGTTTTTTTAATCTGTAACTTTTTTTCTAAGCAAAAACCATCGTACGTCCCACAGTCCCTTAAAAAAAAAACTTAAAAATTCAATGAAGTCTGGAGCATTGAAATCGAGCAACAGAGAAATAAGTTAGCCCCGATAATTACATGCTCACGCAGAAAGAGAAGCACAAAAGTCCTTTGATCGCAAAGGAAGAGTGCGGCCTGCGATCTTCGCCCTCGATCCCAACGATAACATTTCGATAACGCGTAATTGGAGGCGCGAGTGTCCACTCGACGATGCGCGCTCGACCCCTCCACGCATAATACAACAAAAACAGGCGGCAAAGGGGTGCGGGCGTCGCGCGGCAACAATAACTTCGCGGCTATCTTGAGCCCTGGCTCCCATTGATCCGGACTTACGGGGAATCGTTAATTAACGAATACATGCCCGGCGAGAGGAAAGTATGCGACGGCGGGGTTTTATGCAGGAGGGTCCGGAGTTTTGTTTGTCCGGCGCCCTTCTTTCGAGAGCGTACGGCAGTCGATCTTCCGCCCGTGTCTTTTTTTGCCTCCTCCGTCGGTCTTAAAGCTGATTGCGAAACAGCCATTTGGATGCACAGATAAAATGAAAACATTAAGCCAAAGTTTCCGTGTCTTAACAGTTAAGACACGAAATTAAATTTATTAAAAATACGATGCTGTTAGCTAAAACGTTTAAATTATACCTGACTTTAACTTATTTAACTTATACCTAACCTCACCTAATTATTTTTTCGTATTAAACAATTTCAAACGCGTACAAAATATTATAAATATCATCAGTGTTTTTGTGATCATTAAAACTTAAAGAACATTATTTATTTTTATTTATTTATTAGTAATATCAATTATTTTTTTGTAATTTGAATTTCGTGTCTTAATTGTTAATTAGGCACGGACATTTTGGCTCAATCTTTCGATCGTTTTTATCTGCGTGGCAGGGACTTAATGTAGTCCCTGATAATTTAAATTTAGTGTTTGATTTAATACCTGTCTTTACTATAGAAGTACATGGATAATTTCAAAAGTATACGTAATTTATGACTAATTCAAATTCCGTTCGAATTAAAATTGTTTATTTGTTGACACAAGTTTCAGTCGCAATCTCACTTGAGACAGAAGTATCTAATCTAAAGCTGCAAATGTTAACTTTACAGGTTCTTAGTTTCCAATATCTAAGAAATATCTAATCTAAAGCTGCAAATGTTAACTTTACAGGTTCTTAGTTTCCAAAAAAAACGAATATTTACGTACTCGTGTCTAATGAAAATATTATAATCAAATAAAACTAGTCCAATTACATACGCGCGGATTTTGCATGTATTTTGCAATCTGATTAAAGCTTGCAGTATAAAACGCATGCTGATTATCCTCGATTTCTCTTTCAATTGATTAAAAAATATATAGAGAAAGTTTTGGCTCAAACTCAATAAGCGTCTCGAACAAATTTAAACAAAAAATTCACATCATATACATTTTTTTAGAGCACCATAGCAAAGGCGAAAGTTAAGTTCAGCCGAGCAATGTTTAGTACTCTCGTACAATTGCATGCGGGTACTAAAAATTTTCCAACGCAGTAAAACAGCGAGCAAACATCCGAATGGTAAAAGAAAATTTTGCAAAAAGCTCAGGCTGGCAAACACACGCGGGCCGTCATACCTTCTTACATTAATTACATCAGCGCGAATTCGGCGTTCCGTACGCTCACACATTAGCCGTGTCGTTCGTTTACATTCCCCCCTTTCCCACCCTCCCTCCGGATCCCGCCATACGTCATTCTTTCACTCGGCGGCGCGCTCTCGCACACATGCGTCATTCTCTCACCCTCGCAGACTTTCGACTTCGCGTCCCTGCTCATAACAATGCGAGCGCGCGTTGTTTGCCCACATCCGCGGCAAGAGAGAGAAAGAGAGAGAAAGAGAGAGAGAGAGAAAGTCCCGTGGTGGATATCGATTCTGCGCCCGGGTCTTCGTTAGGCGGCCGCTTGGTCGGGGGGTTCGTTACACAAATGAAATTTCGCGAGCCGAGCCCCGATTTATTCGCCTCTCGCAGATCTTCCGAAGTGCAAGACTAAAGCTCGCGCTGACATTGAACGGGTCGCGAAATTTAAATATGCTTAGAGCTTCGCTGTGTCGATTATCGAGTTTTTCAGGTCATATTTTTTCTGCACAATTTTAGATCGGTAATAAGATCAATAATTAAGTAAGGAGAATAATTGGGCCTTTGAAAATTGTTTTTGATAAGACTAATAGTTTAGATTTTTGTTTAAATAAAGTGAATTATTAACAGCCTTCCCTTAAATGATACTAAGCAATACAGTTTGAAAATTTCGATAAATAGATTGATAAATTTAATTACGGATAGCCCAGTTTCAAGTAGATTTTCCATAATTCAAAGCCAAGCCCGAAAGGTAACTAATCAAATCCACGATGCAATTAGAAGATTCGTCCTTACATAAAACCGAAATCGCAATTCGCGCCGATATATCACGGACCAGCGGATCGTGTAAGATAAGCCAGTCCATGAAAATTCAAAATCATTCGGTAACGGCGCAATCACGAAATCCCGTTATCGGCCAACCCAATTTCCGCTATCCTGCGAAAAAAGCCTTACAAGAAGAGGCGCTCAATCGAAGACGCGCTAATCTCTGGCTTTATGGCCTGGCGCCATGAAAGCGAAGGGCGCGAGCCTTTATCAGCGGCGAGACGCGCTGGGGATGACACGTGTTCGTTCCCAGGCTCATCGCGTGATGAATGATAGTGAATTTCACTATTAATAGAATGTTGCGAGCGAAAGGGTGGAGGAGGTGGTTTCCCCCGGCTCGTACGCAGATCTATGCATAACACGGACGGACACATCGCTACACGTTTGCGGGAAATTTCCCAGAGAGCCGTTACGTCAAGATATGGGATATTGCGGGTTTGTATGTTGAATTGATGTGATTGATTCTTTTTGTTTCTGTTGATGTTATGGGGAAATGCATCGGATCTACATTGAGAAAAATATCGTGATATCATTTTTTATGCAATCGATAACAAAAATTGCGCTTCGTTCTGTAATTAAAAACTTTTGCAGAATTTTCTGCAGGCGAAAGCCCAAAGCCTGCAAAAAAAATTCTGCAGACTTTGTTCCTACGGGATACACTGTTCCTACATATTGTAGTAATTTTTGTTAACGATTGCATTAAAAATTATTATGATATTTTGTTAGTGCGTTTATGTTGCCGTGAATTGCAACTGATCTATACATTGTATAAATTCATTGCGTTTCTTAGATAAGTTCGTAAGCAATTTATAATAATTTATTAATTCCCATTTAATTTACACTTTCGATAAACAAGATCAATATTAATCTTATTTAAATGATGTGTTCCAAAACGGTATGAATTATTGAAATACATTAAAACTTGTTTTTGACTAAGAAAAACATTAAAAATTATTCAAAGCAAATAACCTGGGCAAATCGGTATCTTATACTTTGTATTTTCATACACGTAAAAGATAAGGATGAAAAATGAATGCATAAAGTTTTGTTAAAAATGATGTATCGTCTGCAAATACCGTATCGCATCGTCGGTATAACCAGTTTTAAAACCAGAAATTTTTTGTCTTCCGCCCATTTGAAAGTTTAGCAAAATCTTCTAAATCGACTGATTCAGCTGTATTCCGATGAGCACCTAGCGAATTCACAATAGCCCGGCAAAAGCTTATTTGATCAGAAGGCAAAAAAGAACGAGACAGAAAGCGGGAGAGCGGCGAAAGCCCATAAAGTGCCGGTCGCTGACATCGACGTACGTATTTAATTGCATTCGGCTTTCAAGTCATGGCCAGCGTTTAATTTCCCTTCCTCGGCCCATTTTCAGGTCTGCTCTCTCGCTCTCTCTCTCTCTTCTCTCCTCTCCTCTTCTCTCCTCTTGAAGCCCGCATGTCGCGAAATCGAGGCACAAAAGGAGGCGCGTACCCAGCATAGGTCGGAGAAATAAGATAATTGCTGTTACAATTGCAATTTCATTGGGGGTGAACCTGGAAAGGGTACAAAGTACGAGTTAATGTCCTTCTACGAGCTCCTCTCTGCGTTTGTTGTCGAAGGCCTTCCTCTCCCCGTTTATTTTTTTTTCGATCAGGACAGCGCTCTGAATGTCCCGGAAATGAGATTGCTGAGGAACCGGGGAGAAAAAACACTCGGTTGATCTGCAGCGCATTCGATCTGATTAAATTAGCATCGTCGTGACTTATTCGTTATTAAATTGATGTTAAAAATTCATAAATGTTATTAATTGATTGTATGGGATCATTATAGAAGCCTTCAATAGTTCGTTGGACATCTCGATTTGATGTTTATGAATTTTTTATAGTGTATTCGCGAATTGTATAGCCTTGGAAATACAGATGCTTTAACCTTATATTAAGGCATTGTATTACAGATTTATGATTTTCGATTTCCTGTAATTGTGTAGATTTTGATATTCTAGAAATAACAACGAACTTATATCAATTCATCATTTGCTTCAGATACAATACAAATTCGATTAACTAAATAATTGCAATAATTACTTAATTATCGCTCTATATAGACCGGTAAAGGGTCAATTATTAAATTTATCGATAAGACATTAACAAGCAAAGGAGACTTTTAGATAAGCCCGTGTGACTTTTTCAAACCAGTCAACCCTGTTTTTTTAAAAGTTTGGTGAAATGTCATATAACAATCCCATAAAGTTGCCAATAAAGATTATCATTTCATTTTTTATATAAAAAAGCAAATGCAAAGTTAATACAAACTGCTCATAAGGTAAAAACTCAATAAATTTTATTGAATTTGTGAGTAATCTTTATCTAAAGTTAGTAATAAATTAATCCGAGCTTTTGAAAAAAATTCTTGCCAATTATATCCCAGGAAGTTGTTTCCTATAACTTAATTTCTTTCACGCTGGAAGCAATTTGAAGTCGAATATATCAGAGCATCTAACCATAAAGTATAAAAAAAAAATTCGAGAACTGCATGAGCCTTGAGCGAGCAAATAGGCAAATCAATAGGCAGTGATGTAGTAATAACCGAGTGGGCGCGCACCAGTCCACTCGCATCAGCATTTGGTGGTTAGGCCTTAATTCGAAAACAGTCGAGTCGTGCTCGTGCCAGTAAGACGCGCGGCACTCACACACGCCTGCCTCCCGTATACAAAAGGGATAAGGCTGCCGCCGTGGAAACTCCGCGCCCTCGGCTCAGGGGTATGGTAATTGTATACGCAGCGCTCGCTCGCGCCGGGAGAATGGCAAGGTAAACAAAACTATGTAAGATTGCCCCATTAATATACATATCTCTCGGTTCGGTCTCGCGGTACTTGGGTGTGAGTAGTCTTGGCCTCAGACTTTCGGGCGGGAGAGTAGTTCGGCGTGTAGCGCAGGGTACACAATGGATATTGAGGCCATAATTTACGGCTGATTGTTACCCTCTCCTCCGAGTCGTACCCTCCCCCACACACCCCACCCTACCCTCTTGGCTTCTGCTTGGCAATCTATGGATTCCTAAACCCCGCCCTGACCACCTCCTACATACCGCAAGGCGCGTTTCTAACGACCGTCTTGAATTCGTATTAAACCGATCGCTAAGTACCCCACACCCTCAACCCTGCCGGCGTCTTTGCGAGCTTCGTGCATGGGGTAAGTGAATGGATATGTGGCTTTTCATTCGGTAGATGCGCGATTTATGAAAGAGTTTCGCTTATGTCCTCTTACGTTATTGCTGGACATTCTATCTATGCTGAGAAAAAAGTATTGTAAAAATTACTGTCTGGTATATGGGAACGCGACCATAGACTAAAAATTATCATACTTTACAGTAAAATTTGTCATATAAATATAGTATTCTGCCAATATCGAAGTTGCTCCAAGACGGTTTAGTCAGAACAAACTAAAGATATTAAATGACTGGTCAAACAATTATCTGCTCTGCATTTCCATGTTACAAATATCAAATTTTTTTCAAGAAAGTTAAGTCAGAAAAGAATATTAAAAACCTTAAATGACTCAACACTTATTTGGTCTCCATTTCTATTTTTGCTAGTGGTCCAGTCTAACTTAATTGACGGTCTATTGATTATACTTATTAGTGATATGGAGACTGCATCTGATCGAGTTCACTGCAACATACATACATCAATCTAATATTCAGGAACAGCATAGATTTAACCGCAACGCCTATTGCCGGTTTTCCCTGTACAACAACCAAACGAGAATGCAAATGTACAGAGAAGGACGGAAGTGATTCGGATCTGTTCTCAATAACGAAGAGCGACTCGAAACTGCAAGCAGACGTTGCGCAATTGAGATATTTTTTATTTATACCTTTAACACCCTTGAAGAATAGTAAAACAACGACTGAACTTGCGTTCAATTCCAATCAATTGATATGAAGCACAATCCTATATTGGACATTACATTCAATAGGTCACGTAAATAAGCCACTTCTTTTTTTAATTTTTTTATCATTATGGAAAGTGCACGGGATGAATTAAGTAATGAACTTCATACATTGCCCACTTCTGTAATGTATTGAAAAATTAGATGATTGGTTATTTTCGTATTATTTGTCAAAATGTTTTATCAGGTATTTTTCTTCAATATTAGAAATAAACATACGCAATGAAATAAGCTTCTCACAAATCATTTTGGGTACCTTTTTCAAACACTTCAAGTTGTAACTTTAGAATCGCATTAACATATTCTTCTATTGCGCCTCCCAGTTCATGTTGTAGTAAATTAATTAAGAGATACGCAGACAACAGTGAAGTTTCTCGAAGGTCAGAAGTGGCAGTGTATAGGCATGTGGATTTCGAAAAGGGCTTTTCTCAAAGGGTCCAAACGAAGAGGCTTCTAAGGGCTGGTGACTAGCTCGATTGTACCACTTACACACCGCGTCGACGATGATAACGTGCTAATCCTGCATCGTATACAGCTGGGGTCTTCGGGATCGTTCGTAGTGTTTGCTCGATACCCAAAAGCGAGGATTTTGCGTTTGAGTTAGAGTCGGTTGTAGAAATGCGCATAGAATATCTTTCATGAATAGTGCAAATAAATTGTATCGATTAAATAGATGTTCTAAGGCATCAAAATCGTGACATCACGTAAATTCGACTTTAATTTGAAAATCACTGTTACAATTTTTTATTATATGAAAAAGATAGTCGATCAATATAATATTAAAAATTAAAAAAAAAATTCTAAAGATTTATTACTACAAAAAATGAATTTATATTAGTGTGATGTAATTTCGATAAAAACTGGACGGAAATCTGTACATGCATATATTCTTTTTCTCATTGACGTTGTTCCGTGAGCGTAGGATGGATATATACAGGTTCGCATTGCATTCCTGAAAAGGTTGGGTAAATTTATCGAAATTCAAAAATAGTTTCAATTTAATTACAGAGATGTGATACTTGCTCTCCATACTGGGAAAATTTTTGACCCTCCGCATTCCTCGCTTCTTTTTGAAAATTAAATTTAGTGAATGGAATGATGCTTATTATTGCTTTTGATTTTTGAACGATCCGTCGCCCCGTTTATGAGATGTAAATGCATTGTATTTTCGCAACAAGGGACAAGTGCACCACTCGTGGGAGCTTGCATTACCCGGAATTCGCGACTTTTCCAAAGCGATCAAACGGATATGAGTTGCAGGACAAATTAATAATACTTTCAGTCCTTTTGCGTGTACGCACGAGTCAAAGTAAATGCTAAAATGCTGATTTCAATGATTTTTTACGCTTTGAAGATGCACCTGATGAGGGGTTAATTGTTTCAACATTTTCGATGGTTACAGGCTTTTAATCATACACGATAATTCATCTTTTGAGGGAAATCTGGCTAAAGAATATTAATTGTCAAATATTTATTACAGAATTAAAAAAAAATGATCTTTAAAAGTAAATTAAATATAATTAGTATAGTTTAATTTCAACGATACTAAATCTGAGCACAATATTGATATTAATGAAGACTTTAGCAACTTAATATTTCCAGAAAACCTTAATATCTCGCCTTGAGTGTATCTCGAGCACCCCATTCTCGTTCTCGTGACATTAGAGTGGCGTGAGGCTCATAAGTCCCGGTACAAATGGGAATTGGTGGTTCATCTAGGACGACGCACTTCTGTGGTCGCAGGATCTACGATCGCCATTTCTCATAGACACCATAAGCAAACAATCGCTGCGTAACCTTCAGCTCCCCCGGAAGCAAAAAGCACCGACAGTTGGTCAAAGTTTCGAAGGAGTCCAAAGTCATCCCGAGAAGAACGTACCCAACATCTACCCCTTACAGTCTGTTTCCTGATAATATAAGTCCTGTTAATATAACTTAGTATAAGTCTTGACCAATATCACAACTTTGTATGACAAATTTAAAATTTTCTTACAAAATATTAGAGCAATTCAATAGAAATATTTTTTTTTTCTTTTTTTCTTATTTCCAGTTTTAATGGAATATGTATTTTTTAGGGTTTTACAAATCATTGGCTTTTCTTTCCTTGTGGTGCGTTTATTTTTAGTGGAGTTTTCCTTCAATGTTCTTTAAAAATTTTCCTTCATGGGATATTTATTTTTTGAGGTCTTTAAATTTAATGGTATTCTCTTTCCTTATGGCATGTTCATTATTAATGGAATTTTCCTTGAATATTCTAACTTTGTGAAAGGGTAAATTTTGAACAAAATAAAAGTAGAGAGTTGAGAAAACCAAGGTAGATCAATAATGCGAGACTCCAGTCAGCTCTCATTCACGGGAAAACAACAAACGTGACGTATAAAAAGGGACTCTTTATTAAAACGAGTAATCCGCATAACCATGCGAAAGTCCGTTAAAAAAGGCGAAGATATACCTCCGGGATTTTTCCCCAGTGTGAAGTCGAGCAAAAGGGACCAGATAATTACACAATATCAATTTCGAGTTGAATTCGCATGTACGTCGTATGTTCTGACGCGGCGTGTCATCATAAAAAATAGGGAAGGGGGAGAGAAGACGCACAGTAGGGGGCCTCGAAGGAGGCGGGGATGACGCCGGTGGTCGGTGGTCAGTATTGTCAAGGCTTTGTCTGTTTGCGAAATAATCGTCGACCCAAAGCTAATGGGCCATGAAGCCTCGATATCGGACACGCCTGGCCATTCTGGAAAAACGAGAAGCTTTCCTTTTTCCACCATTCTTTTTGCTCTTCTGGGTATACCGATTCCTTTTCGCGGTGTGCAGGGTCTTTTATTGTGCGACGAGGTAAACCAGAGATTGGATTATGGGATCATTGTTAGCTCTAGTCTAATTTTTCTATTAAAATAAGCGTATACTGATAATTTTGGGAAAATACAATAATATAAACACATGATTTCTTATTACAATTTCCGGATATAAAAGTAGTTGGAAAAAATCTTTAAAAAATAACTTTTCACTTTTTAACATGACATAAAACCTGAACTAACTCAGAAAGCTCGATGAAATAATTTCAATTTTGTACGAGCCTTTTATCTAATCTAATATCCCATGCATATATATTCTTCGCAACATTCGCTCTCGTCGATCAGAGAATAAATAATTTGTCATTCGCGATATGAAGCTAAGGTCGTTCACATATCCGCCTTCTCAATACCTAAAAATATATACCGCATAAGGGTTATATTTACATCTTGTCGCGTGGCGTGTACCGGAGTTGCTTCCGGGGTGGAAGGATGCTCACGCACATACTGCGATGCGATGCAAAATTGAAGCAGCGTACGATCGATGCCCACCCCACGTGATCTCCTACACCGTGACGTAGAATCGCGCTTCTCACAAAAGGCAAATTAGTCAACTCTGATATCTCCACCATTCGAGATAAATAAATTGCATTTCTGCTGTTATTACTGAGATCGATGACGGAATTTATTTAGGAATTTTTAAGATTGCTTGGTGTAGATTTTTATTTGATTAAAGGACTTTATATCCGATAATTAAAATCGCTTAATGTTTGTGAAAAGTATTGGATCTATCAATAATTAGATTATTTATTTAATTTGTTTAATAGCAGATGTACATTTGAAAAGACGCGAATTTTCATCACAGTCAACGTTATATTAAAGAACGAATAACTGGAAATAAAATACAATCAACTGAGGAATCTAAAATTTTTCATTGATTTTAATAACTTCATTGATCTAAATGAGTAATCATCGTTCGGCATATTTTATCGTACCAACCTCAACGATCAGAATCCCCCATCGATCGTATCTAAAAAACTCATAAATTCGTATGTATAAAGCAATTCGTATTAATCAACGCATAAAAATTCTACGACTTGAAAGTAAACGACGCCGTAGTCCAGGGACTATTTGCCCAGAGGGTGGTTGCTGGAGGCGACTAATAACAGCTGGCCGATAAAAAATCGTTGGGCGCGCCAAAAAGAGTAAAGAGGCGCGTCCGATCGTCCTCGGTGCTCCGAGCGCCCTCCTTACCCCGCGTCGAATAATTACGGCCGATAAGTCACAGGAGCCGAAGTCGAAGCCTCGCGTGCCGCTGGCCCATCACACCCCTACGAGCTCCGCTAAACCCTTTTCTGCTACTTCTTCTTCGACCAGCTGATCTTGCCACCCTTCCTTCTAAGGCTTATTTGGAGTAATTTCGAGCGCGATCGAGCGAGTTTTCAAATTCACCTTTTATAAGAATGGCGTGGTTAACTCGATGTGCAGAGCACGTGGTCTCAAGACCTATAGCTCTTTACGGATAAAAATAAACTCGATGTTAAAGCCTACAGATTGTTTTGAGCCCGGTTTCTCATGATTTTGGGGCTGGAAAGCAATTATATTTTTGTTTCATGCGAATAATTTGTACTACGTATACTTATACACTATCGCATAAGTAGTTCTGCATAACTTTCAATTATCGAAAACATTTTCTTCTTTTTTTTTAGTAGTTAGCTCAATCGTTTGACCGGTATAGGTATAAAAAAGCTTGGATTTGCAGCAATCGTCGCTGCATGGCTGCATTGTGATTGTCTTAAAGAAAATACCGAGTCTAAACCCTCTCTCCAAACAACCGGTCCCTCCACCATCTACGGTGTGATAATTTTTCAATTTACCTTCCTGCGTTATTAAACGAAGGCAGTTTACAAAGTCTCCGGTCGCCTGCAGTCGTCGTCTCGACCTCGTCGACGAGGCCCTTTTCAGGAGAGGAGGTCTCAAGTGGTCATGTGGACACCGACCGACAATGCAGCCGGACCCGCGAGTATTGCAACCCCGACGCGACCATGTTTTTTGCATTCGCCAGACGGATTCGAGGGGTCGGCTTTGAAATTAAGTGCATCCGACCCTCCTAGAAATGACGGTGATGATCGCCTGAATTATTTTGGGGTGCGCTTTTTACAATTACGAGGCAGTTGGCTTTTTATTGGTTTCTTTACTTTAATGAATTTCTAAGTAGAAAGTAGGTTTTTGGTCAAATTGAAGGTATAAATAAACCGGGAATAATTATTTTAGACAAATGTTTATTAAATTAAATAATTTGATCTACTATTACTTGTGTTAAATAAAAAAAATAATAATAAGCGAATGCAGATAATTGAGTAGATAGTAGAGTGTAGTAGAACAACATCAGTTTTAATTTAAAAATATCCGAAACATCAAACATCATAATTATTATAGTCGAATGTGAGTAAAGCGGTTCACGAATTTATCTGCAGTCCTAAAAATTTCGCAACAGAAGAAAACGTGATGCATGCGTCAGAATTGTTAAATTCAACAATCTCACGAGTCTAGCTGCTTGTTAATGATTTCTTCATTAATTGAACTGGCAGTGTATGAATGACTCATCAGTATAATAAAAAATTAAAGTAACATTGAATGTATTACATGTTTCATGTTTCACCTTAGAATATTTCTATATTAATATTAGTTAAAATTATCCATAAGTAAACGAACAGCAAAATATATAATTTTAAACATTTCAACAGTTTAGTGACAGATGAATCTTAGGATACATACTTAATAAAAAATAAAACCATCAGAAACAATTTAATTTATCCATCTCAAACATTTTCAACTTTGCCAACTTCAGCTAAGTTAACAATCTAACGTTCATCGTAGTAGGTCAGGATTAAAAGTGCAATTTTCTAAGAGACCTTAGTCGGCAAACAAAACAATTCCGCGAACCCCTTGTTTTTTCAAACACAGAGAGGCGAGCGCGCGGTAGAACACAATGTGTTTGCTCGATAAATCGCGCGCAGGCGAGCGCAAGTCGTAACAATAATAGCTGTAATGCGGCTGCATTCGAATTTGCGGGGACCTTCGATTATTCGCCGAAGAGCCGCGCACCCAGCAGAAATAGCATGGAGAAGGGGTAAGATCTATGGAAATGACACGAGGGACGTATGTGTTGTTTGTGCTTCCATTATAATAGTGCAACACGCATGAATCTTGCGCAGGAGCGTTAACCTTTATAATTGATTGGCGAATTTCATTTACAACAGATTTGTAGAATAATATTAATTTAGTCCGCTATTATTTACAGATAAACCTAACGAAACTATGCTCATCTGATTATTTATCTATTGAGTTCTTAGTTTTTATTTTATTTTATTTTCGACTTATTTGGATGTATACGAAAACTGGTGACAGCGGTGGGATTTCTTTTGCAATTGTATATCGATTGATTTTGCTCTTCGTGTTAAAGTATTATTTACTTTTTACTAATTGTCTTTCACATAAAACAAAAATAAACCAGAAAACAAGCTATTTTACATCTATTCAACAATTAAAGGAAAAATAAACTAGAAAGCAGGCATAAAACAAGCGGAGCTTCCGGTAAAAGCCAAGCGGAATCGTCAGTGCGGCAATCGAGGAGTGCGATCGCACCTGCCGTTCCTCCCCCGCGGCGAAGCGCGCGCCGTAAACACTCGCGCCATTAGCCGCGAGGGCGCGCGTAATTGTCAGCCGGCAAACAGTGTATCATGCGCGCATATGTACACGCAATCGTCTTCGCGAATGGCCGGGTGAGGGTATGAAGCCGGTCTGCTTTTATCGATCATCGCACGAAAACGGGCCGGTTTTGTTGTTGTTGCGAGCTCAAGCTTGCACCGAATCGACCTGCACATCCACCGTCCTGTGCACTGCCTACTCACTGATAATCTTCGCACGCGCCGTCGTTAATCTTCGACGACGACGTAAGTGGAGTATACGGCGCCAAGTGAAGAACGCCGAGGCAGGGAGTTCTACGGACTCGCGTTTTCTTTCCTTCGAGCAATCGACTTTTAAACTTTAGAACTATTTAATTTTACTGTTCGTTTTATGCCAATATTTTGAGGATTTTGGGCTCCACTTTTTTAGGGTCATTTGAAATGATTTCCTGAAGAATTTAGAGACCGATATCCCAAAGTCCCAATATATTCTGTAGAATACTTGTAAAGATTAAATCTTTACGTTATAATTTATACATGTTTTATAAAATATAATTTTTAACCTAATCAAGTTCACTTTGATTATTAAAACATTTTAAATAATCGTTCATTTTTATTATTCTTTTCCAGGTTCAGATTATTTAATCAACAAATTTTAAAACAATTAAATACTGATGTGGATACTTGGCTTCTAATGAAGATAATTAAAAATGAGGTACGTACTTTTGGTTCTTTAAAAATTTTTCATTTACTAAATTTGTTTATTATAAAAATTTAATTCATAAATGTTCTGCCTCCATGTTAATTCAAATTCTCTATAGTAAACCGTTCCCACACATAATCACTTCATCCCAAATTATGAGCGACAATAAAAAAAAAAACAAATAAGTTGATAAAGAATAATATAATAAAAAGCTTCGAAGGCTTTATTTTTCTTTCGTCCCGGCACCCTCGACGTTCGCCCTTCCCGTTTTTCACCCCGCGTGCTTTTAATGCAAAACAAGCGCGTCTTCCATTTACGCGGACGCGCATACGTTTCCCGCGACGCTGTTTACGTTCGAGATAAAGCGCGGAACAAACAGCCGGGCGATCGCGTCGCACAATTGCCACGCCGCAATGCCTAATGTATTCGTGGACGCGAGCCTCCCTCTCACTCCTCTGCCTTGCCAAAGTTGGCCGGGTCCATTGTCGGAGAAACTCGCCGGCACTGTCTTCGCCGGCCCGAGGGAGATCCTCTCGTCCCGGCCTGACGCCGGTATTGACGTTTTCACTCGCGCGCGCCGCTACACTTGCAATGGGAACTGTTGCTCGGTACTTACATTTTTTAATGTGCTAACGTGGGAATTCAAATGGGTGTTCCTTTAAAAAGTTTGTCTCCTCAGGTTTTGTTTTTTTTCATAAGTGTTGACTCCTTTTTTCCAAAAATGCTGATGTGAAATCAAGGGTGGTTAACTAAAAGAACTTTATTCTATTTCATGAATGTCCCTTATTTTTTTAAATTGTTAAGAAAAAGGACATTGTTATTTTTTTCGTATATTGGTTTTAAAAAATAAATTACCCAAACAAATGTGATCGAGTGAATAATTTTGGACTTAACTGAGAATAAATTTTAAATTTGGTTTTAAAAATAAATAAGGTTATACATTTACACCAAGTCAAAATTATTTACTAAAAGTTGTAAACAATTATCGATTTCAATGGCCGCACACACCGACACTATTTGAAAAAATTACAATAGTTTCTTACAGAATTTACAAGAGCTTTTAGCAAGATTAGAAGAGTAAATTTTAAAATAGACTATTGTAATTAATCCAATAATGTCAAAGCATTAAAAAAATCCGTAAATGCCATTTAAATAACAATCCACTAAAATATCGGTACTCTGATTAAAAAAAAAAAATCTGCGTGAAGTGCTTTAATATACCCCTAAAACTCCCATTGAGAAAAAAGACTGTATAGAGCCGACCAAACATTACAGGCGTGTATATGAGCTCGGTTGGCTGAAAGCGGCGAAAATCCTTAGCAAAATATCCGTCGGCATAATTTAAGCTGCCAGAGTACGAGGAAAAAAAACGTCGTGGAGAGAAAAGGAGAGAAAGCCAAATAGAGAGACACGCTGGGTGACAAAATGAAGCGGCGGGAGCGCGGACTTCAGCCTGGAGGAGGATAGGACGCTATACGTGTTTGCGCATATTTCTCGCAATATTCTCTGTTTATCTCTATTGTCCCCTGTTTATCCAGACTCGCTCTCACCCGGTCCGTTCGGCCTTTCGCGCCCACGTCCACGCCTCGGACTTGACTGTTTTTTTCTTTTTATTCCTCGACGCCTCGGTGTATCCTCTTGGTTGTGGCTTTTTTTACGCCAAAGAGTGGTGTAATTGCAATTTGCGCGATAAATATGATTTGTGGTGTTCTCAGGGGAATTAGTTTTTTTTACGGGGTAACCCAATTTTGTCGGTTAATTAAAAGCGACCGGATGCCTTTTTTTTTTTTGTCTTTTCTTGTTTTTCGGCAATTAACTGTTGCTTTCCCACAAATAACGACGAAAGTGGGTTGCTGTCGGGTTCTATTTATGTTTCGAGTTGGAAAAAGATTTCTATGGTATGAATTTATTTGTGGCAACAGTTCTTTAATCAATTTGATTAAGCTGTTGCTATTTTCAATAATTCAATTTATTAAACAGTGAAGCATCCGTTTTTAGGCGTTCTTTTTATAAATAATTTTATTTTTGGTAAATTGTAACTGACTATGTAAATTAAGGACCTTTAATCAATCAATAAAATTAGTGGTAAATCAAAATAATTGATCAGAAAATGATTTTTTCTTTAATAAAATTAATATCTTTGATTCATTAATATTTTTTTAAATTACAAACTATCAAAAATTTTCTGAACAACCCTTAAATTCTTTTATCAAAGCCTAACTTTCATTCGAACCACGAAACGGGATAAAAAGAGAATTCGGTCGATCGTGGATGAGGTAAGTCAGCGGTCACTCTAACGCATCGTGACCCTGGCGCGCTGCGCGCCTGGCATCCCCGTCGACGCGTAATTTCCCTTGAGGGAGATCGGCGAGAAATCCGCGAGGCCATCAGCGAACAGCCGCGCCCCCGATCGATTATTATCTTTCCAATTTGCATGGCGACTGTGGACGTCGGCTCGCGCGAAATCTCCGCTCCCTTCGGCGCCTTCGCGCGTTTTTTCGGACCCTCGTTCGTTCGCTCTGTCAGCGGTGATGATAGAATATACGAAACCAGGATGGGGAAGCAGAATATTACGAAGGAGGGGAAAGCGATACTCGGTAGAGTGAGATACTAGCAACGAAAGAAGTGCTTTCGGACCGAACTCGAAATACCTGTGGATATCTATCTTTTCGTATGTTTGTTTCTGTTTATCGGATTAATTAAATCCTCAAATTTTCATTTTGTTGTTGTTTTTTTTTTACCGAGGAAAATAATTTAATAAGTAGCGTCAGTATTGTTTTCTACATTAAGAAAAAAATATTCTAAAAAGTTCTATCTGTCTGAAAAGGTGACCACATGGACTCTCAGATAAAAATATCATACTCTACAGTAAAATTTACCAAAA
The DNA here is from genome assembly GCA_035582955.1 of Sycophila texana. Lineage (NCBI taxonomy): Eukaryota > Metazoa > Arthropoda > Insecta > Hymenoptera > Eurytomidae > Sycophila > Sycophila texana. Next base: position 10,936,309 of record JAWWEN010000038.1, on the reverse strand, counting down.
CTATAGTAAATGTTTGTAGTAACATGTATAGGTTATTTTCAATACCGTGTTCAATAAAATTTACTATATTTCTGACTAAATTTACTATATGTAGAGTATTTTTAATACTTTACATTCAAATTTATCTGAGAGTCCAGTCTTTGGTCACGTTCCCAGACAGATAGTCAATACTTTTTTCTCAGTGTACTCTTCCGAGAAACTTTACATTGACTTTTATAGCTTTAGTACTTCTCTCGATTAAATTATCAACCAAATAAAATTTTGAATCGGTGCAAGCGGAAAGCGGAAAATCTAGGACCACTGCAAACGCAATTATCCGCTCGAATCAGAATACAAATCTAAGTTAATCTAAGTTTCGTGCAAAAAAATATGATGTACGCAGAAAGGAGCGAAACGAGATGGAAGCCGAGCGGAAGAGGGTGCAGACGGGAATAAAGAGAAATACAGGCGGAGAGATTAAGCGCGATGCGAGAGAGAACGAGAAAAAGAGAAATTGCCCGGCGGAATGCGTTTGCTCAATTACATCGCGCGCGTGTACACGAGAGCGCGAGATATTTGACGAGGAATCCACGGAAAAAGACAAACAGCGATGGTCACCCCCCGCGCGACTCGTCCTACCCCCATCAAAAAAAAAAAAAAGAAAAAAAATCGTACTGCTGACGACTACCGGAGCCGACCCCCGAAATTTTTTCTCGTCTATAAACAATGGAAATCCCCTTTTCGATTTTCGAAGAGATTTACTTATTTTTCAAGGTTCACTTGATCAGTTGCTAGGATGAATTTTTTTCCAGGGGGTGCGGTGTAATGGGCTTTACCCTTTTATTCCAGATTAATCTACTCGTCCACTTTTTTTTTTTAAGAATATATTATAAAAGATATTTACTGAAATTAAATATATTTAAACATTTTTTTATCTTTCAGTTTGAGAAAAAATGTTTTATTTAAAATGTCAACACATCGACTGAGATATACCTTACTGAATAAATGATTTCATTATTTTAAATTTCCAAAGACGATTAAATAGAATTTTATTCCAGACTTAGGTGTAGTATTATTGTAAAATTCTCTGCCCGTTCTGCACTTATCACTAAACCCCAAATATTTAAACGAAAAAACTCGAAGTATGTATACTTAAAGCATATTTTACCGAGCATCCCCTTTTAAAAACATAGCCGGAATACTGAAACGGGCGACGCTTCAGGAAGCCGCAGCGGCAGCGGCGGCCCAAGGAAAAATTTTCTCGCGAGCTGCATCACCTTCGCAAAAAAAAAAGAAAAAATAGGAGAGAGGTCGGCCTCTCCTTCATCCTCGTCGCCGTTTGGCAAAACCGCAGAATGCGGGAGGACCCGGCTTCATTCTTCTTCGATTCTCGAGGGTTCGGCCCCTCGGCGTTAAAGTTCCGCAAAAATCTTTGACGCGCGCTCACCCGCTCCGTGGAATCATTAATAACTTTTAGGTGGCAGATTTCGCGCGTATTAATCCGCCGTCCTTCGCCTCGCTTTCTTCGGGGATATAGCTGAGTCGACGGCTCCTTAATGAAAAATCCGTGGCGCTTTTTCCGGCAACGGATTTGCCAAGGGGGGGAGAGGAGGTTCGAGGGTGAAGGAGAAGGGTGAGAGCTACTACACTTTGTTCCCAATTAGAGAAAGGGAAGGAAAAACTCGGCGCATGAGCAATTTGAGGTGCTTATCGCGATTGAGTACCGAAATTATTAAATAAGGCTTTCGAGGAATACAGCAGTTTATTTCTTGGATGGTACAATTAATTGACTTCTTTTAAAAATGTTAAAAATCTTGAATGATGCTGAACTCTAACAACACTCGGTAGAAAAAATGTCTGTCATCTTCTGATTCTATATATATTTTTAGAGTGTGAACTGAAGTACACACGTCATTAAACATTTTTCAAGTACGTAAAAATAAAATCGTCATAAGAAACAAACAATAACACTTCAGAAAATACCATTGCAAAAAATGGAAATCGCGTAATCACAGAATAAACAGAAGTAAGCAGCTTCACTTGGCATTCTACGAAGAAGTTCCGCGATTATCGTCTATAAAAAAGCAAGAAAAGAATCCCCCGCGAAATTTCTTCTCCGCCGTCTCCGAACAATTAGCAGTTTAGCCTTCTAATTGTACACGAAATTCTCCGAGAGCGTCTTTTTGTAGAAATTGCGCGAGCGGGTAAATGGAAGAAAAAGGGGTGTGTCGCCGCTTCGTTTGTAGTTTGTTCATTTCCATGATACTTGCGCGAGAACTTCTCTTCTTTCTTGAATTATAGATGCAATTTGCATCTAGTCACTTTTAGTCTAGTTTTCTGTTTCTAATCACTGATATTTTTACGTTTATCATGTTAAACTGTATGAAGCTTTAATTAAAATTTGACATCTTATGTCAGGACATGAATAAATGAATAATTTCATTTATTTTATTTTATAAATTTACGGACTCTCATCATAATTATAAAATTATAACCAAAACTAAAGAAATCCGAAAGGCAAGGAGCCGCACTAAAGAGATTAGACCTCTATACTCGGTAATTTATTCAAGAAAATTTTGAAAAATCATAAAAATTAAATTAGAACAGAATTAACTAGATCTAATCTAAAACCAAATTGATATGATATTACCATTAATTTTCTAAAAAAAATACAGTGCTACGTGACGATAGGTAAAGCCAGTGTATAGCTTCATTCCGTAGACGTTAAATCGATAGTCAGGTGCGCTTGACACTCACGGCTTGAAAATTGCGGATCGACACTGTGCTGCCCGTTTCTAACCACAAGCAAAGAACATTCACTTCTAGGGTGGACTACGTCACGGCGAAGGGCCGTCGTGTCGTTCCAATTGCGATAACGTGCGGTTACGTCACTTGAAGACTTTATATGCATGCGTCTTTGGAACGTCATGTGTCCATGACGTAGGATTTGTGTTCTTTTACCTTTCCCCGTGCGTAATGTTAGTATTTTCTGCAGCGTGACGCTGGTTATATCGGTTGTGTGTACCCTATGCATCTATTATGAACAATAATACATGGCCTGCCGATGCATTTGTTTAGCGATATTTCTATACACGTGTACCTATTTGCATTTGCATGTCTTGAGGCATTTATAAAACGGTAATTTTCTTTAAGTTGTATTCTTACTATGCAGTTACTACTTGTTAACGTTACCGGAAAATTCAGACATATAGCAGTCTTTTGTTTCTAAGAATTATTAATTGAGATGATTGTTAAAGAATTTTATATAAGGGTATCCACCACCTTCAAAAAGGTGAATAAAAAAAAGCTTTATTATACATTTTTTATGAAAAATTTATTCGTAAAAATTTGCAATACTGTTTATAGGATCTGTTGGTAAGAAACGAGCTCTCGAAGTGTAAGTATGCACTTAGCGCGACGATTTTCGTGCAATTTGGACGCGTTGCAACTTCGCTTATTTTCGCGCCCATGCGTCATCGGGCACGCGCCTGCGAATTCACTTTGAGAAGCACGAGGTGCGTCCACACAATATATGAGCCATTCTGTGGACGCAAATGGGAGGCTCACTGATGGGCGGAGAGTCGTGGATGGTCGCCTCTCGGAATTGATCCTGTTGATTTTTATGAGACCCATTAATAATTCTCAAGAGACTTTGCACCTCGGGCATTAACTATTTTAACGTCCTGCCGTAGTTGCAAGTTTTTTTTTTCAACTATAATGAAGTGGGTAATTTAATGTGATCTTTTATCCTTTGATCGTTGATTTATTTTAACGGAGTACGAAATTATTTTGCTGGTATTGCAGATATTTCGCAAATCTGGTAATTTTTTATCTGATTTTTTCATTGATAAATTAGAAAGCTTTAAAAAGTTTTTCCTCATCGATAAACTTTCCTGTCTACATTCCGCTCGTTTCTTAAACTGGGCTTTAAATAGGTGAGAAAATTGACTCTTTAAAGAGAGAAAAAGCTTTTTGAAAAAAAAAATCTTAACACCATTTCTGGATTTCTATTAAATCACTTATCAGACCGTGTTTAATTGATGTTTTAACTTGTCACAATGAAAAAACACGCAACGCGTTCAAAGAAAGTTGGCATACAGATCAAATGAATTAAGATAAGATTCAATCCAGCGAACATCAGAGAAAACCTAAAATAAGAAAGGACAGTTCCCAGTCCGAAAATGGATCACTCAACAACTGCTCGTCAACTCGGCTTGCGGCGTACCCACCCAGAAATCGGCCGCCATAAATAAGCCTCCGTCTTGCAAATTAATTTATATCCAGCTCCGCGGCAATTCGAGCAAACAGAAACAAAAAAGCCGAAGCCGCGGCGAAAGTCGTGTACTTCCAACCGAACCAGCCACGAACGCGCCCAACCTATAAATATAAATAAACCCACCTGAGGCCCGGTCACTCGCTAAATCACGGGGCAGCGACAGTGGCGGCAGCCTCCCCACAATGCCCGCGATTCTTCCGCGTATCCCTTATATTACGCTGGCTCGGGTCTCTAAGAGAGTGCCAATGACCTGCCTGCTTATAGGCACAAAGTCGCTGGGCAGCCCGGTATATCCACGACGAACTATTCTCGGAGAGGGCACGCGAGGCGAAGTAAGTGTATACACAGGCGGACGCGCCGGATGGCGGATGCTCGTTCCGTGTCGCCTCGCTCTCGAGTAATCGCGGCGAGGAGTTCGATCGTAGGGCCAGCTGTCGGGGCGAGACTCGGTCAGTCGACGACGACCGAGACATGGACAATTTATTTAAATGAGATATAACATTCGCTTTTCAAATTGATTTGGGCAGGTAACGCAATTTTACGAATTGAGGTTCTTAATACCCTCTAAAGTTGAATTTATGAAAAACTACTACAGTTGGTGTAAATTGCACCACTAACGACTAAATAGTAGAGCTCTTTTCAATAATTTTTTCTAGAGAAATTTCACTAATTCAAGTTTAGATAACTGTTATATTGTTACACTAAGAAAAAAGTATTGTAAAAATTACTATCTGTCTGAATGTAACCACAGACTGAACTCACGGATAAAAATTACCAAACTTTATAGTAAATTTTGCTGTCTTTACATGATTATTTTCAATACTGTCCAGTAAAATTTATTATACTTCTGACAAATTTTACTATACAGTATACGGAAATTTGTATCTGAGAGTCCAGTCTCTGGTTGCATTCCCAGACAGATAATAATCTCACAATACTTTTTCTCAGTGCAATGAACGTTATATGTAAACCCATATTCAATAAAATTGTAATACATATTGCTGCAGTAACAGTCACCATACCGTAAGCTCCTCTTTTGCGCAAAAAAAAACAAAACAAAAAAAAAAAAAAAAATTACATGCGTCAAGCCAATTGAATCGCAATTTTATAGCGAGAGGAGCCGGCGAATCTGGAATCAAGAAAGAGTGCCGACGTTCGGCTTGGCTGGCCGTCCGTCTTTCGAGGCGCCGTAAACGCGCGAGACCATAAAACATGCGGCCGAGGCGCGAGCGCCGCTTGTTGTTATCGGGACACGCAACGCGCGCGGATTAAACACGGGAAAGCGGGGAGCTCAGATATGGGCGGACGTAACACGTTTTATTGTGTACCACCTTTCCGTCGTTCCGTTTGAGTGGTAGAAAAAAACCTTTTTCGAGTTTATTGGAATAAGCTATTCTCCAGGATTATTCAAGTACTCTCGTGTACGGCTTTTTTTTACCTCTATTGATATTATCGGAATGAAAGGAATTTAACCTTTTTCTTATATGTTAAATAAAAAATATATAAAAAAATGATTTATTTTAATTAGAAAGTTCGGTAAACCGGAGTGAACGTACAGGAAAAATGTATTTTCTGATTTCATTAAATGTGAGACATACGCAAAGCTGAATTAGACATTGAAAAAAAAAAGGATTTTCCAGGTTGTGACTATTTTCTTTAATCACGATCAGAGTTGAAATTCTCAAACTTCTCTTTAGAAAGTAAGTTTCGAAAGCACAATTAACGTGATTATAAAGGCGTATAGCTCAATTTGATTATCAAGGAGTTGCAAAAATTTACTTTTACCACGAACCACGAAACAGCAGCTCTTATTGCATAGTGCAATCTCCATTGGTCGCTTTCTATTCCTTCTGCGTCGTTTATTATAAAATAAATAAATAAATAAACCGAACTGTAGAAAACGGAATGCCTAACGAAAAAGATCGCTATTCATTAAAGGCGGTAAATAAAAAGATGTTCATTAAGGATGGAGTCGGGTCCGAGGTGTCGGGACGGGGAACGGCTCGGGCGTGCTTAGGCGCGGGATTTGAGCTTATCGGCTCATAAATCACGAGGTACGTGTGTCTTACGCCGCGGCTTACACGCGAGCACGCATCCACTTCGTATGAGGTACTAGGCGACGCAACGCGAAATTTCTAACCGAGCTGCCTCCCGCCCCTCTTCGAAGATTTATTTCTATGATTCCCACTTTTGCACCTCAGTCTAATTTCATTTGGTTTTAATAGCGGCGCGCTGCGGAATTCACTTATTAACAATGGAAAGGCTTACAAGAGGATACGGTGTGAAATCATTTCCAGAAGGAATGCGTGCGTTAAATTGTTTGATTAATTCTTCATTTTTTTTCTAAGTAATTTTATTGGTTATTTATTCACGAAGGGAGTTAAAATAGGCGTTTATTCCCGAGGGTAAAGTTTGCTGTCGCAGCTTTAACGAGGAATAACCGTCAATTATTCCCGAAGTACATATAAAATTTTTTACCTTAATCATTAAAAAAATCACTTTATTCATCATTGTCCAGCTTCAATAGCTTTCTGCATAGCTCAGGAGTAAATTTTAAATGAAAAAATGATATTAGTTTAAAAGCATATTAAATTATGAGTCTATTAATAGTGAAATGAGTCAATGGGGAATAAAGTAAATCTACAAGAAATAAAATGACTTGTGAATAAAATTTACTTTTACATCAAATTTCAAAATAATTTATAAAAGAAATAAGCATAAAAAGTAGCTACAGAACTAGTAGAATTCAAATAGTGTACAAAATCCAACGCTGAAGAGCATTTTGAGGTTCTCGTAATAATCTCAAGATGGGAAAGGGACTAATTCAGCAGAGGCAACCCCGTGACGGGTTATAAGTTCGAACAATCCGTGATGTTTCTCTCCCGTCTCGCGGGCTGCTTCCGCGACCTCAGCTATATACATATATATATATATATATACAAGGTTGCGGAAGGCAGCAGAAGGGTTGAGACAGCGGCTCGTGTCCGGACAGGAAATAACTTTCTTACCTACTTACGGCTTCATCTCCTGAGGGCGACTGACGAGACGTCGCGGGCGACGCTTCCCCGTTTCCTATCGAAATTTATTATACAAAGTGACAAGAGGCGTAATTAGATTTTTCCGGCGCGAAGCAGTCGTTTGCTTGAAAAATTACTCCTCGTCTCCCCGCTAACCGTCCACGACCCGTGGCTTTCATTATTCTTTGTATTACTAATGCGCGATTAATATCCTTTAAGATGAATTTTAGCGGTGATTTTTCTTAATTTTTCCTATGCCCCTATTCGGATTTGACGAAATTCAAATTTTTTTCAATTTATGCTTGATCTGGAATCTACCGAATTTAATAATTTATTTTATTTTATCGGTCTACTTAAATATTTTCATGACGAACTAGCAGATGCAAAATGAAATCAGATTCTTTTTATCTAACAAACAAATAAGTTTATCAGTTCTGCTGTCAAAGTAGAAAAAGGAACGTGCTTCCCCGAGTCGGTGCATCTGGAAGACCGATGTCCCGACGTGGGCCATTACCGTATCTCGACTCCCGGTGTGTAAGCTGGGAGAGAGGATGAGGTGTAGCTCTTGGAGGCGATACTCTCGTGAGACCCTCGTTATAACTCGACCGTAGCCCTGCTCACGTTCGCCACGTCGCCTTGCATACCTAAGGCCGGCGGAGTCTCTGGACCCGCAAGTTTTTGGTGCCTCCATCCGAGGAAATCTCCCGACGTGCCGACCGCAACTTGAATTCGCTCACTTTTCGCCTCGATTTTCGCAGACTCTATGGATTTTTTTTTATCGGCGACGGTTATTACTTGCTTCTGACGAATATTACTTTAATGAACCATATTTGATCAATTTATAGGTTCTTAGTTATTGTCAATGTGATGAACTATTTTTTCATTATTATTCTATCAACTTTATTCTACACAGTGAAATTATAAATCAGTAATAAAAGTTAATAATTTATTCAATTCAAAACTGGTAAGTCTAATGTCCTCAATTATTTGTATCAACCACCCTGGTTAGCAACCTTCTAAAGCGTGTATTCATTTGTTTACGTGATAGATGATTATCTAAATTAAATGAAAATTGAGTGAACTCTTAAACTACGTAAAATCTTAATTTCATACGTGATCTCCAATTCACCTGCCTTATCCTACTTAGAAGTTATGACGCCACTCCAATGCAAAACGTAACCGTAAAGCGTCATTGAGGCTCTCCCTACCAAGAAAGCGGCATGATATTCTCGACTGGGTAAAAGTGTACGGCGCGTTCATCGAGACAGTATAAACTCTGATATCTCGGCTCTAAGGAGAAAGCGAGAAGATCGCGAGAAGAGCACGTGCGCGCGCCTCCTTATCGCCCGTCGTCCTCCGGTGACTTCCCCTGGAATAAAAAGGAAGCGGCGCGCACCTAATGCGCGAGACCTGACGGCACGACGTGCTCCGGACGACGCGACTTAAGTGAAAGGGTGAAGGAGACCGAAGGGAAGGCGGCGGCAGGGCGTTATAAGTGAAAGGGCAAAAAAAAAAAAGAGGACAGCATTTTCGGAGCTGTTCAGAAGGGGAGAGTTTAAAGGCTAAACCATCGCGGGGGTGGATGCGGCGCGACGCGCATAACAATTAGCCTCGTCGGGGAAATCATGGGAGCGCTCTCTTTCGAGTCTTCCAGGCCGCGACGACCTCTTATCCTTTTGCTGGTGAAGGTAGTCGAGATAACGGCAAGAATTACACGACCGTTCTAGAACGTTTCTACGACTCTTGCGCAAGCTCTGACATCGTAGCTACAGTTAGCGCGGACGTCATTTCTTCTTGGAGCTCCTCAAAGTTAAGGAATTCTTAATAAACGCGAATGTTTTCTTTCTTTATTAAAAGTCTCATTGTCTGAGGCTGCGTATCTTAAATTTGTTTTTTTTTTTTAAGAACTGAAAACTAATTTAAATTTACCAGAAAAATTTACACAAATAAATCGTACAGAAGGTAAACATAATTACGTCTACATAGACTTCATAAGTGCGAAACAGTATATGAACCGCAGTTTTATTTTTTTCCGTGCAGGTAAATACTCAGTTTTACTGCTGCAGTCGTTTCTAACAAACTAAAATTTGTTGCTAAACGTTCTCTTTAAAATTTTGAGCTTAAAAATTTTTCTCAACCCAATTCGCACTATTTAGCAGTCTGTCACCACCCTGTCTAAAAACATCTTCCAGTCGTAATTTATTGAGATGCTCTCATTATTGGTATAAATGTTTTTTTTTTCTAGTTTAACTCCAGATTTATTTATCCTGGTCCACATTACAGCAGTAATAAAGTTGGTAGTAGGAAAAATATAATTTTGATTAAAATGCGTACTACGCTCAAAAAAGTTTGTTTTTCAACAAATTTACATGACAATCTGAATTACACTCCAATAGAACGATACAAGATTAACGCGCATTTACGCCAAAGTAGCACATCACTATGTAGCGTCTTTATGCAGCACAGCACCAGGCACTACCCGTGGAGCGTCCGGAAATAAGGAGGCTCCCAGCCCAGTAGTTTCTCAAGCAAAGGGTTACCCGGTATCTGAACGCAATCTCGAGGAGGCAGGAACCATCAGAGGTTACACGCACGTACGCTCACATTAAGGATTTCCATCTCTCTCTCTTTCTCTCTCTCTCTCTCTCTCTCTCTCTCTCTCGTACAACATAATGTATGGAGGGCTCGCTGCTTCCCTTAACAATGATTTACAGCGTCTTAGGAAGGCGGGGGTTGGGTCAGATCGGTCAAACTCCCCAGTCACCCCGACGTGTATATCAGCCGATTCCAGGAGGCAGGAGTCCCTTTATTATGCCAAGCAAATAATCGTACCCTCCCAAAATGCCACCCATATTGACTTTCCGCCGACCGACGTCTACATATCGAACGGCGTCCGCTTAATCGAAAAGCGATTTTCGGGACGTTTATTATAGCGGTTAGTTAACTTCATTATGCTATCACAGCTTGAACTCTATTTCCAAAAGTGGAGGCGATTAGCCAGCTGTTTGCGCGTTGCAGATATCGAGCTCTTAATTTTGGTAGCTGGTGATTGAATCGATTCTCATTTTGTCCATATTTTTTCCATCGGAAATAAACTGACTACATCTTTAGAAGAGTGTAGGCAGGGTTATTTTCCGATGCCTCCATATTTGCCTATAGTGACAAAATCTGCAGCATTTAATTTGTCTTATTTCATCAGTGCACTTATTAGTTTTCATGACCAATAGGTAGACCCGAAATGGCATCAGATTTTTTTACATCTAAGTAACAAACAAGGTTATCAGTTCTATCGTCAAAGTAGAAAAAGATTAGATGTTTACGCGGTGCAGATAAAATCGAGCTCTTAATTTTGGTAACCGCTGATTGAATCCATACTCATTTTGTCTATATTTTTTCCATCGGAAAAATCGGATTGATGAGGCAAATGTTCAGAATAGCCAGTTAAAACGAGTGTGAGTCTATACGATAACTATATAAGTGACAGATATCTGGATAAACGAAGATTATTTAATAAAATTACCGATATTTGTCGAACTGGATTGAGGAATTGAGTTGTAACATATGCGATTAATAGAAATGGAAATGTCACCTTACACCTTATTTTAATTAGACACTCTATAAAAGAAATAGAATGTATCCAGCTCTAGTGAAATACATTAAGATTGTATCTTATTTATTATGTGCATCATTAAGTACTTTTATCTGACCATTTACTATTTTTAATAGGCACTTAAGAGTTTGAAAGAAATTTTGTTGAACAACTAATAATTATTAATTATTGATAAGTATCACCTTATCAATGTTGGATCTTTATTTCTCTTCTCATTTTTATTAAATTTCTTCTTTTCGAGTCAATCGAGTCTACTCGTGAGATGAATCAGTAGTAATCTTGGAGACCCGAGCTACAAGATAACATAACAAAAATGCAAACATCATTTCAGAAGATTTCTCTCTTTATTGCAACACCTGATCCTCCTCCTGCGGCCTAAACAGGAAATCCCCGTTTCAGGTAATTGCGTGACTCAGACTGAGCAAGTGTGTTTCCGTCGCACTTACTAGAAGCGTATCAGATCCCCGGATCATTGATTCCGTTCAAACTATTTTAGACTCTAACACTCAAAATTTTTGAAACTGGATAGTAATAATAATATTTTTTTGTATCGATATATTGTAGATTAATATTATTTACACAAGACATATCCACTGGACTTTAGGTTGGACTTATATGACAATATAGATCAAAAGTACATTTGTATTGATAAAAATTGCGCCGGGCACCTGGAGATTAATTCTATATTTTTATCGCATCATTGAAATTCATACTATTTTATCCTCCAGCTTCAATATTATTTCTCCTCTCCGAATTTGAAATTTTTCAATAGGAAAATATTTACATCTAAATTAGTGACTAGAAGGTCTTGCAACTCTCCCAATTAGTCCAATTAATTTTCCCCGACTATGCTGGCCGCTGATTTGACGTAGTAGTCGATATAGTAATAAAAAAGCGTCAACGGTTTCGAGCGATTATGCGGATCACTCAAAAAGTGGCATTGACTTGAAGCAAGGAAAAAATGTTTCCCAGAACAAGCGGGCCTCTACGTACGATTGTGTTTTTATTTTTTCGAGGTTCGCGCGTGCAATTACAAAGTATACGTGAGAATTTTTATTGAAGCGGTACTAATACCATTGTTCTCGCAAGTTCCTTTGTTCTTGTAATTAGTTTTGAATCAAAGTCATTCTTTAATATCAATTGTAAAGTTATCTGAATCTAAAGATAGTACCTAAACGAGTAAAAAGTTAATCTTCAGAAGGTTTTATCAGAAAAAAACGCTTATTATATTTAATTCGTCGAAGGTACTGTATAAATATAGAATCGTGTAATTATTTATTCATATCCATATTCATATGAAACTATTAACAGCATTACAAACCTTATTCATGATTAATTGTCTCATAATAGCTTCACAGAAAATTGTAAACATTTTAAACTCGCAGCCCGGCGTATTCAATGTAGAAGAACATCAATTTTCATTTGTAGTTGTACTTATAATGTAAAATACATTTACTGCAGGCTAGTGCTTTAAATGGTACATCAAAATTAATCTTGTGACAGTGAAGATCCGCGTGGATGTGAACACGTCAAGCCGGTTTCTGCCCGGCAATAAAAGAATCCGAAACAAAATAACCGCGTGACGCTTTATAAGAACACGAGAGAAACTCAGTGGAGATGGGTGATTAAGGCTGAGCTTGAAAGTTGAAAAGTAGGTGTGCGCGGATGAGCATTACATGATGAGATTGATGACTTAATTGATAAATCATAGACGTTTATTGGATTTGAAGTATAATTCGTTTTTTTTCTAAAAGCGTGATGTTTTATTTAAAATTTGTTGACTAGCTTTTTACTGTTCATATTTTTGTTATTGAAATCATAGTTCACTTTTTTTCATTCTTTTCTATTCTTACTTTGTAATTCGTATATCAGCTACAAGAATTAGTTTTAACTTTAATTAATTACAATAAATTTTGAACCTAAAATTAATTTCTATTGAATTTAATTACACAAAAATATATGTAAACAAATGCATCGATAACGTGTGTTGAAATTAAGTGGGTAGTTTATTTAAGGCACTAATAACAGATATTAATACTTGTTCACAAATCAAAGTCACTACTAAATAATATACGTTCATTTGGAACCAACAAATAAATGTGTAATGGAATAAGAAACTATGTAACTGTCATATGACGTATATTAAGAAATGATTGTGCAAATGATTGTAGATATTATATTTGTAAGCAAGTGTTAGTACCGTGTACGACTCTTCGCCTTTCATTGTATAACTTACGTTTCTCACAACTCATAATTATAAAAGACATGAATCGTCAAATGTCAAGTAAAGTACTTCAAACATAGTCTTATTTGACATTTTATTGAAACTTGAAACATCGTCTAACGATGTCCAATTATTGCAGAAAACATTGTGATTTTTGGAATAGAATATTACTATTACACCGAGTTATCCATTTGAAAACCCACAATTTGTAAGTACATTTTTTAAACTGGCATTGATTGAACAGAAAAAAAAACAATCGTACAATGTCACTCAATCTCGAATAGAGAATTAATAATTAATAGTATTAGGCTATAAGTTACGCTGCTTTCCATGCCAATTTTCCAGGATGGCAATGCTTATTAATAAACCTCGTTACACATGTAAAACTCGTTTCCAGAGTAACTTTTTTTCACTCGATAGGGAAAATACTAATTTTGAAATAAATTCTGCAGACATATCTCGAGATTGCTATTAAAGTACCTGTCGTGAAAGCTATTTAAATTGAAGCGATGTATCATTATTGCAATCTGAAACGCATACCGATCGTCATTTTTATTCCCAGGCGATTTAGCGCTCGACTTTACACGGTCAGTATTTTGAAAGAATCTCCCAGATAGAATGTGCACACATCCGGGGGGGATCGAAAAAGCAATCCAGGCGCGTGACAACACTCGCGGGCATGTAAATGAATTCATTTCCAAGGATCCCCGGGGCTTTTACAAAAACTAATCCGACTGTAATGTACACAAGGCGAGCATACTGCCGGGGCTGAAATCGAGGCGAGTAATAACGAAAATAATATTGTGTTAATCAAAAAATAGATTAGCGCCACCACCGAATCAAAAATACACTGACTGTGCCCACTGAATTCAGGATGTTTTTATCATTTAGATTAAATATGCCGTTACTACTATTCAAAGATAAAATTTGAAAATTCAATGAGAATTAATGTACCTTCACTTTTGATTGTAAATCTGCTGTTAAAACTCGTTCTCTTAATTAAAAATTCTAATGTTTGGGTGCTACTATTTATTCAATTATATTGGTTTTGTTATCTGAATTTCTCCTTGTAAATTAATAAATACGCATAGAAATATCTAATTTATAAATGTAATGTTTTAACTTACATGAAGGTATGAATAACCAATGCTTAGAAACTCACCTATAAAGGAAAGAAATTATTCATAAATTATGAGTAAATATTTGTCTAAGTAAAAACCATTACACTGAGAACAAATTTTTTTGTAGATCCAACTAAATTTCTCCTTATAAAACCATTTAGTTTAACAAACCAAAATTTTAGTTAAAATAACAAAATATTTAATTAGGTCGATCTTTTTTAACTAAAAATGTAGTTAATTCAACTAAATATCAATGTGGTTAAATATCAGTTAACGAAACATTAATTTACTAAATATCAGGTTAATTAATTTAGTTAAATCAACAAAATAATTTTGTAAGGAGGATTCAACAAAATTTGAAATTAAATCTGTAAATTTTTTTTCAGTGTATAGTTACATTATATTTATGAAGGAATTAATTTAAATTTTGCTAACAGATATATATGCATATATGTCAGAGTGACTTGTACACTGTACTATGCATGCGTGCATCGCGTTACTTTCGCTTTCATTCGACTCTCATTCATGTACACTGTTGCGTAGTCGCGTTTGCAAAAAAGTTATGTTTTTTTCATGGGTTATCCCATATTCGTTGAGTCCTTCCACTGGGATTTAATGTTACTATATAATTCTGCTTAAGACTAACGCTTTTTATGATTTACCATTATTAATTTATATTATTATTTATTTCATGAAATGGGGTTCAAAAGCACCTTTACCTAATAAATAAATAAATGAATAAATAAATAAATAAAATAAAAAATAAGATAACTAAAAATAACCGTTTAATATAAAACTGTTACTAACATCTAATGTAATGTACTCCACATGCATGGGTACAAGCGATTTCGAGACGTCGGGTGTTCGCACTCGGTATATCGAGGAAAAAAGTGGGTCCTTTGCATTGCGGAGGAGTGCATTCGTGTCATCTAGCTGTTTATTAGAGGCACAGCTCCCGGCGGCGGTAGTTAATCGCACGAATTACGCGACTTTCCGGCTGGTATCGCACACCAGATTTGATTAAACTAATGAATGAGGACACACGTTCCTATTTACAATAGCTAAGTGTAAATGTTTTAATTGCAAAATTAATTGCACACTTGTATGGCTCTGATATTAAACAATGGATTTTTTTTTTACTTTTTAAGTGATTTTAGCTTTTTTTAAGTGATGTGTAAATAACATGTATTAAATGATGTAAATAGGTCTGAAATATGACTTGATAAGCAAAAAAAGTTATTTAAAAAAATAATTCTACTCGTAGGTTACGTTAGGTTTACATGATGAGTTATAATCGAAAGAAAATTAGAAGTCGTTTATAGGAAGTTCTAATTAAATTCTACAGCTGATTTACGACATCCCCCGTTATTCCCGAATCAATTACAAATTAAAACATTAGTGTACTTTTGAGTAAAAAAAGAATTCGAAAACAGTATTCGAAAAGGGAAATTTTAGTTTTTTTTTCACTTATACCTCGATCAACCAGAGGAAAAATAATAACTGGGCCACTCGCATCACATCCACCGCCAGACGCCGCGTCCAATGCAAGCGGATCCATTCGCATCGACTCAGATCTAATGCAAGATGAATGAGTATATCCCGGTAACCGCACTATCATCGCAATGCATACACGTGCGCAATGGCCAGGCACACGTGAAGCTGTTGTCACGCGCCTCTGCCTGTTTTTTCTTTCATCTTCAGAGCGTATCCCCGTTTCCCGATATTCTGCCTTATTCTACTTTAAATGTTTATTCTCATTACTTTTACTAAGAGAGTACAGCTAAAACTGTGTGAGATGCTTTTAAATACATAAAAATGATAGAAGCTAAAATTTGAGACCTTAACAATTAATATAGTTTTGAAGCTGGAAAACCAAGTAGTGGTTAATTAGTAATATGATAGACATTAGTATTTCTAATCTTACCCGAGTATATACAATTTTATTCAATTAATATGAAAAAAAAACTATTTAAAGAACAACATACAAAATTGTCAAGAATTTTTTTAAAACGCTCAGATCAATTTAGTGCAAACTTTAGGTGAAGTGTATACATAAATTGAATACATTTTACTGGGTTCTCACCTTACATGAGCAGTTTGTATTAACTTTTTGAAAGGTTTACATGAAGAATGTTAATATAAATAGAAACGTAATCGTCATCGGTAACTTTCTATAATTTTTCTTTCAACTAATGTTTCTTTCAAAAACTTCATTTTTCTTATGTAGTTTTTTGCAGTCTATACCAGACCAGATATATGTTTATTAAGCAAATCCGTCAATGTTTTTCTTGACTGTAGTTTCTGCATACGTAACTGCGTGGTTCGTTTGAAAGTTGTAGAATTTAAAAAAATCAGTATAAATTAAATGCATAAAAATGTTATGTTTTAATCTATATCAGGAAGCAATCGGAGCAGAAAGTTTGCGAGCAAAATTATTTAAAATAACGGCTAATTTCCTTATTTATCGTCGTGACAAATCGATTTTTATCTAATAAAACGGCACGTGCGCCGACCGATAGTTGGTAAACAAAAATGATTGCACAGGCCTGACAATTTGTATCTCGTTTTTTTTTTCTCTGCGTGAGCGAAGAAAATAATTACAGTAGAATATCGTAGAACCTATAACGAAACTTTACGCGGAAAATAATCGAATAATAACTCCATTAATATTCTCCACTCGCCTCAGATGCATCTTTTTTTTTGCAAACTGTACGCAAACAACTCGAAAATACACAATAGGAAAACGCACAAATAATCTCCGTCTCCCGAAAACAAACATCAAAATACAATAATTCATCGCTCGCGTGGTCGGTCACTTAGTTCGGCAAAGACGAAGAAAAAAAATGAAGGGAGTAAAGGAGACTAAAAAAAAAAGAGGTGAACGTCAGCTCGATGAAACTCAATGGGCAATGTCGAACCGATCGATTCGTCATGGTCATGGTCGAGCGCTCGCACATTTTCGAGAACGTGGCAGGCGAATTCAAGGTCGAGCGTAGGCTGCGAGAGCTCACCTACATAAAGAGCGGAAGCCACTTGCAGATTCGTATCAGATGGAGATTCGAAATTGAAGTTTTCGTAGTAGACAGAAAACAAAATTTTGTAGATATACAACTAAATGTGTCCTTACAAAAGCATTTAATTTATTATTTAATTAAACATTTAGTTTAATCGACCAAAGTTTTAGTTAAATTGACAAAATATTAAACTAGGTCGATTTTTTTAACTAAAAATTTTATTAATCCTTCTAAATATTTAGTGAAATCAATATAAAGGAGGATTAAACATAATTTTTAAATGGATCTACAACATTGTTTTCAGTGTAGCTGCCTAATGGGCCTAAGGGGAAAATACTTTTTTAAAGTGTATTTGTTAAACTTTTGATTTATTGCTTTTACTTTTTTTTTGTTAGACAGATAGACAACGAGATGACAGATGGCCTTCGAAAATTATTTATGCATAAAAACAAATGAATATATTAAAATATGGGAAACAATCTCAGGCAGTCCGTATTTGACAATCTATTTTAGCTCGATAAAAGATCAGTCAAAATTGTTACTCAAAAGAGAACGTGTATAACACGCAATTATTACAAGTGATATGAAAATGCTTGAACCACTTATTATTAATTTATGAAAAATTTAAATAATTAAAATACTTGGATTTTTTACATGTACTCATAGTTAATTCTACGTTTTGTAAAAATTAAAGAAATATGTTGTTCTTGTAGTCAAATTTAAAGCACTAAATCAAAATTTTACGGTCTTCTAAAAATGTTGCACGATTACATCGACAATTAAGATAACCGATTATTGTGCAAAACCAGCTATTAAATGTGTAAAGCACAAAACATTAGTTTGAAAACTGAAATGAATAGAGTATACGTTAAAAAGAAAAATTTTAAATGTTGCTCTTGTCTTTTTAGTCATAAAAATCATATTTTCAGATAAATAAAAATAAAAAGGTTATGACCATTATTACACAATACCGTTTTCTTTTAGTTTTCTGAATTGTTCATATACGATAAAAAGAATTTTGTATTTATTAGTCAATTTCGCATTTAAAATCACTAAATTATCTGTTTACCTGCTGGATTATAATTAATCAAAAAATAAACATTAAATAAATGAAAAATCGGTTTATAAATATTTACTAGTAATATTTACATCAGAGTTTACGTACGACGAGGATTATGACTTTTAATAAAAAATATCATTTTAGTTATCTCTCTACTTATAACGATTAAAGTCTCATTTACAGATTAAAAGTACATAAATGACCGTTTTATTAAATACATGCTTAGGTTTTTATTTCTTTTTACAATTTATCCATTTTCACACTAACATTTCTACTTTCAGAAAACCAGAAATATCTTCAATGTAACTTATCATAAAATAACTAAAAAAAAGTCATTTAACGAGGTTTTAAAGTTTAATTTTTTGAACGTAAAAGAACTGTAAAAACGGCAATTGTAAAAATATCTACTCAGGAAGCAGCATTCTCAACTCGCGCCGTGCGTTCGATGATCGAGAAAAAAGACTATAAGAAAAGAAAGAACCTGTACATACGATATTTATTTAAATAACGCGATAAAGTCAATGATCTTTATAAATTTCTTTTTAAAATGGAATACGTAAGATGCAATGGGAACCTGCTAGGTATACCAGCCAATACACAAAACAGTTTATTTATTATTAGTTTTTAAAAAAATATTTTAAAAAGTACGTTATAATGTCGTAAAATAGTTTTAGCTAACTTAATATCCCAAACAAGATTGCATAATTCAGATAACTAAGACGATCCGTGTCGATGTAAATAAAATACATACCATTTTTCCCTGAAAACACGTTTTATATATCAGATCGTATGAAACGCTCTTTTATTTTAGATCAGCGAGTTTTCCTGCAACGGTAAAAAGACTTTCTTTTTTAAACGTCAATTAGCGCAGGGAACTCTCGGCTTTATCACTGAAATTCTCGAGATTTATTCCTTATCGATATCGGTAAAATTATTTGCATAATTACCGTCCTAATAGGCTGACAGGCGTGCAAAAGCAGGAGTTTATTATTTGATTAATTGCAATTATTATTCAGAAGAGTAAATCAAAGCAAGTTAATAATTCATGGACGCGGTGAAATCTGCAACAGGAAGTTGCGGAAACGCTTGTTATCGCGTCATTGTAGACTTTCCTACGGAGTTCCCGTTTTCGTGGATGCCGCGATCAGGAAAAAGTTCACTATTTTTTATTTTATTTCTCTCTTGAGTTCTTCTCTTTTTTTAAGAGACCATTAGCTTTTGAAGATCGTCCGTGTAAAAATTTAAGGTGAAATTAAAACGACATTAACTTCCATAGTTTCGCATCGAAGCGATAATTGTGGAAAAATTAGATGATCACAAAAAAAATAACAGTACCTTAAGTTACTATAGTATGTACTTATTACACAAGGATGTGATTAAAAAGTAATCAAGAACCGAGTGATTCATTTTATTCATATCGCGCAATAAATTCTCATGAATTGCCTTATTTATACTTTAAATTATTGAATTGCCTGGAACAAATTTTGAATTTTTCTTAGTAAACTGTAATTTATTTACATCTCTTGCCGTTGGTCTACTTAATAACAAAGTGATTTATCACTTACAGATTTTATCCTTTATAGAAATTTTAATCAAAAGCTCCAAATGATGTTGTTACTGTATCCTGTAGCTAAAGTTAATACAAGTACATTTTAAATGAAAAAAAAAATGTTTATAACTACTTAACTCGTACCTTCTCTATTCATTTAGACTCTCGCACAAAAATTTTTCTTTATAGTAACTTTTATTAAAAGCACCAAATGATGTCTTACTGTATCCCGTAACTAAACATACTACATTAAGAATATTTTAAACGAATACAAAAAATGCTTAACTCCTACCTTACGTATTCATTTACACTACTCGCACAAAATTTCAGCAAACAATTGTTTACGAGAACAAAGATGGACACCGAAGTCATCGAAAAACTAAACCGCAAAAAAGAAGCTCTCGTGACATCAGCTTGAGGCACTATCTAAAGGCGGCCGGTAAACAAAAAGAGTATACGGTTCCAATTAACTGGCTTTGTTTACTCCGCGGCATATCGGGGGCTATTTTTCAAACGGGACGCGTCGACGTTTCGTCTCGAAAAAAAAGGAGACCAGCGAAGATGCCTTCCCGGGTGTCTCGAATAAGCGAGAGAGGAATTCGCGGACGCGAGACGGGGACCCGCGTGCGCTCACTTTTCCCTGTTATATTTCGCTTCACCTTACACATCGGCCACAAGGTTCTATAAATAACATGCGGCCCGGCTGTTTACTCGCTTCTCTTGCTCACGCCCTGGGTCTACTTTTTTTTTTCTCGCCTTGGCAATGCGTTTTTGCGTGGATAATATATGCAACCGGATATTAAAATCTGTATCATATAATTTTCAATTTCGTTAAGATTTGAATTTACATTAATAAAACACGACGTGCTCAGGTACGATCTTTTTTTTGCTTTGCCTGTGTGCGTGATTGTGATTTCTATTGCTTTGTTTGTTGGAGTGTACTAAACTTAAAAGAAGAGGAGTATAAGACGACTGAATTTTGGATAATTTTATAAAATTTTGCAGACTATCAAATGGGGTTTTGATTAGTTATAAACGAAAAGACGTAATAAAACTTGCAAAAGATAAAAATAAAGAAAAGTATAAAAAATCATTAGTGGTTCGAAAGTTATGAGTCATCAAATATTATTAAAAAAATTACGATAAAAATTGAGTATAAATTATTATGTACACTGTTCGGCTGATTTTCTTCTCTTATTTAATCGTGAATGAACTTTTGAACCACTAATAATTTTTTGATCGAAAATATTTCATATTTTTTTTTAATTTTGTATGCGTATCAGTACGATTTTTTGTTTGTAAGTAATAAACGTTTTTTGCAAACGCATGTTTATAATAAATAGTGAAAACAGAAGGTAGGAATGGTATTTTTAACATGATGATTTAAACCAAAAAGTATAAATAATATACAAAATCAATTATGTAATTATTTTAAACGGAAATCTATTCTTAAGAGGTGAGATTATTGAAGGAAATTTGTTATTTATTAAATGACATTAAAATATGCGTTACGGTTTGGGTTGTTTAAATCATATACTCGTTATGTTTTTTAAATTTGCAGATATTACATTAATATTAACATATTACATTAATAATAACTGGAATACATTTTCACTGCACTTTGATTATATTAACTGAATTTGTACAATTTTTGAGATATAAATGTGCGTGTACCACATTTATACGATAAGATTGAACTTCAAATACTAGAATTTATTATCATGTCTGTATATAATTAAGAATGGCAAACTTATAATCTTTGAACTTAATTAAGCATAAACAATCCTTTAATGGTATGTTTAAAAGATACCATGACTGATAACATGTACTTTTAGTAAATAAATCAATAAATCTGCATTTATTGTAAATTGTGAAACTAATAATCATTACCCGATAATTCGCTAGATTACGTGATAGAAGTTTGTCAATGAAATACACGCATAAATGATTTAAAAAAAAGAACGAAAAAAAGGAATTTATTAAAATAATTTTTAGTAGTATTAATATTACTTTCTCCAAATCAATGTAACTCTGAAATCAAATACAATTTCAAGTTTGAAAAAAAAAAAGTTCATTATTACTTTTCTAAGGAATAAATATTAAAAATTAATTTTAAACGATTGAGAATGAAATATATTCAACTGTACATGTATAAATAAGTAAAAATGGGATATTCTTCTTATCGCCTTCTTCATTTTTGAGTTAAAAGTTTCAGGCTCGCAGGTGAAAAACAATTAAAACGGAAGTTCACCGAAAGTTGTTTTTCTCGTAAAATCGCAGCCGACCTTCGAGTAAGTACGTGTACAAGCAAATTACTTTAGCGATAAGGTACGAAAAAAGTGGTAAAGCCGAACGATTTTCCGCGTTAATGCACTGGATGAATATGTTCCAAGTCATGCTGATTTATTTTACAATACATTTATTTAATTGAAAAAAGCCGGTAAATTGCAATTCCTTGTAGTCATGGCAACTACGTTTAACCGCAACCAATCGATATACTACTTATTTATTTTTCCAACGAATAAATTAAAATTTTACGATCAAATTTTTGAAATTACATATTTTTATTTACAAAATTACACTTTTTTGGACTATCTTAATTTTTTTATGTTTGTAAATGATCTTAGATTTACAAATATCACTGAATTAGGGAAAATTGGACAATTCTGCTGAAAAGAATGTGCGGGTCACGGCGAAGTCATCGCTTTTCTGGTTCAGACGAAGTATTTCAAACGAAATTGTCAATAAAAATATTGACTCAGCGGAATCGCTCAACAAAATAAAAATTACCGTTACATTCGACTCTACAATGTGCAAAGTAGCATCCACCAAATGACTAAAAATGATTCACGACAATCAACCAATTGCCAAATGATCGAAGACAATCAATTGGCAACCGTGTCCAATGAGTTCGTTAGTTAATGATTGACTGATCAACTACAACTATCCGACCAATAACCCAATTGATATCAACTAATGACCATTCGACCGGAAAACAACTGATTGCTTAAATAGACAGACCGACCAATAATCAACGAACTAAACATTGTGAGGGTGTTTCGGATTTAAATCAATCTAAACTGAATTTTTTTACCTAACTGTCCAATTGTTTTATTCTTTTACTTAAATCATGAAATAGAGAGAAAACAATTTTCATATCCAAATGATATGTCACTCAATCTTCAACAATTCATTTATCGTAATTGCTAAACGCGATGTCGATGGCACAAACAACCGACGATACAAAAAGTGCGAGCCACAAATAAATCATATTGTGCGATAATCTACATAAAAATAGACTCCTCGCGAGTGGTCAGATAGACTCGAGGAACGCGCGACTGGATTCCGCAGCGCAAAAGTATAAGATAGCGCCGGCCGCTCCCTCAAGGCCGATCGATTTCCTGCGAGCCGTTGAATGAGTATCGTGCACACGTGGTTTAGCACGTGTTTAGGCTGCCTCGCCGCCGATTTTCAGGACTCCTCGTGAGCATGTATGGGACACTAATGCCTCGAGAGCTTTTTCGAATTTTAACGACGAATGCCTAATGGATTTTTTCAAGTCGAGTTATATGCTGCAATACTGGTTTCTCCTCTACTTTTCATTCCAGGAACTGTTATTCTATATTTTCTTGTATATTATTCAAGCATAGGGTAGTTTATAGTCTGGTTAACTATTTATCCATAAAATTGATATACTAAAAAAGTAAAAGTAACTTATAGTTACATAAACCAGAAATTAACATACATTTTTATGTATGTTATGTGAAAAAAATAGTCCTGCTGAAACAATTACGTATATTTGAAGTATGTTAATTATTTTGTCTTCGTTAAATGTTATTTTATCGTTAGCAGTATAATGATCCGAAAGTTTGCATTGTAGCAACTTTGACGCAAATAATTACAATAAATTTGCACGTGCAGTTGCCCACGTTTTCTCTGAAAATATTTAAAACAATGTTTAGCGCATGTAAATCAGCGAAGAATCATATTCATTGGGTGTGAATAAAAATTTTTCGGTTTCTTACGTTTTCTAAGATTTTCACTGGGGACTGCTTACGCGTATTCTTGTCAAAGTTTTAACTATGCGCATATTTTGTTCGCGGAAGCGTCATGCGTACGGCTTAGTGTAAGAATTATGGATGCATCTTTGGTTCAATGCATTCGAAGCTGTATAGATTAGACTTTTTGTGCCTTTTCCATTCAAATCTTACAAGGGTTTTCAAAAATATCATTTTAACTAACTTTTTTTTTATCAAACAATTGGTAATAAATAATTACGCTATTTTTTTTAATAATCGATTGCTAAACTTACGCCATTTTTTTGTTTATTTATTAGTCTGTCAATATTTATACTCAACAATTTTTATGAATTATGATAAGTGTCGCACACGTGCGTAGATAAAATTAATCTAAAGTATTTGAACTGGGAAATGGTAGCAAGTTTTAGCTGAAGCATTTAAATGATACGTACGCCGATACCGTTGATTTTTTCCAGTCACCGTACCTATTGTTAATCACGACTCCATTATTATGATTACGAATCGTCGTATACGACAAAACAACTAATTTAGAGCAAACGGAAGAGTTCAGAAATAAGCTGTATTTGAACAAACAGATAATTTATTCACTTCCTGCGAACGCTTTTTTTTTAAAAAAAAGGAGCCTTTTGCAATCTCTTACGCAAGCGGCTCAATTAAATTAACAATGGAGCTGCATTAAATATTTAAAGGCGAGAGAGAAAGCATTTATCTCGCTGCGAAAACAACACCGATAAAGCTCATTGTGTGGAAAAAACAAAACAAGTGTGAAAAAAGAGAAAAATTCGTCGATTGTGATACAGTTGAATGACACAGTTTTGTGCGCGATAGTTTCGTTAGATGCTTCTTTTCTTTCAAATGCCGTTTCCACCTACACAATTTCTCCTTTTGTTTTCTAAAACAGGGTTCCCTTATTGATGAGATCAAAACTGATTTAATCGTTGTAGTTTAAACAAAAAGTAGAGCAATAATAAAAATTAAAAAATATATAGCGATGTTTACTGTAACTTTACTCTTTATAAACTGTTGAATACTGCCATTCTAATATAAGAATTTGATTATAAGAATTCAATTATATTGAAGAATATTTTTATGTGTTCTTTTTCTAGTTACTAATGATATTACATTTACAGGTCGGCAGTTCATATTTGTACACAAGGGCCGCTTATAATGCTTGATAAATATACTTCTCGTCATTGCTCCTTCGTACTAAGAGGATTAAATCAATATTTTATAAATGGACAACGCAATAATACCTCGATTGATTTAAAGGTGAGTAGGTTAACAATTTACTCTACTGAATTTTATCGAATTTAAATGTTATTATTTAAATATTTATATTCGAGTCATTATTAAAAAGCCATTATTTTAGTTACGTAATGGCATTTTAACAACTGCTTTACTCAATATGTTGACGTGTTTATTTCTAAAATTAAACTTATCGAAACTTTTTATCAAGTTGTCGCCATTATTTCGCATTTCATTATCCTTTGTTCTATTAATTAAATAATAACACGCAATAGGCTGAGCTTACGACGTCCATTTAAGCGGTTTTTAATTTAATACGCCGAAAAGTATACTAATTTTACTCTGCGTCATTTAAACATAAAAATAAACATACGTTAATTCGGCATCAAAATACATTATTTACGCAAGATTTTTCCGTTCTATCGTAACAATTTTAAATGAACAATGAAATATTCATCGCCGCAAAGCCGACGTGAAATTGCGAAAAATCAAATCTTGTGCTCGAATGCATAAGTATTAGATGAAAAAATCTCGTATGCATATTATTTACGCTTGGAACAATAAGGAAACGGCAATAAAAACAATGAGCGAAGTGCGGTGGTAAGCGTCCGTAGCGGCGTGACGCCCGCATGCATCAGTACACTTACGCATATATATATATATGCATATATCTATACATACCCACGTGTACGTATATATGTACATGCGGACGCGCGCGTATCGATCTCATCTGGGAATCGATGCCGCGTGACAAGATAAAAGATTATCATGTATATAGAATACTTGCGTTTACGCTCAAGCTGACGTAAGTTCTTCTTTCTCGCTCGTACGTCCCCCACTCCAGTGACGCCTTTTTGCTCCTACACCTGTTGACAGTCCACGCGATGTCACCAAAGATTCTACAGATCGTCTTTCCCCCCCTTTTTTCGTCTTCTAAATGCCGGTGAATTCGCTGCTTCCACTGGAACTTATATGCGTTGTTTATCTAGAAGATGGATTTTTCTGATTGGATCTCGTCAGGCAATGGGTTGGACGTCAAATCATGCGCTTTTTTTTAAAATACTCTTTTAAATTGGTTTTTTATCGAGTAGGGAAAAAAAGAAGAAGAAGGCTGCTTGACAGTCACTTTTGCACTAGCGTGGTAGTCTCAAAATTTACGCTGAATCTTCTGTTATTTGATTGTTTCCCCGAAATCACTCGACGCCAAGTGCACGTACGCCGACTTTCCGCCTTCCGCCTCATTTTTTTTCCTGCGTGTGTCTCTCGTCGACGATGCGAAAAAACGAGCGTTTCCCACGGCGCTGCTTCCTGCGCTCGGCAAAATTTCCCGCTGGAACTCTAGAAGCCGCGCTCAAAGCTCCGACGGTCAAATTGAAATCCGACGAGGCCAGCGGGCGGTTACGAAAACGGCAGAAAGAAAAAAAAGTGGATCCGCACGTTCATGTGACGGGCGAATAAACAAACACATCCGCGACTCATAATCTCATTGTCTCGAACTCCTACTCCCTCGCCGGGCTGCCGTCTGACTAATTTCGCGACAATGACTATTAACGCCGGCGATGCTGATTCAGAGTGAGTGAAAGAGACAGAAAAAGAGAGAGACGAGATCGAGAAGAGCGCGCGTCTTCGCCTTTCGATCGCCTCCTCTCCTTCGTGAATGCAGACCTTTCAAGCGGTTGTTCTTCTTTTTTTCCTTCCTCTTCGCGCCTCGCGCTTTGTTTATTGAATTTCGACGGCTGAATCTGCTCGAGCGGTTAAATTTTATTTGTACTATGTCATTGGTTCGATATCGATCCGTTTGCCCGCTAACGGCTTCAATTTTATTAAATTGGAGTACGAAACACAGTAGTTACGTAATTTGTTATTAAATAATAAAACTGAAAACACTCAACACAATTATTCTTCTTTTTTTTTGTACATAATATACATTTTCACTTTCACTTTTCAACAAGAGGTTTTGATAATTAGTCACACCCTAACTGCTAACCCACAGCACTGACTTCGTCGTTCGCAAAAAGTGGCGGGAATTTCGAACCATCCGTCGTTTCTTAAACATTCACCAAACGTTAACGCATCCTCAACTCGATGTGGCGCGAGATTCAACCACAAACCCAATACTGCCACGCACTTGCGGGAAAACACCGCGGGAAATTCGAATCTCCGTAACTGCAAAGAGCTCCGATCGCACTTGGCCACTCCTACATAATCGCGGCACTAACGAGAGTCGAAAAAAAAAAATTGGAGCTAGAAGAGCGTAGGCGCGAAGTTTAAAAAAAAATATTTATATATATAATGGAGAGTTGAAGCACATAAGCGCGAGCGGACGGCCGCGTGCAGTGTATAGCCGCGCCGCTGCTGCTGCCGACTCTGTCGGAGTGAACGAGCTCGCGGCGGCGGCGGCGGCAGCGGCGACGGCAAGCACCGACGTCGGCCCCCACGTTGTTTGTCTCACGAGTGGCCTGTTTACATGTTGACTCTGTTTACGCGTTTTGCCCGCTCTGCTTCCCTCTGCCCCCGCGTCCGTCCCCTCCTACGCGTGCCTCGCGCCACACGATTCTCGTTTGTGTTCTGCGCCTCCTCCCACCCCTCCGCGACTCGACTATACCTCTTCCTCCGTCCCTCTTCTCGTCCCGCGAGACTCTTTCTGTTACTACTGCTGTATATTCTCCGCGCGTGTGTGCACACACGCTCCGGGTTTCGCGCTCTCTTTCTTTTTCAGCTTTGCGCTGCGTTCAGTGTGCGTGTGTGTATAGAGCTTCTATGCAGTTTGCATCTGTTTTTTTTTTTCGTTCTTGCCTTTTGATGCACGTTTCTTTCGCATGCGTACTACTCGCTGACTGGCGCTCGCTTGTTCGTTTGTTTTCTCACTGCTGCGCGACGTGTCTTCCATTGTGGTGTTGCAGCTATTTTTTTTTTTGGTTGTCAACGACTTTGGAGGGATGCATACGCACTTGCGCTGTGTGGATGCGATGCTGGCTAAGTTTTTGCCGGCCAAACTGGTTTGAGTGTGGGACCTTGGGAAATTTTATAGCATCGGCTACCGTCAAATTATCCAAATCTAAAGGTCAATTCATTGAATTCCTCGAAGAATGGAGGTTCTGTTGTGAGACCCCTGTATTAGTTTGTTTATCTGTCTTATGGGGTCTTCTACTTATTTTTTTTTCTTCAAACTTCCCTTAAAGTAGAAATTTTTTAAATGAATCAGTAGATTAATTTTTTTTGTGGTTTAAACATCTTTACGATCTGCGAACCATGTCGCGAAATTCCTTTGAATTAGTGTATTGATAAATTAATTACTATGTAAATTTTAATTAGTGAAAACCTACTATAATGAGTGAAATTTTATTAAAAATTGGTGTGAAGAGTTGCACTACTTAAGATGGTTCTTGTTGGATTCTGAAAAATAGACAAGAACCACCTTAATGATTGGTAGAGTGATTTCCACTAATTTTAGCAGTTCTTCGCTAATTCAAATTTAGAGGGTAGAGGTAAAATAAAAATTCGCATTTAAAGTGGAAAAAAATTCAAGTGAGATATTTGGCGAATAATAAACATTCTGAAAGATCATTAGAGAGATGACTCGCATTATTCGCTTAACATTTTGAATTTCCGAACATGGGTGAACGTGACTGTTCGCGGAAGCTAACCCGCGGCATTAGGAAATTCATGCGGTCTTATGCAAACGTAAATACATTCGCTGGAAACACACGAAGAATTTTGTTTCATTGTAACGCGGCAAGTTGCGCCGGAGGAACATCGAATTGTATGTAGATTTAATATGCTTTTATTTAACTTCCCGTTATTTACTTTTTTTTCCGCCACACGCGCGCTAAATTAGTTCTGCTAATTGTTTGAATAAGCGTGTTTGTCGATCTGGAAAAGAGCCGCATTGTAATAATGCTTATATTCATATTTTTTTTTAAAAGCTTGAAACAATGGCGTATTTGGATTTGGATACCCTGTACATATAATTAATTAACACCTTTGATTAATTAAATTAAATTCAAGATATTTTAATTAACTCAGCTTATTGCTGTGTCTCAAATAAATCAATCAGCAAGCAAGTAAAAACAAAATCGACGAATGCCCGAAGCCAACTATTAACGCCGACTAAAAGCCTTTTTCTCACTGAGTGTCAATAATGCAAATCAACTTGACGGGCGAGATTTCCATCGGTTGAATCAGCCTTTTATGGCCGGGCAAAATAAAATCTCGAAAATAGACGCCGAAGACAACGAGGAAAACGGAAAATCGTCAAAGCGCGAAGAAATAAAAAAAAGAAGAAGCTAAATGCTCTCTATGTACACGTGCGCGCGGCGACGACGACAGCAAATAAAAAAAAAGCGACGACGGCGACATTTGAGATGCAAAAACTCGGCCGGCGCGGCGCAACTATAAAAATCGCGCGAAACGCGCGCGAGGCTGTTTGTCATCCGGACGCGCGCGCATGACAATGCCTCGGAGCTAAGCAAGCAGATGCGCGAGCCTTTTTGCATAATGCAGGTGCGGCGGTGTCAAGTCCACGGCTCTTAGCTCGGTGTAGCGATCAAGGAAAAAAAAATTAGTTGAAAGAATATTTTTGCCTTCGCGAGTTTCGCAAGGAAATAGTGGGATTGTTATTAAGTCGCGTAAGCGAGTAATATATTTTTTGTTCGAATAAGCAATGAGAAATTAATCGATTTGAAAATTTTTCATGTATAAATTTCTGTACAAATCGAGTTTTACAAGAAATTTTCTGGAATCTTTTGACTAACGGCATAATCGATCAGAATGTCATTTTTTCCAGGGGCACAAGTAAAAGGAATAGTTTAGATTTGTAACGATAATAAAATCGTGACTCGTAATTTTTTATGTTTTTTTTTTTAACCAAAAAATTTAGTCGATAGATTAGTTGTGGTAAGGATTCTAAAGCAGTTATTATACTATGTAAATCTGAATTAGTGAAATTTTGATGTATATAGTAATACATTGCAGGTTAAAAGTATCCCACTAATTGAATTAGTGGGATACTTTTCACTAGGAATATGTGGCTATTCACTTAAGTTTAGTGAAATCGGAGAATTTTCACTAATTCAGATTTAGAGAGTAATTATTAAATGACCTGCAGTATCTAAATATTTCGTTAATTATTCGTTAAACCAAGCCATAAATTGGTAATCATTAGATTTATCATATTTACCAATTACTTTGGTTAAGCCAACGACTCAACTTTAGTTTCGTTGTCTTGAGAAACTTTTTCTGTGTTGAATTTTCTTGGCTTAGTAATTATTTTAAACTAACAGCTTTTTAATCGTTTTGTTAGTAAGAAATTTTCTTAAAAAAACTCATCATCACCCCCACTTTTCGGTAGTGGCTAAATTTATATACTCTTTAGTGTAGGGCAGAAAGTGTCACCGGATTTTTCGAACAACTTCGATGATCAATTAGAATTTATGATTTCACTAGCAATAAAGTTTTACTGCCTTTATTTTGTAAATTATTATTATTAAATATTTATGAATTTTATATAAAAAATATCCTACTGTTTCAAAAGCATTTTGTGCAATTAGCACAGCATCGAATAAGTATTATCGGACTTTTTAGTGTTTCGTTTTCAAATTTTAAATTTGATAATTGATAGTTGTTTTCTATAAAATTTGCATTATGTACCAAGTAAAAAATAAAAAAAGGTTTAAAGTAAAATCTATTAAGGAATAGAATAGTATATAGTAAAAACAGTTCTTGTTAGAAGTGTCCAGGGTTTCTAAATCCCGTTTCTAATAATTTTCGAAAATGTCTACTTGGATGTAATTGAAATAAAAAGAAAATGAGGAAACAAAATGCCAATCTGTTAGTAAGGGTTTTTCTTTAATTACTACTTATATCATTTGCATTAATTTCACCAACCAGTTATACTGGATCTATATCAAATTTTTTCTAAATCAAATATAAATAATTTTTTCTTACAACGTTTATACACAATGAGGCAAAAAATATACGTGAACGCAGCGAGAAAATTGAACATTATATCGTAGAGCACGAAAATAAAATATGTGAGTTATGTTACTGAATTTCTAGTTCTACTTCGTCAACGTCACCTCTTTTAATCGCCAGACACCGTCCACTATCAGTTGAAATTACGCACCAAATAATTTTAGAGCGTGTTTTTCATAAAAATTAATTTTTTCTGTACCGCAAAATTCTCGCGTGTAGGCAGCTCGCATGTGGAATTATTAGAGTACAATTGTAAAAAAAAAAAAATGTTATGCTATGGCAAAATGGAAACTGTTCACTGACAGAAACTCTTACTTTCTCTTATAAATTTTAAACGGCATACTATTTGAAAACCGCAAAACTGTCTCACGGCTCGGGCTATACTTTATACCAACGAAAGCGTGCAATTTCCTTCGATAAACGTAGTCAGCGGTGGCTATGGTTATCGTCGGTAGAAAAAATTCGCCGCTCAATTAAACGAAGGTGCAACAAATTGTTACGCGGTGGCACAATCGCCGTTCAGCGATAGCGGCTAGATCGGTTCATTAATATCGCCCGGTACGCTCGATATACAACGCTCGTATGCATGCTTGAGCTAGATTATCATCTTCGACATCCTGCAAGGCGCTCGCACGCGTAACGTACGTTCACTTCTCGCCTCCTTCGGCAAAACTTTTTTTTTTATCCGCTTGGCGGCACTCTTTCACCTTACCCCTCCCAATCCAACAGGCCAATCTTTTGTTTATTTGGTCTATTATGCGTGTCCCGTAAGCGGAACGATTGTTGCAACAACAGATGGTTGATGACGAATTCCTTCAAGCGCGAGATTCATTGCAGTTTCTGGGAATTCGATGGGGAATTATGCAGATTGATTGGACCGTGAGTCGGCATCTAATAAAGAATGATTTATGCTTTAGAACTGACATTAATTTAGATTGTGGATTTTTTCTTGCAATGATTTTTGGGCATTTCGCAGTACTCGGAATAAAGAATTTGATTTAAAGTTTGTACGTACTATGGGCCTCGTTTGTGCATGGAGATATTTTTTTTTTGGAAAAATTTTCATGTTTTTGTTTAGGTGTAATAAAAGAAACCGGTTCTTCCTGGCGGTGTCAGTGCCCTGCAACTAATGTACTTTTGATTCGTAAAAATTTTTCTTGTTCTGATATAGGTTTGTATAATTTTTTTAAAAGAACGCATGGAGTGGAATGAAGTGGCGGTACTGATTGATAATTCAGCTTTTAAATTATTTTTGAAATCTATGCTAGTAACAGTAACCAAACCCACTTATTGAATTTTAATATACGCGATAAGTTTTCTATAGTATTTGATAAGTTACGTCATTAATTCAAGAATTGAAACTAGTATTAATGAAATAATTACGTATAGACATGCATATTTATTTCAGTAAGGGTACATATGTCCATTAAGGCATTCGTGCCTACATCCAGCTGATAAGATCCAACTAAATCGAGAACGTCATAGGCGAAAAGAATGATAAAAATCAAAATTTTTTTGTTATTCATCCTGTTCACGAACTTGAAGAAGGCATACAAAAGATTCAAAGCAAAACGTCGACAGACAAATGCACCGTCATGGCGGCGCGTCGTCTTCAGGTCCGCAACGCTCTACTTAATCTCGAAAGACGGCGTTACGCAGGCGCCGCGTATGCTTGTCTCGTTACACGCGTCCGTCGTCTTTGTCCGTCGTCGAGTAAAATTACACACGGTGTCCCTACGGCCGGTTAACTCGACAATTCGTCGAGTCGCGTTTCCAAAGAAAATAGGCGCTTTCGCAAATTGAATCCAAAGTTTCAGCCGTTAGCTAGAGGATGATTACGACAGAAATCCTATATCTACTCAGGTAGAAAAGGGTAGGGATTTCGTAGGTATCAAAGAAAAGATAGGGAAAACTGTTTGGATCCAGGAGAATGAGTAGTGAATATAGTCGCGACAAAGTTTGAAATCAATAAATCGATTATCTGCTTTGCAATTTCCAAGGGTGTTCAGTCATTACCACTACTAAATACTATATACTAAACTAGGTTTGGGCGAGTGAATCTATTTTTACTCACCAAGTCCAAAGTCGCTAAGTATCATTTGACTATTTTAAAACATAAATATTTATTTAGTGATTTCTACTATTGATAAAATAGAATTATTATTATTTTATTATTTATGCTGTTAATTTATGCTACAAATTGGTTTCGAATAATTTTTTTCTAAAAGACTTGCGTATACTGACTGTTACTACTTAAGGCGGATATTTCTATTTAAAATAAATTGGTTTAAAATAATTTTTTCCTATAGTCTTGTACACACTGACTGTTACTACTTAACGCAGATATTTCATTTTAAAATAATAGGGAAGCAAAAGTTTCTATAGAAAACTGTTCTTATAGTTATTAATTTATGCTTTAAATTGGTTTAAAATGATTTTTTTCCTAGTCTTGCACACACTGACTGTTACTACTTAATGCAGATATTTCAATTTAAAATAATCGGGAAGCAAAAATTTCTATAGAAAACTGTTCTTATAGTAATCAATTTATGCTTCAAATTGGTTTAGAATAATTTTTTCCTAGTCTTGCACACACTGACTGTTACTACTTAACGCAGATATTTTAATTAAAAATAATAGGGAAGCAAAAGTTTCTATTGAAAACTGTTCTTATAGTTATTAATTTATGCTTTAAATTGGTTTAAAATGATTTTTTCCTAGTCTTGCACACACTGACTGTTACTACTTAATGCAGATATTTCAATTTAAAATAATTGGGAAGCAGAAATTTCTATAGAAAACTGTTCTTATAGTTATTAATTTCTGCTTTAAATTGGATTAAAATAATTTTTTCCTAGTCTTGCATACACTGACTGTTACTACTTAACGCAGATATTTTAATTACAAATAATAGGGAAGCAAAAGTTTCTATAGAAAACTGTTGTTATAATTATTAATTTATGCTTTAAATAGGTTTAAAATAATTTTTTCCTAGTCTTGCATGCACTGACTGTTACTACTTAACTCAGATATTTTAATTAAAAATATGAGGGAAGCAAAATTTTCTATAGAAAACTATTCTTATAGTTATTAATTTATGCTATAAATTGATTTAAATAATTGTTTTATAGTTTTTCATGCACTTACTGTTCAAAAAAAATTTTTGGTAATTTACCATGCGATTAATTGCTACAATCTTATCAATTCTACAATTTTATTCATTTTATTAATAAAGCATTCACCGGCACTTAAAATAAAATTCCTATAAGAAAAAAAACAGAAATATGAATCATATATAAATACTGTGATAATCTATTACACTTGAATGAAGAGTTCTTGAAAAAACATTTAGATAAAAAAAAAAAATAAGAAAGCGTGTCATATCTCAGTGACAAGTAGATTAGAGTCGACGTATTATTGATAATTGCAATGGTCCTCTTGGGGAGGGGAGAGAGCAAGTGAAACGTTGTGAGTGCATTGTGTGTGTGCCTACGTATGTATGTGTTCGTAAGATGTGTAGAAGAGAGCGACAGGGAAAGAGAAGAGAGAGAGAGAGAGAGAGAGAGAGAGAGAGAGAGAGAGAGAGAGAGAGAGAGAGAGAGGAGTACGGAAACATCGCGGTCGTTGGTAAAATGGTCGAGCCTTATCTCACTCCACTTTTGCTCTCGCGCACGGCTAATTGCGGTTAGCGGTGCACACGTGACTCATTCGAATTTACAGCAGGCAATGCGTGCGCGCGCCGCTCCTGTGCTTCGTTTCTATTAATATGCTGTGAGAGACGGAGGAAGCGATTTTTCCACGGAGAACAAATATAAACAATATGCCGGATTTTGAAATAGCTAAGAATGGGAAAATCGCATCGACAGAGGTGCTTGGTCTTGAAACGAGCATATACCTCACTATATTCTACGAGCTATAGGTCAAATAATAAATCAATTACTTGTTACCAATTGACAACACTGGTGTTGTTTTACAATTGCTTCCGGGAATGAATTATGAAACTTAAAAAATAAATTCTCAAATTAAAAATTTAAAATAATGAAACGTTTATATATTTTTATCTTTTACAGTTGTAATATAAAAGTTTGCGTGGGTTAAGTATAAATACGTGATTTTCAGCAGAAAGTATCTGAAATAATAAAGCATATTAAATGTACGCGACTGGAATTGCTTCGTCATTCCAGTTCTTTTATCCATGAGTGTGCGGGAGTTTTAATTAATTGAAAATGTCAACGTTTATATTGCAATTAGCGAAACAATGATTATCAATAACAACCGCATCACTGCAGCTTTTGTTAATTCAAATATTTATAGGGATTCCCAGATGGTAATAAAAGGGTCGTATTTGGCAAACATCGGGGCTACGCTCAATCCGCTGATTATGTAATGAAATATAGCCCGTGTCCAAGCGCTGAAATTCCAACGAAGGCGCGTATGCACCTGTTCATTTGGTGGCATCGAATTTGATAAAACAGACAGCTGCTGGGTAATTTTTGTGTGATTTTATTAAGAATCAAAGACAAAAAAGGATTTTCTTTTTTCTGTTTTAAGTAGATTTTTTAGCCTCGGAAAAGTGAACGTGATTGGTTCGTGAATCAGTATCGGGTATGGCGCCAAAATTCAAAATTTCTAACCGCGAAAATGATTTATAAATAAAAAAATATAAATAAAAAATAAATTTGAAAAACTTTGGTGCTATTTCGATGGGATCAGTGGCTGGTTAGGATGAATCTTATGGGTGCACCCATCGGGTGGATAGCACGACGAGACGAAGGGCGCAACGCGAGCGTGAGGGTCCGCTGATAAGGTAATCCCCCGAAAATTCATCCCAGACCGCGAGGCCACTTTAAATGCTCGACTCCTTCTCTAGTGCGGGAAAACAATAAACAGCTCCGGCGGTCATATCACGCGCTTTACACCCGACACACTCGTGCGGGGGTCAGATACATATTTATTGAGGAAAAACTCCATGAACATTAAAGGCGATGGAATCCCTTAAAAGAATAATAAATAATAACTGCATCGATTATTTTTGCCTCTTTTTAATCTAAGTACTTTAACTTAATTCTCTTGAAATTCAACATAACACCGATCCCTAAATATTCGTAAACATTACAATAGTCTGCACTTTAAGAGGTCTTTAAGTAAAGAATAATTTATAATTGGAAAATTAAAACACGAGTAAAGTTTAGAACGAGCACTCGTCTAAATACTCCGGACTCCTTACGTATGCACATCGATCCTCGGCAGCGCCCCCTTTGAGCACTCGAAAATTTTCCTCGCACCACGATTGATTCGAGTCGCGTCGAGTTCGCCCGGGCTACTTATCGAACTTGAAACAGGCATTAGACGGCGTTCGCCCCTCCGCGCAAGCTTCACCTTTTAGTTGCGCGAAGCAAGGAATCGACGTTATTAAGAACTTCATTCGAAGTGGCGGGTCGGGGGCTGGCCCTCCTTTTTTCCTGGCGCTCCTCTTTTTTTTCTGTACGGGTGCTCGTGTTTTAGTTCGGCCGTTTTTTTCTCTTTTTACTCGGCCTTTCTTTGCGCTCTCGGAGTGGGAATAAACTCTCGGATCGTTCGATTGTATTTATTTAACGCTAACTCCCTGACCGGCGAGGTTGATTTGAAGTTTAATGGAGTGGCCCCCTATTGTGATGGGAGAAAGTTTGTTTTTAAAGCGATCGCTTTAAGTGCGATTGTTGGCCCGTTTTCTGGTTTATTGTATTTCGCAATTAACGATTTTGTTAGAGTTTAAGAATAAATTAGCGAACAAGGCGTCACTGCAGCATAAAAGTAATAAACAGAAACTTAACGAAAATTATTGTACGCTGGAAATATTAAAATAAAAAAGTAACAACTATTATTTCTTTGTTTTCGAAATGTCTATTGTGTGAAATGTTTTAACGAATAAATGTTGATAATTAGTTAATGCCAATTATTATATTTCAAGAACTTTTTTGTGCATAATATCCTTCGTTTATTATATTTCATTAAGGAATCACGACAACAAAATCGCTTTTAACACGATAGTAAAAATATTTTTTAGATTCAGAAGTAACTCGAATTTTTGTTTTTAAACAAAAAAGAAATCACGATGATAGACTGGAATAGCAATCTCAATCTTGAATTTCGTTGTTGAGGCATCCGGAAAGACTAGATCCTAATCTTTGAGCGGTAACCCGTTAAAGGGAATGGAGCAAAAGCCCCCCTGTTTCGGGAGGGATTCTCTAGCGTTATTTCCTGCGATACAAGCCCGAAAGCCGGTCAAGTGCGAACGTGAGGGGTGAGTTTTTACGGGCGCATTACGCGACGCATTCCGCACAGGATTGAGGAGCCGACCAATTCACGCGATTTTCGAATCGAACGGAAAAAAATTTTAATACCGCGATAGAATGGGGTACTTGAAATTTTATTTTAATAATATTTATCTTATATCAATGTAACTAATAAAAAAATTTTCTTTAAAATTCAATCGTTTAGCATCCTCAGATATTTGAATTGAAAGAAATACGGAAAGAAACATTTCTAATATTTTTAAATATCAATAAAAGGTAGTGTTTTAATACATAAATGTTTATTTAGAGATTTCTTTTATTGATAAAGTAGAGTATATTTTATTATTTATAAATATTCTAATAGAAAAAATATTCTTACGGTTGTTAAATTATGCTGTAGTTTGGTTTTCAATAATTTTTTGTCTTACATGCATTGACTGTTACTACTTAACGCAGATATTTCTATTGAAAATAATAGGGAAACAGAAGTTTCTATAGAAAATTGCTTATATAGTTATTAATTTATGCTATAAATGAGTTTTAAATAATTTATTTTTGGTCTTGCATGTGCTGACTGTTACTACTTAACATACGTATTTCAATCGAGAATAATGCGGAAGCAGAAGTTTCTAATATTTTTTAAGCATCACATTTGTATGAGAAAAAGATTATTATGCATTCGGAAAAATAGCATTTCTTATCCATTTTATATGTATTTGAGAAAAAATTCACTTAAATACATTTCAATGCATTTCAATGCATTTCAATGCAGTTGCACTTTTCACGATGATTCGATCTGTTTACAACTGACGACTACCAGTTAAGTAAAACACTTTTTAGATAATCTTCTAGTGAAGCGCGGAGTGACTGAACTAAAGTGCTTGAATATATCATAAGAGATTTGAATATAATTTACAAAATTGATTAATTTTTTGCAAAAGATGTTTTCACGTCCTTTCGTTATCTACAAATTTTCTAAAAAAAGGCTCTGCAAGAAAAATTACTTGGAAAAAGCGCAATTCGGTGCCTCTATTACCGAAAAAAAGGAAGCAGCGAAAGACAAAAAAAAAAAAAAAAAAAAAAAATTCAAGACCCTCGGCGCGTATGAAATATTCGACACAGGCTCATTGTATGCGAAAGTTCTCTCCGGGACCTCGGGCGGGATGAAAGAAGGCGAAGGGAAGAAAAGAGACGGAAGAGAGGAGGCAAAAGGGGTAGCGAGTCGACGGATTGATTGACGCCCCCTACCGCTGGCGCTCGCTCATCCCGGGGCCGAACTTTCCCCATTACGGCCAATATGCAGCGCCTCGCCGAGCGTCTCGCGCCGGGCGTTTGAGAGCTCTGGCGTGTACGGTTTTCAGTTTTAGTTCCGGCTCATTGTCTCCGGCTTTTTTTCTTTTTATTTCCCTTTCCTGCCTTTTTTCATTCTGATTTTTTTTTTCGTTCTATGTAAATGCCAGTGTTTGTTTGAAAAAGCGAGATCGCCAAGCAAGTATTTACAATTCGATAAGTAATCTTGATGGAAGTAGATAAGTGAGAAAAGACGAGTTCAGAAGGTAAAGCAGAAACAACAAATAGATTTTTTTTAGTTATTAAAACAAATTGGAAAAGAGTAGTAGTAAAGAGTTCTCAACATAACTAATACTGATATTGCAGTTTTTATGATTGAAAAAAGTTGTAAATCGATTAAAATAATTGAAAGCGTGGTAATGGATGGGAAAAATTAACTCAATTCATATTACTTAAATAATATAAGGTATAATCATAAGAAATATAATTAAAAAAGTACCAATAAATTATCAAATTTTCGTAGGAAATTTCTCAACATAACTTTCAATCGTACGTGCGAAAACTTGCCAACGCGTATCGAAGCTCTCGGTTCCCCCGCTATTATTGGTAACCGGCGTAAACTAACTTTGCCACCTCCGACCCTTGTAGCTTCGCCGCTCAAACGATTCGCCGCTCTCCGCGAACGAGTTAAATCGTCCCAACCTTTATTGCCGTCTTAAAGCAGTTAAGTTAATCCAAACGCCTTTCTCCTTCTCTCGCCCGGAGCTCTCCCCGAGGAAATACCAAGACAAGGAGGAAGAGAGAGAGAAAGAGAGGGGAGGGGTAGAGGCAGCGCGGAAATCGGATCGCTTTTTGGTGTATTTCGCCGAAAGACAAAAACATTAACATAAATCAGGAGAAAGCCCGCCGCCGAGGGTGAGAAAACGGGAATGAGCGCGCAAGCGAGCTTCGCTCTTGTTCGGTCCTTATCGCCTTCGTTCGCTGCACGCGAGTCACCCGGATGTTTATTCGATTCACTTTGCCACCGAGCTTGAGCTTTATTTTTCTTTCCTCTTCCCTCGCTCTTTTTCTCCTTTATTTTACCAATCGTATTCTCATTCATTATTTTCCTCCTTCATTTTATTTATATGTTTTTTTCTTCAAACTTTCGTATTCTTTTTTTTTATGATTTTATAAATGAAAATTCGTTGAAAGGTACAATGTATTTAAGGTTGTACCAATTGATAATTTTGATCAATTAAAATAAGAGTAATTTCAAAAGATGCATTTCAGATTGTACCACTTGTTTATAGTTGCAGTACTTTGAACAATTAAAACAGATTAAGATTTTTAGCAGTTTTTTTCGAAATTCTACTTTCCTCGTTTCATCCCCCAAAACTCTGCATCCCTTCCGATTTCACCAGTTCGCAAACCTTCCTCATTCTTTCTCCGCAGAGCGAGGGATATTCCCGCGTCCTTGGCTCTCGGTAATTAGCGCGTTGAAAATTTGCGAGACGGCGAAACTGATGCCGACGTATTTCTCATTTTTCTGCAGTGCTCCTATCCCCCTTCTGCCCAAAGCGGAGTCGGGGTTGTTTTGCCGCCCCGAGAGCTTTAAGTTTTCTGGCGCTCGTTTGGGTAAAAATAATTAAGACTTTAGCGTAATGAGACGGTGTTGTTTTTCCGTTTCACAGACGAAGTATTTCTCAAGCGCTGCTCCTATTTTTCTCCTTCAGTTATTAATTGCTTTATTTTCGCATTGGTCCAGTGTTTTTATTATCTCGTAATGATTATTTAATTTCCGTTGCATTGTATACACACATATTTTAAGAATAAACTGCAATAATAAATAATTAAAAGAGCTCATTTTTAAAAATCTTTATCAAGCATCTATATATTTTTGTTTGGCAACTCAAATTGTACAGCTCATTCCTTCTCTATCTGCAATTTTAAATCTACATCTTTATTTATACATCTAATATAATTTTTAAGCTTATCATTCATCATAAGAAATTTTTCTTCCATTTAGATGAACCCCTGCAGCAAAAATCAAAAGTCACCACTTACCCCTAAATAAATTGCGGCTCACCGTAGTGCGGGAGAAAGCAAAGCTCGCGCAGGCGAGAAAAAAATATCGAAGCAAGTCAATGCCATCGACTAGGGGTGGTAAAGTTCGCTGGCACGTAGCTTCAGTACCGAGGAAGTGTAAGTGGCACTTAGCCGGTCTCACCCCCTTGCAAGGGCGGCTCGCGCCAATCTTCCACTTTTAGCTCTCGACCATTGGCACCCCCACCAGCCCACCACCCCGGCTACTCAACTCTTTCGCTTTTAGCGCGGCTGATCGCCTATGAATCGCGACGGCCGCGGTCGCGATAA
Source organism: Sycophila texana (assembly GCA_035582955.1). NCBI lineage: Eukaryota > Metazoa > Arthropoda > Insecta > Hymenoptera > Eurytomidae > Sycophila > Sycophila texana. The sequence continues at coordinate 10,895,281 of JAWWEN010000038.1, read as the reverse complement.
ATAATGCATTCGGTGTTTGCGGCCGGTAAAAGGGTCCAACCTTAAATGGACGGGCCATGGGGGGTCGATTTTAGAGGGCGACTTGGGGAGGCTGGGCGGAGGAGTCTATCCTTGCGCTGTCTCGGCCTTGATTGACGAAATGCGGATTGAGAGGTAGTTGGCACTTTTTTTTTAGGTTTTGTCAAAGGAGAGGTGCTAATGAGCGATGGCCGGGTTCCTTTCTGCAGTATCTAGTAAAGGGAACTAATTTATGTAAAAAGGGTAGAGCCCAGTAAGAGCTCAAGAGTCTGTTAATTTGACGAGAGTCTATTCATTCGAGGCTTCAAATATTTATCGTCTTCTTGACGCTTCGATTGATCACTTTTTAACCTTATCGCCAATGACGGTGATAAGAAATTGAAGGGCCTTTTTGTCCTTAATTCGGTAATTTAATCTGGCTTATCAGACGACGCACGAATTAAAAAGAAAAATATACTTATTTCATTTTAGTTGATTGTTGCTCTATTATACCCAATTTGCAATTTAAAAAATTAAAGTACCTTTGAATTTTAAAGAAATAATAAGTACTGTAAATGACTGATCATCTGCACGATGTTTCTTCATAAAATTTTTGACTGTATTCATCCCTCAAGTTTGTAAAGTACTTTAATCTTGTATATACATGCAGTAAAATATAATACGTCATATGTAGATTTCCTTTGAATTTTAGTATACAGAAATAATGCTTAAGTGAATAAAAGATTTGGAATAAAAGGAGAAGTAATAATTGACGTAGAGCTAAGTAGAGGCGCTTTGTCAGGAAGTTTAACGGTCAGATCAGCCTTCGCCAATTATAGACAAGCGCGTGTGCACTTTAAGACGTCGGCATTGTAAGATGATTTCGCTTATTTCGGAATGGCTGCGTCTTTACGGCTCCTTCCGCCGTCTTCCCATTCAGCCGCCGTCTATTTCTCTTCATTAAATTTATGTATTGAATGGTACTGATGGAAAATTATAAAGTTCTACGGTTCTTTGCTTTATAGTTCCAATTAATTATTCCTATTATTAAATGAGTTTCTTAATGGTAATTTGATAAAATGCAATATAATTGTTTTAATGTGTAATTTTGAATTTTAAAATTACAAAGGTACGTTGACATTAATAATTCAAGAAATATTCTCAAAAAAAAATTCAGTAAATAAAATGGTACTTACTCTTTCATTTGTATTAACCCCCTTAAAATGCTTTCGACGGACTTGTATAGGTTGAATTTAAATTTCTGTGTGAGTGAAATGTTTAGATAGCGATGACTCTTACCTGAAACAAGTAAATCATTATTCTTTTATTAGTATTATTTTACTATTTTACAAAAGTTTCTATAGAAAATTATTCTTATAGTTCTTAATTTATACTGCAAATTGGTTTGAAATAATTTTTTTTCTAGTCTTGCATGGCATGGCTGTAACTACTTAATGCAGATATTTGTTCTAGTCTTGCACGCAAGGTCTGTTACTACTTAAATATGCACGTATCTTTTGATAGTGAAATAATTCATCATTGTGCGTGAATAATGCAGTTTACATAAAAATAATTATAAATCAATCACCTAAGAATATATTTGTAACTACGTAATAGAACACAAAGCTCGAGAATATTAGTGCAAAGAAAAGGAGTCAGTCATCAATCATCGGTGATCAATCAGCAAGTGTGCTAATTGACAATGGCACTCTCACCCTCAAGGCGCCGCGATAAACCCAGAGAGAAATTTCTTTATTAATACAATCAGTCAATAGCTGGGTCAAATTTAAAAACCTGTTTTTTTTTTCTTGTCATTCATTAGAAAAATCAGTTTATCGATAAAATCAGAATAGAAGAAACGAACGCTACTGTACAGTAAATTAAAAAAAAATAGATAATTAATTTTTGTAATAAATTTTAATAATAAATATCGTCAGTGCCATTTTAATTCAAATCGATACAAAAATCTCATATTCTCAAGTAAAAAAAAAAAAAAAAAAAAAAAAACTACAGAAATAACTTGCCTATATCTCGCTAGTGTCTAAGATAAACCAAACCTCGACTAAAAAGAAAGAGACACGAACGAGCGACGCGGCTCATCATTGCAAGGGGATGTGCGGTTTCTTTTCCCGCGGCGTTTAGATGAATGGCGACAGGCTAATGTACAGACAAAAAGTGCGAACTACCTCAGCACCTCTGCGCTGCTGAATGGGGGGGCTTGTCTCGTCGGGCTACCGCGCATTGTCCGCAACACAACGACGCCTAATCCGCGCGGAATAAAGTCAACAATTGGCCTGTAGCCCGAAAATAAGGGAGGAACTGGCCGGATATTAAAAGTAGGCGGATTTATTTCTCACATTTTTCGTGGATGAAATGAAAACATGACTTTTATTTTGAATTTTAGAGATTAAAAATATTGAGACGTTTTATTTAATTGCTACATCTCGCTCTTTTACTCGCCGTAATTAATGCTAGTTAATAAATAATTATTAATCGAATAGCTATTTATAATTAAATGATAATGTTGAGGTGGCTGTAATGAAACGTTGTACATAAGATAAGTTGGTTAATTTTTCAACGATATTATTAAAAATGAATAACAATTTGGCTAAATTAATTCTACAATGTTTCATAAGGTTTTTCAGAATTAATGAAATAAAAAATTATTAAATCAAAGATACCTTTCATTTAGAAATGAAGGAATAATGAACGGTTCATGAGGATAAATCAACCGAAATATACTCTTTATTAAATAAATAGCAGCAGAACATATTCATACTATTTGATTTGCCTGCATGACATCCTTATTGAATTATTACTGAAGCTTACTATATTAATTGTATTTCCAATCAAACTTTGATATTTGAGGCACGACAGCCAATTGAATTAATTTCTCAAACTAAATATAAATATCCAGTATTTATATACATGTAAAAATTAATAGTAATTCTATCATTCTACCTATATCTTGAATTGAGTGTTAATGTTCGTCAATGAACCTATTATAATGGAGGCAAAAGGCTTTGAAAAGAGGGGGGTTTTCTTATTAAAACGAAATCAAAGGAAAAAGAGCTCTCGAAACGATAAAATTAAAATTAAAATATTCAATATTTATATACATGTAAAAATTAATAAAAAATACTGTCATTCTATATCTTGAATTGAATGTTAATGCTTATCATTGTACCTATTATAACGGAGGAGATCAGAGGCATTGGAAAGAGGGGGATGTCCTCATTAAAAACAAATCAAAGAAAAAAAAGCTCCCAATACGATAAAACTATCACCTGTGCTTCACTCTGATAAAGAGAGCGTGAAGATGCGATGCTTTCGACGCGGTCCAGTAACGCTTCGATCCTGCAGCACATACTCTTGAATTCCCGGAGGGGTGAATCCCTATATCGGGAAAAATAATTACAATAGCGCATGTATCACTCGCAGACCCCCGTCCACTTGATCCGCGGTTCGGCGCTCGCGTACAAAATCCTAGCCGTCATTATTATAAGTCTGTTATTACTGAGCGTCGACGTATGAAGATGCGCCTCTAATTTAATGAACGAAAAAAAAAATCGAGATTCCGTGGTAAAGGGGGTCTCTAATATTTCACGGTGTCACCTAATGAGTCTTTTTCCTACAAAGGCTGCCAGGCTTTTATCAAACGCATACGTGTAATTTTCAGTTTCATCGAGAATACACATTACACGTTGAAATTATTATTTTTTTTTTCTCTCGGCAAAGGGATGTTACGGTGCAGACGAGTGTGGCATTCGCATATTCATCGGACGTAAAATGAGAATGCAAAAGAAATGTGTGGAAATACTTTCGAGTTTCTTTAATAAGAAATAATTACGGTAGGGTGCAAATATCCGATATATCTGCATTCGCAGGCGTGGTCTCTGTATGAATTCACATGATCATTACGGAGATGTGTTATTATATTATTGAGAGGAAACGTCAAACAAGTAGACTTACACTCGGGACCTTTTTATTGAAAAAATATGGAATCCGTTGTATTCCTTTGCAGAGAAGCTTAAATTTAGCGGATCACTCGTTGATGGCATGTTTCCGTTTTAAGACGCGTCCTCTCAAAGTAAATTTAAATGATTGTTACAGTATAGTATAATTAATGTAGCTAACCGAGCAGTGAAATACGACCGTCGACTATTCTTGTGAACGAAATTCATGCAATAAGCATAAATACCAGGATATTAGACATGTCGATGAATATGGAATGTGCTTCTGAATATAGACTAGTGTTCCTTGGTAGAAGTATAGAAATAATCTGTGTTGGTAATAATTGAATAGGATAATTTCATTAATTGCAATAAGACGAATTTATATTATTGCATGTACCTTATTCATGTAGGTCTTGAATTTATCAAAATATATATTTCACGCATAATTAACAGAAAGTAGCCGACACTCGTTTCAGTTAAAATTGAATGTAAACTAATTAAGTCGTCAAAAGGACAATTTAAATATAAATTGCTGATTACTCATACGTCAATGGGTGTATAAAAAAATGTATTATGACAAGTTGAAATTAGAGAGATAAACATAGAAAGTCACTAACTTATAAACAAGGTTTTATTATTATTTAGAGTTCGTGGATGTTTACCTTAAATTTGATAAGGTTTTTCACTTGGACTGAATGAGAGGTCAAAGAAAACTTTGCGGTTGTCCTTAATTTGAATCAATGAGCAATATTGATATAACGAGGAACAATGCTGTCATAAACTTAGTACTTGTAAAGAAACAATTCCGTTTGTAGAAGTATGGACAGAGACGATCGACCACTGCGAAACAGCCATCGAAACTATCGGCCAAGGTATGTCAACCTTTTGTCCCTTGTTGTCTCTGCAAGTTTAATCAATTTCTGAACTTTGCATATATGATGTATTATGTCAGGATAGATTATTGCACAGTTGTAAAAAATAGTTATTTGTGCACGGAGGGAGTAAAATAAGCGGAGTGAAGTTTACTGCTCGAGTTGGCATTAGCGCGGTGCATAGATAAATGTTCACCCTAATTATTTAAAAGGTTCACTTTATTACAAATATATCATTTTCTAGATTCTGCATAATTCAGAAGCAGTTTTCTCCTCTTCATTTTATAACGTCATCTATCACAGTTCTTTTGTCACTTATCATAGTATTGCTGGACCTGAGATCACTTATTTATTTTTACTGTATTAATTTTTTTACAATGCAATCAATTACAGAGTGCAAAGTGCATTTTTCTCGAATGCATAAAAATGCCTTTTTTTCCAAATGCACAAAAATGCATTTTTTTCCAAATGCACAAAAATGCCTTTTTTTCCAAATGCACAAAAATGCATTTTTTTCCAAATGCAAAAAAAATGCATTATTTTTCCAAATGCATATAAATGCATTTTTTTTAAATATTATTTATTATTAAATATCTCTAATCAAAAGATTCCAATCGTTCTTTAAAAGTGCTGAATCAACTGAACGAGCGTTAGCGAGGGAGGAAAAACTGCTAGTACAAAAATTAAAGAAATCCCAACAAAATAAATGAAATTTAATACAGTCTAATTACATAAACGTATGATTAATTTGACATAATATAACGATTTTTCAATCACTACAAGCTTTAAAGAATAAGCGGTCGTCCAATAATATTTAGTGGCAATATAGCGCGCCATAAACACAAAGCACCCGGGAGCCGCACTCTGCGCAAATTCCTCCGGCCTCGTAAAAATCCGCGTCGTCTCCCTCTGTATAACCTTGGCTCATCGATATATAAGCTGGCGATACACATTCACCCCGGCGTCGTTCAAAAAAGTGCTTCGTAAAGTAAGGCGCCTCGCCCCCCCCTCGCAAAACACTCTAACGCCATTATGGGGAAATATAAGTCACAACAAAATATCGATATAGCGAGGGTCTGTCGAGTGTGACGTTATTTTTCCGCCGGGGGGAATGGTAGGAGTTGGTCCAATCGAGCCGTGACAAATGCGAGGTGCAAGAGCGAAGAGGGAGAGGAGATCGGGAGTAATTTATGGACACGGCACGGTTCTCCTTTTTGCCGGCTCGTTCCGATATTTTCCTTTGAAAGTCGCCGTTTTACTTTTGACTGGACACGACGGGGACTTCGATCGAGGGGAAAAGGCGACCATTTTAGCTATCGCTTATTAAATAAATGATTTGGAAAAAGTTTAATAGATAAGAAAATAAAAAGGTTCAAAAATGTATTAGCCAATCAGTGAATAAAAAAGTGCACTATTAGCTCTGAAATCATTAATTATAAAAAAATATATATATACCTCTTGTGTGCCGAAATTTCACGAGTCGGTGCTCCTTTATCAGGTCATGAAATAAATGTGTAGCAGAAAGCACAATCAAATTTATGCATAAATCTGTTGCTTGACCTTTATTGTCTACACACAACGTCAATGGGCGAAGTGTGACTCTCATGTGAGGGTAGACCTTTTCTGCTCTTACCTATTCGACAACTTATTCGCGTGTGTGCGAGTGTTTTACTGTCACTTCTGACCAGAGTTTATGGTAGTGATTTAGACCTGGGGCTCTATCGCGGTTGTTTTTCAGCTTTTTAGAACAGGCCATGTAGGCTGCATATACCGTTCTAACTAACGACTTTCTAGTTTAGGGTACGTTCATAGCGAGGCCGGTAGATAGCTCTAGTATAGCGATCACTCCACGTATCTTGGGTAGCGCGCGTCGCTACTAGAGCTATCTATTGCCTCACTATGAACGTACCCTTAGGTTGGCTTATCTCGGCATATGTTGGCATACGTTGGCATACGTTGGCATACGTTCATAAGTTGGCATACGTTGTCATACGTTGTCATACGTTGTCATA
>JAWWEN010000038.1:10866132-10888344 GCA_035582955.1 Sycophila texana | reverse complement strand
AAGTTGGCATACGTTGTCATACGTTGTCATACGTTGTCATACTTTGGCATACGTTGGCATACGTTGGCATACGTTGGTATACCTTCACGGTTCAAAAAATTAATATATTTTGCGTGTTATGGAAGAATGACACACAATATATGTCTTAATTTAACACACAAGAAATATGTAAAGAATTCAACACACAATTGTGTATTTTTGCGCATGCGTTACTTGCTAATATTCTTTTCTATCATTTGGCGTGGAATATGCCGGTGCAGTTACTGTTCCGACGAGTAGACTTTCTATTCTTGAGGAACCGTGCAATACGCATGAACTATTAATACGCAGCGACACGCGCCATGAGCCAGGACATTCGCGCCTGCTTTTGGACGCTTCTCGCCTCATCAATGGTACATTCAGTGACTGTTTCGTGAATTTATCAACGGGCCGTGTAGCGTCATTCTTAAGTCTTACTCCAATTTCCTACTTCCCAGTGTCTCATATTTTCGCCAAGCCAGTTTTGTGGCTGAATCTGGCTTCTCAATAATTTTATTTCAATATTTTTTTTTGTTTTCTTCCAATGCGATAGTAGAACTTTAAAGAATTGAAGAATTTAGAAGTTGAATAACTAGAATTTTTGACATAATGGCCGTAAAAAGTATACTACAAAAATGTATTACTTAAAAAAAAAGTAAAAGCAAAAGAATTTAAATTAAATGATAATATTGTGATAGTACGACCGAAGTTCATTGTGTCAGTTAAAAGCGTTTTACCGATATTTATGCCTTTTTCTTTCCTTTGTGTTTAAAAAAACAATACAGAAGTATAAAAGAAGTAGTAAAACGTCTTAAGATATAATAAATTTTTTTTTAAATTATGTTTATGTAATGATTGCGGTTGTCTCATAGTTTAAACAAGCTTTTACGATTCGAGTTTATCGTGCAAAGGTCACCTTGACATGAAAAAAAAAAACAGCTAAATGCGAGTAATTCGAGAGAAAAATTACGTGAAATAGTAAAAACGTCTTTGATTTTCCCAATTCTCGAATTGAAAACGTCGAGGTTTCGGCATTCGGCCATTTAGTGCTAAGTAAACCGCGAAAATTCCCGGAGCTCCCATTTAATTCGCGCGAATGCGAATCTCCGGCGGCGCAGGCGGTCGAATCAAAAACAGGCTACTTCGCAATATCGCGCCGTCTATTTTGTAATAGAAACAACGGAAGAGCCTAATTCCGCGAGCCGCTCGGCCATTATGGAGAGGCACACGTCTGCCGTGCTCGCGCATGCCTCTCACTCTCGCTCGTTCTCTCGCCTATACCTCCAGCCTAATTATACCATGCGCGACTCACCACTCGGGCGATAAGTGATTTACATGCGCGACCAGGACGCGACGCGATGGATTTATCGAGTTTCGTCTAGCTGTTCACGCCACCTCTGCTCTTTCTTTCTTTTCGAGCGATGTTTTCATGGATTTACTTTGCTGAAGTTTCATTATATTTTGAAAAATATTTTTTTTCGAATTTGGGGTTTCGTGATCTTTTATAGAACATTATGTCACAAAAGAGAAAAGATTATTCCTCCAAGAAATATGGTACTTTGTACCCTGTTACCCCCGATCTTCCTATACACTGAAAGAAATGTTTTAGTAAAAATTACTGAACTGTTTGGGAAAGTTTCAGTCACTATTATAGGAAGATCAGAAGTAAAATTATTTATTAGTACAGTTTATTAGTTATGAGCTAATTTACAGTTGATTTAAAAAAAAAAAAAAAAATTTTACTGAGCAAATAGAAGCACTGACTAATAGTACCTGCTTGCAGAGGGGATTTTTCGCTCGGAGATTACTGTAATTTTATAATTAATTAAAAAGAAATTATAATTTGATGATAAACAGTAATTAAAGTAGAAATATGCAATAAGCATGCAAAAATTCAGATTGACAGATATCTGACGTTTACACGTAAGGGAAACTTATAATAATTTTCCTACATCACGGCAGATTCATCACTCGCACTCTCGGCAAGCTCCATTTGCGATTCGTCGTACAGAGAGGTAGCCTCAAAATAGGTCAGTAGCCGAATATATCGTTTCCAAGCTAAAATTTCGCCTGCCCCTCTCTCTCTCTCTCTCTCTCCGTTATTTCTTTTTCTTTATTTTATTTGTCCATTTGTGTACCTATCTATCTTAATTACTTTGTCTCATTTACTGCCATTCCGCGGAATACTTCAGAATTTATATCTTTTCTTAACGATCTATCTTTGTTAATTGACAATTTCTTTTCTTAACAAGTCATTCATTTTTTCTTTATTTAATCCCTTCGTATTATCTAATACATATTAGGAATCAACTCGATTTTTTAATTAATATACTATTCCAGTTTTGAAATATTTACTTGTGTCGAACGACATGAGAAAATTGACTGTCAAATAAATGACGATTTTCTCTTAAATCATTCTTTTTATCTGTGTATTAACATGTAGAGAAGATAAATTGAAGTAATTTACAGTTATTTTAGAAAATTTTTATAATTTTGAATGAAATTTTTAAATTAAAATTCTCTTGTATTTGGAATGAAATGAATTTGACATAAATATTTTAAATTATGATATCTGAAATTGAATTATTTGTGCACGAACATATAAAATCGTATTCGTTTTGTTTAAATTTCAAAATTCATAAGAAAAATTTTCTTCAAAAATAAAATCAGTAATCTCAAATGTAAAAGCTAATCTTTCCGAAGAGTTTCTTAATTATTACATAAATTGTGTAGTAAATACTAAACTTGGCGAACCGATTCACTTTGTTCAAATCAATGTAACATTCATGCCTACATAAATTTCATATAAAATACACAAAAATAATTTTCTTTAAAATACAAAAAAATTAAATCCAACTGACGTTTTGAAAGATTTTCTTAACTAGGTCTTACATAAATTGTACAGCCACATAGAAAACTGAATTCCTGTTTCGCGCTCACTGTATCGCTCTACCCAAAAAGGTAAAAAAAAGAAAAAAAAAAAGAAAAGAAAAGTGATATTCTTTTAGGAAAGCACACTCGAGAGCCTCCGGAGCGACTGATGCGGATCTTTGTAGTTCCCCGGCCGTTTTTCACCGGCGTGTCGGTAGCGTTCCGCATTCGCGGAGCTAATGGACGCTGACACGAATTACGCGTGACGCTCGTGCGAATGCAGGCACACCGTGCGAGGGGGAGCCGAAGGAGCGCGCCAGCGATACCACGACCAATGCCATCGACGGCTCGCTCGCAATTTTCTATTTACGCCGGGGCACCGAGTGATGACGAGAGAGCTGTTTACCAATCGAGCCCGATCCGAAGGACGTGTCGCGGGGGGATCGAGCGGATTTTTCACTTGCGCCGGCTCGTTTCGTAGATTGTCGCACTCGGACGATGCGGCCGCTTTTGAACCGAGCGGAGGGAAAACGATGACGCTCGTTGGCGGTTGATGATCCGCTTGCAGTGGCTTGTAAATTGATTTTGCTTAGTGTACCGTTGTCATTTATATCGCGTGATTCTCGTGCTCACACATCGTCGCTCGCGTAAAAAAAATTATGTTGCGATAACGTTTAAATGAAATTTACGTCTGGATTTAGTTCAGATTAACGTGGACAATGGGACTTTTTCAAATCAGTCATCTACATGTTTTTTTCGAAGTCTGGCGAAATATAATATAAAATCGTACACAGGTATACCGATAACGATTATTGTTTTATTTTACATTGACATCTTTCATTTAAACATTTTAAAAAGTAAATACAAACATAATATACAAATTTTATTCAATTTGTGTAAAAAGATGTCATCTAAAGTTCATACAAAATTGTCCAGAATTTTTTAAAAAGCTCGGATCAATTTCAACAACACAAGACGTTTAAATAAACAATAATTTTCCTATCAACCGTTACTCAGAATGAAATTTGCTGCAAAGTACCCTCAGATCACCAGCAAAGTCTATCATTTCGCACTATAAGGTCTCCCCCTCCCCGACGGTGCACCGTAATCCAGTTCGGACCGCCGTTAGACCGATCAGCCACCGCCGACGGAGCTCCCGCGACGTCCCACCGATCTTCACCTTCGTCTTCGCTCGCCGTGCATGCCCCGCTTGCGCAATCGGCGAACACCCACGGCGCGGCCCGCGCGCGCGAAAAAGCTGCCGTGGTCACGTGCGCGCTCGCCCCGGGCGCAGGAAGCCACCAATCGTCTTCGGCGATTATCCCAGACACACACTCGCTCGCGCGTAATGCATCCGACTGCGGCGCTGCATCAGGGCCTCGTCGGCTCTTCAAGTCATGCACATGCGCGACCATCAGCGTCCCACGCGTGCAAATCCGTTTCGCAAGTCTGCGCGCTCGAGCCCGCGGTTATGTCACTCTATTTATCATAGCGGTTTCTGTCTCCGTCTTTCTCTCTTTCTCTTGATTTCTCTCGCACGCGCGTGAATGCGCGGCGTGTGGCGCTTACCGGGCAATTACGCGGGTTTAGCGGGCTGAGACGGACCTCGGATGCGACGCGCTAAATTTCGCGAGAATGCGCTCCGTTCAATTAGACCATTTGCGCGGGGATGCTTTGTTTTTCGAGGCGATGACGGTACGTTCTACGTGGGTATTATGAGAAAATTTGATGGTACTTACGCGGAGTGGAGTGATCTACTAAAAATTGGGATGGTTAATAATCTACGATAAAAGTGTTGTATGTCGTTGCAGATACTGATTGTGTTGGAAAAATTACGACGCACTGTTTCAAAATCCGTTCGATTGTAAACATTATTTGAATAAGAAAAATAATTTTCTTTTTATATTCGTTCAATACTGAGGGTCAGAAGAATGGTTAGAGTTGAACGGGCGTAAAAAGAGCGATTCTTGTGTTTGTAAGAGAATGGTCCCAAACTGAATATAATTTGGATGATTAATTTTTATTCTGCATAAAAATGATCGAACATAAAGAAAAACGTAAAATAAACTAAATTTTTGTGTAAATCTTCTATCGAAAAACATAAAACTTTAAACCGGGTACAATAGTTTTTGGTAAAATTTACAAGGGCTATTGTAAAAGCTGTTAGGTTTGTAGTAAAATTTGAAATAAAATTTAAAATAATTGCTATTGTAATTTTTACTAGAGAATTTTTCTCCGTGAAGGTAATGGACTTTCGGTGAATACGAAAGTACTCAATTTTGGATCTTAGATTGAAGGACGCGAAGAAAAATTATTTACAGATCTGGTTAAAAGTGAATGTTCTTTTATTTGAATTTGTAGTTAATTTCAAAATCTTTAAGAAAATGTAAACGGTAGATAAAGATATTACATTTTTAAATATCGATTGAATTAATTATTTTAATTCATTCCTAATATTCAATAAAAATATTAATTAAAACCTTGCTTATCCTCAAAAGCTATCCCGCTTCCTTATCAATTTTTCAATTATGTGTACTTCTTTGACGATTACTTAAAACAAGCAAAAATAATTTTATATATCTCTAAATTTATAGAATTCATTACTAATTTAAATTTATTTCATAAAAGTATCTCACACTCTTTTAAATAAACCAGCCAGTTTTTCAATTTAATTGACAGCTAAATGTCCTAATAAATTAGAACGATTTTATGTAGGAAATGACACCGCAAAGGAAAATGTAAATCACTAGCTTAGTTGCACTCGAAAAGAATCCGCTCGGCTCGTTCGCGATCAATTGCCGTCAAGTACCGGGGCGCGCGATCCCAGCGTTATATTTATGAAAACGTCACGCGCATAGCAACAAGATAAGCATCGCGGCCACCTAAACACACGTGAAGGGCGAAAATTGCGACTTCCAAGTACCGCATCCGATTACCCGGCGTAAGTGCACCAGCATGAAATTTATTCTCAAGGTCCAGCGTCACGAACTGTGTCAACTCTGTCATTCTCGCGTTCGCTCGTTACATCACCGCGACCCTTTCACCGCGCTTCTTTTTCTCCTTGGAAGATCAGTCCCCGGGAGGCTTAATGGTGAGATGATTTTCGGAAGACGTCGTTATTTCCGAAGATCAAAGGGGATTTAGCGTGGGCGGCCCGTCCGGTGACGAGGCGCGACGCTCTGCTGAATTTAAGTCGGTCAGAGATTTCTCGGGCTCGCGGGTGATTAATAAGATTTTACGCGGAAAGTCTAGGATTTATTTAAGTAATTAGTAAAAGTGGCGATCTGGTTGTCTCTATTAAATCTTTCTGATTGCTTTTATGTTTAGCATTTGATCTATGGTAATTGAGAGAAACTATAGGAAAATGTGATATACTTTCTATGGTTTTATATATATTTTTTTGAGAATTTTAGTTTTAAGATTTAAACTAAATTTATGATAAGAAATTCAAGGGCTTCCGCGTAAAAATAAATTAATTTTGATTAATTTAGATAAATGTAGATAAACTTTATCTAAAGATAAATTTTATCTAAATTTACCATAAATTAATTTATTTTTATGCGGGAGCTTTCACACACTTAGAAAATTGCTATGAGTATAAAGTATGAATCATTAATTATAAAATAACCGCAAACTACGCAAAGTCAAGATCGCAATGAGACATGACGAAGTTTATTCTAAAAAATTAATTTTTTAATTTTAAATTCACTTTTTTTATTCGTATTATGCATCGCAATCAACAATTTTTTGTTATTCAAATCAACAACCTCATAACCACGCAAAAGATCGAAAACGCCTTTAAAAATAGCATCTTATCTTCGCCGATGTTTACACCACAACAATTGCAGCGCGCAGTTGCCATATGCCTTCATTGATTCCGTACCCTACAAACAAAAACATCGCCGTCAAAGGCAAACAAGATATAATTGTCGGATGCAATTAAATTCACCTCGAGTAAGCGCATCGATAGTCGTCGTCGAGTACGACTTTTTTCCCCCGCGGAAGCGCGACCAGTGGGTCATTACACCTTTACTTGTCGCTCGATGCGTGCGACGTCCGAGTAGGAAATTTTTCCTATAGGCGCCCGTGCGACGGAAAACAGCGACGAGGGAAGCCGACAATGCAAATACGCGTCGGAGGAGCGGGTGGGGTAGGGTGGGGTAGAGAGACCCGCGGACAAACAGACGGGCTGGTGCTGCGACTATCTGCAAGACGTCAACGCCGAGGCGCTCGACAAACAGGAGCGAGCCTGAGCAGATAAGGCAATGAGAGGAGGATTGATTGCGAGGATTTTAATGACGACTGTTTTAAATAAGTGTAGGAGAAATTTTAATTCACGTTCAATTTTTTTAATAATTTTTTCTTCGTTTGGGGGTTATTCAGAAGATCATAATGTAAATTGTTTATTTTATTTGAAATTAGTTTTTTTGATAGATTTTAATGATAGAAAAACGAAGTAATTTATTTTTTGTATGAACTTGGAAAGAAATTATTCAATAGAAATTAGTCAATAATTTACCACCTAAAAAATAATATTACATTAAATGTTTTATACAAATTTTTATGAAGTATAAAAAAAGAAAATGAAGTGATGAAACGTAATGTTGAGAGCCAATAAATGATGAAGAAGTATTTCAATTTTCATTCGCAGGGTCATCATAACACAGTAATATAATTTTATGATTTTGATAAGATAGAAGACTAGGATTTGTTGCTCAAAGTAAACAACGACTTATATTCAAAACTCATTTAACTCGCTCTAAGGAAAAATATTTCTCCACGTTTTTTCATTAACTGGCTAGTTATTTTAACTTAAAAATCGATATATCTGCGGTGATTTTGAAAAAGGACACAAGTCCCACATTTTCAAAATCGATATAACATTATTTTCATATTCTTTAAATGCTAATAGATTACAAAATTATTATGATTATTTATCTATTAGATTATGAATAGTGTAGCATATTATTCTATATATTTTTAACAAAAATAAAACAGTTTGAAAATGTCAGCTCAATTGCAAATATTGCCAAATTATGAAAATGTAGTTGTCCTTTTTCAAAATCAGCACCTCCCTCCCCTGTGAAATGAAGCAAAAGAATTTTATTTTAACGTTAGAAGAGAAATGCCATATCAAACCTTAATAATCGAAGTCATTTTACAAATCAGGAATTTTAATACCGCCTTCCCTCCAGCCGATGAAGAAGCACATTGCCACTCTCCCCTCGTACAGAATCAACGTCTTGAAGACGACGATACCGCGTACCCGTGATTTACGTTTAAAGTCTCGCGAGGCCTCGTGACACGGAATTTTCGTGCTCACGAGGGCGAGTCTCGGCCTCTCCTCGGCCGCCGCCCCTGTTCCCGCCTTGGACCCGATTTTCGTTTCTTTACTCTCGGCACCGGAGCGCAAAGCCCTTTCTAGCGCATCGACGGCTCTCCGCAGCTCCTTGCTTCCTCTCCAGCTTGCTTCCTCGAAAACGCAATTCCTTTTTAATCAAAGCTAACGAGGAGCAAACGATTCGCGAGATTTCAAAGAAGTCGGCGATGCGCTCGGTACGAACTGTGTCCGCGAACTGATAAGAGCAGATACGCGGCGACGACGACTTGCCGCTCGAAAGCGGGCACACACACGCGCCGAGGGGTTATATTTCACGAGGAATAATGTGCTTTCACGTGGCCTTGCACGCGCGCTCACGCATTTCTTTCCGGCGCCGATAAGCGATACTCTGAGCTCTCGTGATGTCCTATTGAGTTGCTCGCGCGACAGATTAACAATTGTTTTACGATGCTTTGGAACTGATTTCAGAGAAACTTTTACGAAAGGATGATGCTGAGTTTTTCCAAGTGTTTCTTAAATGATATTCATTTCGCGACTGTAGGCTCGTTATTTTGCTTTCTTCATGCATATATGTTTTTGTAAACTATATACCTGCGTAAACAAAATTTAAGATCAACTAAAGATCAGGAACTGAGGTATTTGATATTTGGTATGTCGATTCAGTTACGCTACGTCCGATTGTTTTAAAGAGCTGTATATTTCGGTGTAATGAATTTTATTTCTACTAAAGTATTGTCATTTTTTAGCGTTTATTTTCTACTATGAGTGACATTTTTCATTATCAATTTCCTTTAAATCTGAGCACGGCTACGCATGGAGCTAAAAAAATTGTTTGTTTTGTGACGGCTTAATACTCTAGTTCAACTAAAAGCGGTTCTATCTTGTTTGTACCAGGCTTGTGCTTGTAAATTACGGAGCAAAGTGAAAATTAGAGTCTTTGAAATGTTTTGCACTATCATCATGATCATAATTTGCTTCAGCTTTTATACAGTTTTTCTTTTTATTACAGTTTTTATTATTTATTGATAGTGGGAAGGCATTGCAAAATTTTCCAATACCTCTTTTTATTGAATAGTGTCTGTGGTTTTAGATTTTACTTCATGAAGTAACTTGAAATTTTTATTCTATAGATGAAGATATTCAAGTTCTATTAATTTTGTTCATAAAAGATATGCTAAACAAAGTACCACAAAAGAAGTTTATCGACACTGGAAAATTACTACAATAATTTTAAATAAATATATACGGCCAGTATATAATTAAGCGCTTAGATCAGAATCTTTAAAAAGTTGATGCGATCATTCAGTGCAAAGAACAGTGTAAAGAAAATTGACTTTATGCAATAAGAAAGTTAAAATGAGGTCTATCAAAATTAATGGTTTGTTTTGGAATACTTTTTTTTTTTTATATTGCTCAAAGCTGATGTTATTCTGCTACGCCTGCACATATACATTTCCTCTTTTCTGCGTTATATGTAGAAGACCATTAAACGATAATTATATGCGTAAGTAAGAGCCGCAGGTGTAATAAGATCCAAAGTAGAATGAATCAGCGGGGTATATAATGTACTGCCGCATAATTTAAATAACCAGATTTCCAAATCTATTTATAAATCGGAATTCGTTTTCAATCAGTATGAAACAGGAATTTAACGAGGATCTCGATCGATCTGTATTTGAGCGCACATAGCGGGGGCACCTCGCGAGACTCAATTACCGTGTCGCGGTACGCTCGCGACCGAAGTCGCAAACAATATCACGGGGCTTTTGACTTGCATTGGAAAATTATATCGTGGGGGCACTGGTGCGTCGACCGCGCCAAATGGGAGTCCTCGATGAACCGCGCGACGCATCGAAATGAGGATCTGACGACTCTGGCTTCCGTCGTGTGGTGACCTGCGGGCTTCTGGTTGGCGTCGTATGCTCTTTATTATACGTTTGGCTTTCTTTTCTTTGTAATTAAATTTAATTTTTATAATTAGCTTTTTTATCGGTGCATTGTGTATTTTTTTGTTACTCTCAATTTCCAGGACATTTTAATTAAAGATGTGAAGGCTTACATATACACTCAGAGAAATGTTCGCGCAGAAAAATTACTACTATATGTTATAGTAAAATAGAGAAATTCTTAGTTTCCTTAGAAAAATTCGTAGGTTACTTAGAAAAAATCGTAGATTTAAAAAATTACAACAGTAGTATTTAGTAAAATTTATCAAATTGGTAATATGTGACAAAATTACTATATGGAACTTTGTAGTATATCCTTATCGGTTCATTATCTTATCTGATTATTTCACGAGTGTATATCCTATATATAGCAGTATTTTCAGACTTAATTCTTGCTACTACAATTTTAATATGAAAATCATTTTTCTGCGCTCTCAATGACTATACATTACTGCCAGCTATTTTTACTACTATTGGTTACTATATACCATAAACCATATTGGTTATAAACTATACTAAGAGAAATGCTTCAGTAATTTTTATTCTGAGTTCAGTAAATTGGTCACATACTTTAAACTTCAGAAATTTTTCACATCTAATATATGAATACGGCTCAAAATTTAAGTCTGTGTCCAAAGTGCCTTACTATCTAATAAAATTTACTGAACTTTTAGTAAAATTTATTGATAAACGTTTCTCTATACTCAGTACACTTAGAAAACCCAACTTTACCTTCACTAGATTCTTTTCACCGATTCCCTAAGTCTTTTTTCTCTTTACTAATGTCACCCTGAATAGCACAATTTACCTTTACGCCTCTGGCCTTTCGCGCCGGTCAACCAGCGGATAAAGAGAATGCGAGGGAGGGAAGGGGTGAGTCGGCTTTCGATGCAATTCCGCGCTCTCGCGCGTTGTGTACGAATCTGCGTTGTAATTGATTCATGATGGAACCGCGAATTCAAACACCGACGGCTACATTTTGATATGCCCGGTCGGCTTCGCTTCTCCACCCTTCCCCCGCTGCCCTTCGTTCGTCGCTTCGAGCTGCAGCGAGCGCACGGCGCGTCTCTATTATGCCTCGGCGCTCTCGCGGCCGAAAGGGAGAGAGACCGTTGGGCTTTGAGATGCGCAAGGTAAATACGTTTGTTGGCCTAAAATGTTTTGCGATAATGGCCGTTTATCGATTTTTAAAGGGGCAGACCCGCATTTAGAGGAACAAACGACATTGTCCGTGGCCTTGTTGAATCTTTGAATTATTCAGTTACATTCATTTTCGAAAGTGGTATTTCAATCTATTGTTTAATAGTAGTTTCTAATTGTGCGAATATTTTTATTATTATTATCATAATTTTTAAAGGTAACGTGGATCTTGTGAAAATGCTTGATATACAAATTAAGAGAAAAAAATGTCAGTTCAGGTTGGATGAGATCATTTAATTTTCATTATTTGTTATACTTCTCTTCAATTCTAAATAGCGCGGCCAATTCATTTTCACAGAGCTTCCTCAAATAAAATGTGTTGTTATCATTCATTTTTTAATTAATTATTGAAATTATTTATATTTTTAACGATCATTTACAATTAAATAATCTTTTTTCAATTCTAAAAAAAAAAAACGGAATACAGCCCTTCTTTTAATACTTCAAAGAAATGGAAATATAAAAAAGAAACAAATCCCGCTGCCCATCAATCGAGACTCATCAAGCAAATCTTGCACAAACGACTCGAACGAGGAGTGCGAGCAATGTAGCACCATCCGAAATCCGAGGGTACACGCGACGCGCGTACAACACTCGAGCGTCGCTCGCCCATAATTCGCCAGTCAAACGCAAAGGCGCGGCGGAGAAGAGGCGAGCGCCGGGCGCGCGATTACACGCGCCGTCCGAGCGTTCCGTAATCAGGAACGAGCGGGGAGGGCCGATACGAGTACGTACGGCATATTTGACACGCAGTCGCAGATCGGCAAATCATCATCGAGTCGTCGCGGCATCCGACAACGTAACAAGTCAACAAGCGCCGGGCGCGAGGCCGCTATTATGCCTGCCAGCGTGTGTACACGCTGCGCCGAAGGCTCGCCTCGCTATTGACTATTTCGGCTCGGTGTAGCGAAAACCGACGGATGGCATAGTCCGCGCGCTGATGCATTGCCGCGACGGTCCTACGGTCCAGTGTCGCTTGCGGCCTCGTCACTTCTCTCGATTGATCCGAATTTTTTAAATTTTTTTTAGAGAAATTCAGAAGGGATTTTTTTTGTTTGTAGATTCTTCTTACAAATTGATTATTTTCCGTTTTGTTTGGTGTTCTAACTTGCCCTTAAAAGAAAAAAATCTGTAATCAGGATTTTATAAATTATTTTTAGACGAATTTAGGATGGAATTATTTTTTTTTTTTTAATTTCGATGGAATGTTATTTATTATTTTCCGATTGTTGTGTAATTCATTCCTATAACAGAAAAAACTATATATTGAGTCCGAAAAGTTCATAGTTTGATTATGTTTGAGATGAAAAATTTTTATTGTGACTATAAGGATTAAATATGATTACAGTTTTTTTTTTCTGTAAGGAGTGCTGCTGATTACTAAATTTGAATTTAAAATATTTCAAACTCAGAAATCCGAATAGTTCCAAATTTATAGTACATGACCGGATCAATATCCCATCAATCGGGTATCTGTATCCACGGGATCTACGGGTGGGATCTTACAAATTTGTATATATAACACAAACCCTGCAGATTCATTATCTGAATCTATGATAAGATAATCATGAATTTGATAAACGAAGGTTAGCCAAAAATTATACCATGAAAGCTAAAAATTCGAACGTATTTATTTACTAATGTCGATTGTAAAATCTGCGCCACCCAACCCTCTTAAGTTGAATTAGTGAAAATCTACTAAAATTAGTGGAAACTACTTCAGTCAATACTACGTAGTGGAGCTCTTTCCATTAACTTTTTTGTCATCTCACTAATATTATAGTAGTTTTTCAGTAATTCAACTTTAAATAAAAAAAATTGACGACTTGTGACCTTTAACTTTGTTAATTATAAGTAAAGCACTCACAAATGGATCTCTTCTTTAATTAAAAAGGTAAATAAAAGAAAATACATATACAAATACATCGTATCTGAAAGTGATGTAAATAATTTCTCTCTGGTAAAAAAAGAATTCCACGGATGATGCTATAAAGTGCTTTTGAATCATCTCTCTTCAAATAATAATCTCCATACATGTAGTGTATGTTGCATTTCCATTAAAAAAATCAAGCCACGCCACGTCTGTGTATTCATATCTGCGTTGTTTGTTTTAAGGAGAAAAAGCCGAGCTAATTGAAAAAGTCCGACGGCAACAATGAGTTGTATACAGACCTCACTCGCGAATTTACCTCCCCTGCCCTCCCTCAGTTCGATAGTCAGATTGTGAATCCCATGTTGACTCAACATCAAGCAACAATGGGAGCCAATATCTGCTGCTCGCGGCTGTGTATCGACTGTTGACGCGTCCGGAAACGATCAGCGCTGCCTCGTGTTTATTGCCTCGTCTGGTAATAATAAGAGGGTTATTGTTTTGCTGGATTATTGTGTTTGTTTGCGCCCGTTATCGAGGTCGCGAAGCTTCTCTTTTTCTGATGGAAAAAAGATCAAGGACCACATTGTACTCACGAAAGTGGTCGCGGATACCGTTTGAGGACCAAAGTGTACAAATTATGCTTTATCCTCGAAATTGGAATTTAGAATCTTGATGTTCAACTTGGATTTGTATATTTATAGTTGATTGTAGAATAACCTAATCGAATGTAAACAATAACTAATATTTATAAAGAACATTTTGAAGCGAACGAAAAATCAGTTCAATTTTGCACGTAACCGTGAAACTCAAACAAAACGAAATAATCAATGAAGGAATTCTACTACTGTATTAATTGCTAGACTTAGAAAGTTCGCTTGTGGCTCCAATCATAATTTAACGACGCGCCATTTTGAACGTATAAGGTAAAGTTTCGCTTCAGAAGTACACTGTGTTCTATCCTACGTAGGTTTAAACATATTCCAACGCTACCTCCAATGGTATCATAATTGATGATCCAATATCCAAACAAAGATTGCATCCTGTTCTTTCAAAGTTTGTTTACAAACGAAATTTGCTTTTAAGACTCGTTTATTTCAATTTCCATCCACCAGGAAGAGTGTAGTTCAGTTTCCAGAAGAGGAGAAGTGTAGCAAAGGGAAAGAACAGTTTCGATCGGTATACAGCCATTGCCGCTGTGAGCTAAAGCGGCTGCTGTTGCTGCTGATGTTGGTGCAGTATCTCCGCCTACCGCTTGGAGAAGATGTCGAAGACGCGAGGAGAAGCAGCCCCGGCAGTGGGGCAATCCTGTGGTAGCGGCAGGTCCAGAAGCAGCGGGGTAAAGGTGTGGTTCCCAGACGAGCCTCTCTCTCTCTCTCTCTCTCTCTCTCTCTCTCTCTCTCCTCTCGCCAGCGGGAAATCGCTCAGAGGAGGAAGATGGAGAACGGCGGGAGAGGCGAGAGGCCAAGACATGATTAATATAAAAGTGGGTGGAGCCAGGCCGAATGAGAGACGGAGATAGAGCGCCGCGGCACCGGAAGTGGCCGAGGCTCGAAAGAGGGGTGGGGCAGCCGGGAGAGCCAAGTAAGCGCGAAAACGGGGAAGCTTGTGTGTTCAGTGGCTTGGGCGAAATTTTCCCACCCCTGCAATCCCCTACATCGTGCATGTGTGCGGATTCACCGAAGTTGCGTCGGTTGCCTTGGCTGCATCGTGCACGTAAGGATACGAGGGGGAAGGGGGGAGGTGGAGGGTAGGCGACGAGGTGGAACGTACCCTTGTGAAGATGCGAGTGTTCGGAATTTTGAATTAATGAAACTGTGCACCGCGCGGATGTTGCTTTGAATTTAATGAAATAGAGGGCCTTTTTTCGAGAGCCTATGGAAAGCTTTCGCTTCTTTTATCCGGAATACAAATCTCTCTGTGATGTTACGTTGCGTGAAATAATGATTTTTCTTTTAATTATAAAATATTCTTTGCTCGGTAGAAGAATGAATAGAAAGAAGTTTGAATGATAAGAACTGGAAAAGTATAGATAAATATTGTAAAAGCAGTCGGTTAAACTTGTTAAAAATAATATTTGCATTTGATAGTGTAGATGTAGTGCAATATTTGTAATACACTGTTAAAAATCTGTTAAATTTTAAACACTTATAATGAACTACATAAAAATAATTCCATAAATAATGAATAAAAATATGTAGAATTTTACGTATAATGCACAAAGATGCAAACAAAATTTTAAATATATTCATTGCTTTAAAAAACACACACACATACAAAAAGCCTGTACTACATTAGACAAATATTTGTTATAATTTCATATCGAAATACGCAAAACACAAAATTTTTAACCGTGTAAGAAATAATGTAAGATAGTCGAAAATTAAGAATATTGGATATACTCAAAGAATTTAGGAAAGAAAAATGATTTTATGACTCCCCCGGCGAGTACATTCGAAAATTACATGAAAAATCAACCAGCGACATTCATCGCGTATTCTTTACGACTGCCACCCCCGGCACTTCCAGCTCGCCTTATGCATAACAAAAAACAGTCCTCACCGACAAAAAGAAATAACCAACCTCAAAGAGTAGCGGTAAAGAGAGAGACAGAAAGAGAAAGACAGAGAGAGACGGAAAGAGGGTGGGAGGGAGAGAAAAAAGGAGAGCGAAACGACAACGCGGCACAAAGCGCAGCTTATAGCGAATAAAGAAAGGAGCCAGTGGCGTTGGTTCTAGCGTCAGTCGATCGGCGAGCGCAGCATCTCCGAGCTCCGGGTGGGTGGGGGTGCACCCAGGGTGGGGGAGATAGTGCAAGGGTTGCCTCTCCTTCCGAGAGGTGCGCCGCTCGCGGGGGTGGCGGTCGCCTCCGATCTCACATCCCCACCCGCGCTCCTTCGGACGCCCCTAAAGTAGGACTGGCAACGCCTCCCGTACTTTCCTCCTCCCGGGCTCCCTCACCCCCCACCCCCGCGTCCGTCTTATCCGCCGTCTTCTTCTCCTGGAGGAACGAAGCCCGCACTCCCCAGGTGAACGTAGCGCTTGCGATTTAAGCGTCACCCCTTCTACTGCTCCCGGCACGGTATGCCTTCGTCTGCCAACCCCCAAGTCGGCGCACGATAGGTGTACAGGGTGACGCTGAGATGCCATTGCGCTGGGAGAGAGCCTCGATTAGGTACCCGGCATGCAATGTTTAATGGCATTCTCGGCTGGGACGTGATGGTGCTTTTCGAAAAAATTTACTTTTCTCGCCCACTGCCTTTGACTAATTCTTTCGGCAGTTTCTTTTTTCATTTGTCGAATTTTGAATGTGGTATATGACCTTTATTGATTTAATCAGAGATTCTGATCGTACTTTCTGAGGAATTGTTGAACGAAATTGTTGAAATTATTTGAAGTATTAGTAACTATTATTTGTTAACCTGTTGTACGTCATTTATTTATTTTATTTTCTATCGTAAAAAGGGCACATTTTTTAAATAAATATCTAAAACTTTTTTTTTCTCGATAATATAATAATAATATATTGCTCTATGCAGCAAATATAATTATAATAATGTGTATTGCATTATATAGCAAAACATTTAAACTTATTATGTTGAATGCAATTATTTAAAAGTACTTTGTTAATAATAACAAAAGTTACATACGTAAGAAAAATTGCAAACACAATAAATTGCCTTTAAAACATCCACATCACACGTTTTATCGTGAGCGTGCGTTAATCATAAAATATTGATGAACTACGTAAGTAATAGCATGTGCACTATAAGTAAATAAGCAAAAGTGCTTAAATAATAAATGAGCGTTCCAGTGCGTAAAAGCTGTTGCTTTGCCTTATTAAATAAAAACCCACGTAGGGTTTGAAAATCAAAATGAATTACGTTCATTTTTTCCACAGAAGCATCTTATAGCTACGATTCGATTAATTAACCTAGAGCTCGTCTATAAATTGCTATTATCAATATAACGTAGTGTATAGCTTACGCCGTGTTATTATGATCGAATTTTTAATTGGCGCTATTGCGCAAACAGTGCTAATGCAATAAATAGATATCGATTGCTGTAACTATTTTACTAGTCTCTTCCAAAAAAAAATAATAACAAGCAATTTAACTTCGCGTAAACATACTGCCGATAATAAGTATACACAAATTTATTGATTGGTAAAAATTGTGATAGATAATTCCTAGAAAATCATTGTTCTTCTTAATATTTTATAGAAGTAACAAAATTTTCATCATTGCAAACGAAAATAAATGTGTATCACCAAACTAAATATTAACTAAATTAAATATTAACGTTACAATAAACTACAATATTGAAAATTAAGCTCTCGCTCAACCCCTAAGAGTCATCAAAGTCCACGAATCATAAAATTGCGCCAACGTACGGCTTAAAACACGCGCATTGTTCTTCTTAATGTGCTATCAGTATGCATAAATTAATATATTTTCCGTAGAAGTAAAAAAAGATCTTTACCGTTGCAAATAGAAAAGAAAACATCGAAAATTAAGCTCTCGCTCAACCCCTACGACGCGTCAAAGTGCACGAGTCAAAAAATTGTGCCAGCATACGGCTTAAAACACGTGGCGCGTGGGCGGTACAGGTGCAAAGCAACGGATGAGAAGCAGAGGCAAAGAGAGTGAGAGAGAGAGAGAAAGAGAGAGAAGACAAGCTCGTGCGATTGGTGCATAGATTGCAAGGTGGTGCGTGCAACGTGAAAATTTCTCTCGAAAAGCGGAAGCGTGATTGAATGCTTTTTTTGGTCAGGCTTGGAATGTTGATTGATGCACTACCTGGACGGGTCTCCAGCGTGGCTCCAGCATGTCCCTCTTCCTCGTGGCTGTCCTCGGTCCTTCCGTGTCTCGCCTGCCCTTACACCCGTGCCCTACGGATGGTCCCTACCCCCGGACACACCTCCACCCTCAATCCTCTCTCTCTCTTTCTCTCTCTCTTTTCCTACCTCTCTTTACCTCTGTCTCTGTCTCTGTACACCTCACCCCCACCGCCCTCACCGGCGCGCACGTGCACAACGGGGCAACAAGGCAACGTCCTTCCGGTTTCTTTCTTCCACCGCCTCTCTCTCTCTCTCTCCCTCCCTTCTCTGTCTCTCTCGGCCACTGGGTCAGGAGACGCGCGGACTCTGGCGGTTCGTCGCGTGTTCTCACGGCGAGCACGCGTGTCGTGCGGGTTGAATGGGACGTGGATGAAAGACAGAGCGGGGGTTGAGCGGTATATGGCGCGCCGGTGGCTGCCGTCGCGACTGTGCAGCTGCTCGCCGCGGAGCGGCGCCGAGGAGCTGCCCCCTCTCCGTCGCTCGTCCGTGGAGGCGCGCGCGAGCACGGCGAAAAGGCGGCACGCGCGCGCGCCCGTCGCAGCGAGCACGCGCCAACTGAGTCGGCGCACTATCCGCCGAGCCGACCTCTTCGTCGTGTCGTCGTCTTTCTCCCTCTATACCTGACCCCCCGGCGAACAGTGACCAAGGCAAGAGCGCCCGGTGCTTTTTTTTTGCTTTGGTAGAGGTGGAACTTCTTGTTGTAGAAAATATTTATTTATTTGTTTATTTATTTGATTGATACATAAATTGATGAATTGATGCGTAAATTTAGGGGTTGGACGGTAAAAAATTTAAAAAAAAAACAACTATTGTACTGTACTATAAGTGTTTCGTACGATAGAACATAAATTTCGAATTATTTTGCTTTTTCAGTTATTATTACTATTAAAATTTATTACAGCTGATTTTTAGATTATTTAATTTATTTTATAAATAATATAGGAATTAAAGTTCGCAAATAAACCTTGAATACATTTCAATTTCTAAATATGTACTCGTATTTATTTATTTTGTATTTAGCACTTTTTTTTCTGTATATCAATATTTTATATCGGTAACAAATGTAATTGTTAATATCTTTTTTTATTTTCAGAAAAATCATCATTAGTCACATAAAATATTGCAAATAGCAATCGCTGACGTGAAATTTGGATGATACAATAGATGATAATTACATTATGAACTGCAACTCTAATGCTCTTAATACTTAAAATATGTATATATAGCTTTATACTTTATCTATACGTTGATTGACCTGCTTGTCATCTTTTTTCTTCGTACTCGCGACTGATCTAACTTTAAGATAAAGTTGCACATATATAACTTAAATATGAATATCATTTTAAGAACACCCACGTCATAAGAAATAATAAAAAAATCGAAATAATATAAATGGTATCATTTAATTAACATAAAAAATTAAAAAATTTATTAAAATCATTGAGACGCAGACAAGTGTTTTTTGTCACTGCACGGGAAATTACAGTGTAGCTTTCTCAAGTAGCAATTTCTACCCTCGAAATAATAAAGAAGGTAAAGAAAATTCCCTTTAAAAGTACGTACGTCGTGCAATTGCAGTGCAAAACATGGGGTAGTTAACCACAGGAATAAATCGGTTCGTTGACACCCCAGTAAATGTTAAAAACAAGAGGTTTTAAAGTAATATAAAATTCATTCGGTAATAAGGAAGGCGGAGTAGGTGGTTTGAAATAAAAATACACATTAGAGTCACTACAGAAAGAAGGTGGATAATTTTTTAATTACAGTTAATTGCAGTATGCTCTTAGTAAATAATTCACTTAATTTCTAGGTATGACGTTAACATTTGTTTGAATTTTTTAAACTCGTTCGAGGTAAATGAGTTTTGGTGTAAAACTTACAGTCTTTAACAATAAGAGTTTAAAAATTTAATGTTTTATATTCACATCTATTATCTTTTTTATAAATTTTTCTTGAATAATCCTAAAAAAAACTTAGTAAACTTTAACTTTTTAAGTAAAGTACAAATTTTTTTGTTGAAAAAAATGCAGAGATATTTTTTTATTAAACTTAAATATTACCCATTAAATCGTAAAAAAAGAGTAGAAGAAACTGCATGGTACAATCAACCTACATTCACTAGTTGGGCTCAACCGAACTAAGTTTCGCGCTCGGCCACTGCGGAGTGTCGCGTTGTCGATATCACTTGGCGCTTTGACGCGCAAGAAGTGCACCGAGAACAACAACAAACAGGCCGTGCGAACAAGGCACAAAGACACACAGGCCTCAGTCCATTATGATGTATAAAGGGCCGCCCGTCGCCAAGTGCGCGCCCACATACCTGTCCGTCGCATGTGTTTGCGTTTCCTCACTCGATACTTTGTCCGACGCATTTGCAGACCCTCTTACCTCTTACTTATTTTGTTTATTTATAGTTTCGTTCCTTTTCAAATGTTATTAGTTAAAAAGAAAAATGAAGAATAATGAGAAAAAAGATAAATTCCCTTTATAACGTATAGTTTTTGTACATTTAGGTATACAAAGTACAAATTAACTCGATTGTGGAAACTAAATCAGGCAACGCCGTATCAAATTGAATATAAAACGCCTCGCGATCAAAACACTGGGACGATAGAAAAAGGACTTTATAACGTGACATTCATCGACGGGAAAATGGAAAGCAAACCGAACGCTCATAACGGCCAATAATCTCGCGGCAAGTGGACGAATTTGACGCGTCGCTCAACGAAACAATCGCGTTCGAGCGCAATTTCCCGGCTTTATTTTCGGCGGCCAACAATGCCGGTGCCGATGCGCGTCCGAATTGTTTGCCATGGGCGTCCACGAGCGGCCGGAAAAACCCGGGATTGAAAAGATTGTCAACAGGCGCGCGCGCTGCTGCTGTCGACGACCACCTGTTGCCGTTGTACTCGAATTTAGCGATGGATTTTATCCCCGCGGTTTATTTTGTGCTCCACCGTATGAGTAGAGAATGGAACCGGCGCACCAACACAGCAACGCTGCACTCCGTAATCACCCTCCGTTTGCAATGCAATGCCCGTGACATCGGAGTGCTGGTGATTTATATTCGCTAGGCACTGGCACGAAATTATAGACATTTTTTATCTTTTGCAATAAGCATTAGATATATTATTTAGGTAATAATTACAGCAATATCAAGCTACTACTCTTTTTTTTTAATGAAAATTACTCTAACAATTTAATATTAAAAATAACTGTCGTAATTGAAAGATTGCATCTAGCATCTAAGTAATTTTCACATTTAAATAAAGGAAAAGAAAAATATCTCTGCATTCTAAACCTTGAAGAAAAGCAAAATTACATTGACATTTGTACAAGCTAAAGAGAAAATCGTTTCGTGGAAAAATAGAGACGTTAACTACATAAAGAGTGACAGAACGACAATAACCGTTAATAATACAGAAATAAAGAGGAGGAATAAACGAAAGATATGTGAAGAAGGAACGCGAAAACGAAAGCGAAAGAGAGAGAGAGAGAGAGAGATATGTATATATATTATCCAGCGCGTGCAAGTAAAATAGGAGGAAGTAGGGGTGGTGGAGAGGAAACCGCGGGTGCATATTGAATCCTGTGCAAATTTGACGGGCAATTGAGTGATGCGCATGTGTATCTATTACACGTCGATATGCGAATGCATTTTTCATCGTGCATTCGATGCTTTTGTTGCTGTCAATCCGCTTATGTACATTCAATCAGCACCAGTTCATCGCGCGCGGCCCGCATATTCCTTTTATTGATATTTGATCTGCATTCGTAAAGACAGTTACGTTATTTCTGTTAACAAAGCGCCTCTGCATAAAGATCTTTATAGAGACTGTCACGCTTTCATTGGATTGGAGAGAGCTTTTAACACCCTTTCATTCAGTTTTTTGGGGACGATTTCATTTACGTTTTTTTTATTCAAATAAAACCAGGATGTAGATAGTAATTAAATAAGTCTAATAAATAATGTTATTAATGAATTCCTTGGTGTGGGTTAATCCGAAAGTATGCATTTGTGGGTTACTAATTTTTACTTCTGCAGTCTTTTAGGGCTCTTGCACGTAAGAAGGAATAGCTAGCTTGTTCCTTCATATTCCTTCGTATTCCTTCCTGTTCTTCCAAT
>JAWWEN010000038.1:10840529-10866032 GCA_035582955.1 Sycophila texana | reverse complement strand
CATTCCTTCATATTCCTTCATATGCCTTCGTGTTCCTTCATATACCTTCCATTCCTTTTTACGTGCAAGAGCCCTTAAAGTGAATGGTCGAAGTTCCGTGAGAAAGAAATAGCGAGTTGTTGATTTTTTCATAATTTATCACTCCAGTTTATGCAAGTGAATTGTCAGGAAGGGGTTGGACGATTGTATTGTCTCCCTCCACATAAAAATAAAATTGGCGGTTTGACGTTCTACAGCCACAAAGTAAAATTACATAGCATAAGGTAAAATTCGTGTCAGTTGTTTTCTGGTTTGCGGTATTTTAAATTGAGCTGTTTCACTTTTGTTGGTTGAACATATTTGAGGTGCTAACAATAAAGTCGGCTCATATAGCATCGTAAAGTACATCAACAAAATTTGTATAGTGAAGTTATTAAAAACTTTACATAGTTTAGGATATTTTTTTAGACGATTACAAAGCAAAACATTTAATAGTTGATTGCAAACAAAAAAATTTCGTAAGTGCAAGTGCCAAAAAATAGCGCAAGTTTCTAAAATAAAAGTTTGCCAAATAACTATGGTTCTCAGATCCAAATATATACCCAACCGTTCATTTGCAATAAGGGGTCGACGCTATATCAGCGTACGTAGCCGCCGGTTGCTTTGAGCACACTTCACACGAGTAGGGTATAGAAAGAAGACTGCCGGGTGCGAGGATAGGATAGGGCAAGGTCTCACGCTGGCAATGGTTGTTTACCAAAGTCTTACTGATCGATGTGCTACCCGTGGCCAGGCAGTGTTGGTTGTTTGTCCGAAAAGTTGTTCTAAAGTAACACTTAATTCTAAATTTCATCATTTACGTTGTTGTAGCCGTCGTCACTATCAACATCATCCTTTAATTCCTTATAGGAGAGTAAGCAATTATTTTCTGTACTTGAGTGACTTGTAAGTTTTCAGAACAATCAATAAGTTCTTTTAGTATTTTTTTTAATGCTCAGTAAGTAATAAATAATTAATTAAAATTCTAACCTCGATTCCTTCCATATTACGTTCAGTCAGTTAATTATTTTTTTAAATGTATGAATAATTAAAATGTGTAATTTAATTTATAAATATTTTGCAATTGTTAAAATCATATAATTAATTCAACGGCGATTTAGCTTAATACTGTTAAATGTTACTAAGAAGGATATTTCAAAAGCCATTAGCAATAATACACGATTCCTTTAAACAGGCATTTATTAACCCACGGCATCCGCTCGTATCTGCCGTACGCAGGACGATAGCTGCCCGAACTATAGGTAAAGTGCTCAACAAAATTGTCGTGGGCTCCCCTACCCTAAGCCCTCGAAACAGACGGCGAATCGCATCGATATTCGCTGTCATCCTCGAGGGTTTTGCTTTCTTGTGGTAAACGTGTGCGAACAGATTAAAATATGTTTCAGTTCATCGTAAAGTATCTCAAATCGTCAAATATTTAGTTCTATTAAATATGAGAAGGATCATCATTTGGCAATATAGATTTGGCAAAACGATTAATAAATTAAATAAATTAATATCGACTTAGAGAGATAAATTACTGAACTTTTTTTAGATAGCATTTAAATTCAAGATTGATTTTATAGTACGCAAGAAGGGGTTAACATTTAAAGGAAACTTAAAGCAAGATGCGTTAGAAAAATCCATACAAATTCTGCTCCACCGCATGTAAATCGCAGTAAGTCAGAATCCTGAAAAATCCTCGCTCGAGACACTCGAGAGTGCCACTCTCCACCCTATCCTGCTAAAAAAAGAAGAAAATAAAAATCAGAGAAAACCATCGTGGCTGCACTCCAACAATAGCACTCGCTGCTTCTCTCTCTCTCTCTCTCTCTCTCTCTCTCTCTCTCTCTCTCTCTCTCTTTTTCGCTTTAAGAAGACTCCCAGTTCGAAAGCGCGAGCGAGAGGGACAGAGGATTACGAAGCTTTGCCGGGATATCAATTATAACCAGAAACAGTTACACTCCGCCTCTGCCAACAACCCTTGCGCCCGTCCCTTTTTATCTCCGATCCCCTCCCCGGCCCAGCATTTCTAATCCTCTGTAAATTATATTATTTTCCGCTGTTTGTTTACCGGGGTCCCTCCGGCACGGCGGCCGCGGGATTTGCGGCGACTTTACGGCTTTCGCTGGAGTCGCGTGCTCCACCGAATGAATGCGCTCAAACCGTCTCCCAACCATAGATTTCGCATTAAAATTGTTTCACACCGAGTTTTCTGACCTTTTCAAGAGGCATAACCAGTTTTTATCCTTTTTTTATCGCGGACTGCGAGCTCGTTGGCGGATGAAAGGGTAGCCTCGCATTTTCGTTTCTTTTTTTCAAAGGATTTACCTTTTTATCAAGTATTAGCAGAATTTTCGTGGTACTTGATGTAGTTACTATTATATCATTGCTTTCTATGTTCGTTAAATTCTTCTTTTTTTTTTTTTTTTTTATTAAAAGTAGAATTATTAAGTTTTACGTAAATACTGGATTCTAGACATTCAGGACATTTTGAGCACTAATATTTTTCGCGTAACGGTTACTCGTACATTGACATCGCTTTAAAATATGGATTCATGAGGATTAATTAATGAGATATAAGGTCTCAGCGAAATTCCATTATTTAACACAACTGCGCGACACTTACCATAAAAGATATTATTAAAGTAATCAATACTTTAAATATTAAACATCGAGAGTCGAACTAATCTCGACTTAGTTTATTTTATATATCTTTGTATGAGACACTTATTACTATATGATCAAACTATAAGAAATATAGCTAACAGATATTTTAAGTTTTAGCAATATTTTATTTAGTTTTGCGTTCGCTCTAATTTAAATTATTTTTTAAAAAAAGAATGCGGACGAATTAAATTTTTTTAAAATTGAACATCCCCTTTACATTGTTTAATTTTTAATAATTCAGCAGATGAACTCGTCTCGACTCTCTTTTTTTAATTCGAGTATAGATAATTATCATACGAACAGTGGAAGCGAAGATGACAAAAGTAAAGAAAATGCTTTTACGTGGATGAGCATGAAATTGAACGGATTTTTTGGGAACAATAAAAACAATCTGAACGTAGGAGGAGAGTAAACGAAGATGCGAATCCTTCGGCCTTTTGCGTTCATATTACACGATTTGCGGGAGAGGACGAAAATGGAAATAGGGGCGAAATTCGCAGCGCTCGGGATACGTAATTATGATTCCATTGAAGTGTTCGTTGATGCCGTTGGTTATCGTTTTTTCTGCTGATGTCACTTGCACTGGCTGAAAATTTTCCCTCTATTCCTGTTGTGGCAGCTGAATTATAATAAATTCATGGGTTTAACATTTTGCATAAATTTTGCTAAGTCATAACTATTTTGTCAACTTAATCAATATGAAATAATGATTTTTAAATTCACTATTTCATATATCAATTATTAAAAAGACCAGCAAAATTCTCAAAATTGACATACTTGTTTTAAACTAAATTACAACGGTTGTCAAAAAATTCAATCCAATCGGTTAAACTGTACTTCGCCCTTAACGTCCCTGGGGCCCTCGAGTGCAGCTTCGTCCATTACAGCGCGACTTCCTACGCGCATCCGATAATTATAAAAGACCAATGCGAACAATGCGGGTGCCGACATCGTGTCCGAATCCGGTAAATAATACGCGTTCGTGCGTGTCGACGTGAAAAAATGGAAGAAAAATGGAAGATTCTGCCTTTTGTATGGCGCGAGCGCATCATTAATTCGTCCCGCGCTCGCATTTATGCTATTTTTAACGGCTCGTACGCGAGGTATACTTCTGCCTGGTCATAATACACCGACCGGACATTATGTACAAGTGTATGAGTACGCTTGTCGGCGGAAGAGGAGCAGCTGGAAATTCTTTTTTTTTAGCTAGCTATGGGATCAGGCTTCTTTTAAAGTGAAATTTTCAATTTTCTACTGTCGCTATTCATGGATCTGGTATTAAGCAAACCGTTGATTTCAGAACTGCGAACGTACGCAGTTAAAAACTATAATTTTATGAAATCTGATAAAATCATTTCCCTACTAATCCGCCGTCAATGATTAAATCTATTATTCAAAAAGTTTGACTTAGGTCCATTGTAACAATCACCAAATGAAAGAAGACTTTAAGAACTTCCGAAAGAAGGCGATTATTTATAGTTACACACTTGTAGTAAACAATAAACAAAAGAAACTCAAAAAGAAAAATTAAAAAACAGTAATTGCAGTTAATAAACTTTTTCCTCGCATGTGACAAAGGGATCTAAGCCCTTCGCTATCTTGTAAGTTGATTGATCACTTGCAGTTCTTGTTCTCGAAGGATCAGTGAGACGGATAACAAACAAAAAAGGAGAATGGAGTAGCGAGTAGGTGGGAGCTCGTAAATAGTCAGCACCGTGGCGGCGAAACATTAGTCACGTATTTAAATGTAATTCAAGTCGTCGGGCGGCCGTCGTCGAGGCCGTCGTCGTCGAGGAGCATTAGAAGGGTGTTTCGTGGGTCTTAAAGGATTTGAGAAGACGCAATCGACGAGCGAAGGTATACGCCGACGCGAGAAACGCTTCCTTCACGAAGATGACGTTTTTCACTTTAAATGTCTAGTTCATTGTTTTTTGGCTCTTCAGTGTCAACTTCTATAAATTCATCTAATTAACATACGCCTGATACTACTTAGTTTTCTTTTTCGTGAAATGAAAATTGATATTTTTTTACAAATGCAGCTAAACTGAAGATTAATTATTGAATAATATGTTCAATGTCAAGTTTAATAAAGAATGCGATCCAAATTCATAGTAAAAAAAATTAGTAATTAATAAAAAACAACAGGTATGCTTATAAGTCTGACCATAAGATTTTTTTCTACTTACGGATTAGTGATTTCGTAATAACGAGATAGATAATTGAATTTAAATAAATATCCACGAGGAAAAAATATTGTCAAAATTCTTTGAATAATTAAGAAGACTAAATTATCGCAATATCCATTGTTATAGCCCCTGATAGGATTTCCATGAAACGCGATTTAAAAAAACCCGAGCTTTGATCGTGAAACACATTGTTCCCTCCACCCGTGCAAAACAAAGCAGAAAGAAAAATACCCGCAACTTTTCAATTTACTTCGCTCGTTACGGTTTAAAGCCGCGCGTGATGGATATCGCGTACATACGCGCAATAACACGATGACTGATTCTTTGTAAAATTAAAAAAAAAGGCCAGTCTCTCGGCTCCGCACTCAGACCTTCTCTTTTCTCCTTGTTTCAATTTGAAGACGAAGATTGACGTGTGTCTGCATTCGCGCAATACTCGTAATCAATGGGAATCAGATATTTTTCTCTTTAACAAATATTTTAATCCACGCCGAATTCTTTTCTTTCCTTTAGGCTCTTTTTTTTCGCTGGCACGCGAATTTTGTTTCAATGCTTAAAATAATTGTTTCGGCGGACGTCACGTCGCGCATTGCGTTTGAAATTACATCAATGTTACATTGATGCGTTCTCTGACATTAACGACGTACTTTTTTAAACAAAGATATATATTTTCTCTGTGCCTTTCCAGTAATATTTCGTTAAATTCCAGAGCAAATGAATTCTGATGTGAAAAAAATCAGTAATATTTCGTGAAATTTATATTAACACAAAGTTGAATTTTTATACATAATTTTATTTTAATTAAGAAAGAATTATAAATAAAATATAAATTAACGAGTAATTTGAGAAGTTTCTTCCCGTCGAGAATCACGTAGATGTCGTACGAAAAGGGTGGCACTCGAAAAAAATCTACAGTAAAAGAATGTCGTCGCGAAATCGCGGCAAAGGGTTGGCCGCTGGCGTCACCCCCCTTCGGAATCCTCTACGGTGCACCCTCCCTTGGACGGGCCGGGAAGGATGAATTTTCTAACTGATTTACGAGAAAACAAGACTATTTAATATTTCTCCTCTCTGGCGCCAGACTCGCGTGCTACTTACCTAAGTTATTTAGCGCGGGAGGTTGGAGCATTTGTTAAAATTTCACGCGGACGGCTGACTTGTGACCGCAGTCGCTTTCGTAGACAAATAAATTTCGGCCTCATTACGCATCGCGGGAATTGGCTTAACGAGCCGAAGCTGCGATGCCTTCGTGATGGCAAAACATCTGATTAACGCCGGATACTTGCTGATGACAAAAATCCTCTGTTAATTTTCAGTGTTAATGTTGAAATAACTATTACGACTTGCCTCTACTGTTCATGTTTTCGAAATGGTTAGGTTTTAATTTTTAAACCTAAAAAAAATTACATGTTAAAATTAGTATACTAATTAAAATTTAAGATAAGTAGTTACAACAGAAACTTTGGAGTTGACATTCAGAAAGAATACACGAACTAAGTGAACAAGATCATTCCTCATGGTAATTTCTTTTAAGGATTTCATTGACAGGATATTAAAATTTTGTAACTTAATATGTTTAAATAAAAGGAACTACTACAATTATACTCATTTCTTAAATACATTTTTAATTGTTATTTAGATAACTTACTTTAAAATTTTTAATATGTGTTAAAGTTTGTTAAAATGGTAAATAATTAAGTTACGTTTCATATTCTGGTTATATATCCAAACTATCCAGACTAATTGCGATAAAAGCTAGTCAAGTTGCACTAATTCGTGTTGCTGTATCTCCTGCACGTATAAATCTTCCACTCGGAAACTACTTAGGGTCCCGAAACCTTAACTGTACAACGAATTCTCCCTTTTCCGAGTTTTATCTCCATTCGCTTGATGCGGCCCTCTTTTATAATCTCTAGAGATCGTTTTCGAAGTAGCTTCCCCAATCGACGTTTAATTCTTCATTCTATCTATGGATAATCTCTGAATTAATCGTCTAGTTAAGATCTGGATGCACTTGTTATTTAATAATTAATATAATTAATATAATTGAATTAGTTTCTTTTATTTTTACGTTTTTAATATTTATCGGGCATGGAATTATTTTTTTGCAGATTGAGAAAATAAAATAATGTTTTGCCTTTTACAGAAGTAACACAGTTGTAGACAGATTATGTCATCCCCCCTTTTCGATTCGCCTCAACATTCTAATTATCATTAGTGTCGGGTGGACGGATGACTCGTAATGTACCTCCGTATTTCTCCGTTTCCCTTTTCTGGTATTACTGCATCATACGAATAACTCTTCCGCCTTCCTGATTTTCTCTTCTTTCCCCTCACTACTTCTCCTATTTTTCCTACTAAGACATATTTTTACTTGATTGTTGCTGCACAATTTTAAAGGATCAAATTATTTTCACATTTTTAAACGGCTAGAAAAAATCTACACGGCGTAATATTAATATTTTGTCGAACAAAACAGGCAAACCAATGTAATCCTTCACCATCGTTTATATAAGATAGATACAGCATAAGGAATACTTCAGCATTTCTTATACATTTTTGTGTATAAATTTAAAGAAAAAGAATATAATAAAACACTCAAAAAAAGTTACATCTTCTAGACTTCGTTAAGAATTTGCTTATTTAGTTAATATACGATTTCAGTAGAACAAGTAGTTTATAGTCAGACCACCCAAACACAGCATACTCGTACGACTTTTATTCGACAATCTTATCATTGTCTATTTTAAATTATATATAAAATGCCTAAAAATAACAGCAAAGTACCACAATCGAAGCTTCGACCTTGAACCAGAAGAGGACAATATTGTACCCTAGAATCCCACCCGCGCCATCGGTGTCTCCCCGTGAGCAACGCGCTAACGACTGCGTCCGCTTAAATATAGATTAAATGGCAGCAAGCATCCCGCGTGTATGACGATTAGTTAGGCGTAGCGGCGCGAGCGGCCGATTAATCAAGGCGGCGCGGGCGGCCTCGTGTGGTGTGACAAATTTATCCGATCGCAAGTCCGCGCGGGTGTGCGACGCTATAAGCGGACGATGCCTCCGGGGCGCCGTGGCCCGTGGGAAAAGTGCGTCGGCCTTGGCTCCTTCGCCGCACTCTGGTCATGCCAAATCTCGTTTAATTTTTTTAACACCTTGGGTGAATGCAGGAATTTCAATATTTTTCTTTTAGTGGATTTTGTGACTGGTACTTGGGACGTGAATAACCCTCTAAAAATGAATAAGTGAAATTTCACTAGCACAAGTGAATAGTTACTTATTTCACGATAAATATATTCCACTTATTGCAGCAAGTACAAGTGTAATCCCTTCTCTCGCATTGAGATAAAAAAATTGAATTACTTTATACTGAATTCAATCATGAATTTATTGAATGTAGTAAATGCAGTTTGTACCACTGATTTATGAAATCAAAACTTAAAAAGGTCACGATCTCCAAAGAAAGGGCAATTACAATTTCGCCGGGCGTTTCAGGTGACTAATAACGTGACTTCAACAAAATAGCAAATAAAAAAGGGGAGGCTTTTGAACAATAAGCGACGCGGTGAAGAAAATTCTAAAGACGCTGGCGGTGGGGTCGCGGAAACTATTAAGCATTTTTCAGCGGCGGAAGTGGAAAAACGCGCGTCGCCTTTGTGCCATCGCAGGGTCACTCTTTTACGGCCGCGGAGCTCTTTTTTGCTTCCTCCTGACACAGCGACGCACTCGCCTCGACCAGCCTGAAGAAAAATACAAAGGGGGCGATCAAGAATGACGCATGGGTGGCGCGCCCCCGCCTGCTTCGAAATACTGCGTGGTAAGGAAGAGTTCAGGAAGCGTTTTAATTTTTTTTTTTAATTTCTTTAGTGTACAATAGTATGCGAGTTTTTTATTTTATTCAATTCGCAATTAACAAGCATTTGTCAGTGTTGGTGATAGCAAATTGAAATTTAATGAATTAACAGGGTAATTATGGATTTCTAGTAGATTTAATTTATTGAAAGCTATATTTATTTATCGAATAATATAGTAAGCTTGAATAAAAATTATAAATCAATCAATTTAAAAGAATTCCGAAAATAAAATTTTATCTTCGTTGTACAAGTTTGTAAACTCTTTGAGGTAAACAACTCCAAACAGCGATTAAAAAAAAAAAAATAATAATAATAAGATTTCTTAAAAGAAAAGTTTAAAATAAAGATAAATGTTCTTCCCAACAAGTACAAACGATCTCCTAATAATCTCCCTTTATCGCGCGATAACGCAATTAAACACAACCATTAAGCGACAGATATTAAGAGACGGTGGAAACAGCCGTCGAGTGAAACAGAAAAAAAGGAACGTAGGCGCAATGGCTCCTCCTGCCGGGGGTGGAGAAGCGGGGTCGTTTGTTTTATAGATGAAGAGCCTGGTATTTATTATATGGACGATAAAAGGTGTCACATTCATCTCGAAGTTTACTCGTAGCTTGGGGCTTCGGTGGCCCGGGAGAGGGAAAGAGTCCTCCGAGCGTCTCCCCCAACCCCCCTTTTCTATCCTTTGGCTCTTGCTCCTCGACGAGTTTCTCCGATTCGCTTTGCGATGTTTCTTTAACAGCTCGCCTGCGAGATTCCCTGGCTCGGTCGCGATCGGCGCACTCGGCCGCGCGGAAAAATCAGAGAGAGAATAAGAGGAACTCGCGAACCATCGGCAAGATGGATTTATGCTCATCTGGATTTACGTTCGCGATGCGTGCGAATTGCAAAGTCTGATGGAATGTACTTGTGAGCTTATGTGCCTTTCAGATCTTCGCTTGATATGTATATTACGAATAAAGTAGTCGCTATTGTTGATTGATATAATCAATAATTTCGATTCTTTATATTTCTACGATTTATAAATGCTGTAATTTTCTGATGAATGGTTGGCTAGTTTATCGAGAAAAATTTTATACGTTGAATTCTCTACCTCCAGTGAGCGAAGAATTTTGGGAATTTTGGAAAAAAATGGAGAAAAAGAAACTGACATGCCTTGGTAGAAAATTAACCAGAAATTTATCAAAATTAGCCAAATTCTACCGAGGAACTCGACAAGGATTTTACCAGAACTACAAAAAAACGAAACGCCAGTAATGCACGCTTCCTGTCAATAGCCAAACACCTTCGTACAAATCGGCATGTACATCGGATCCCCGCGAGTTTTGCCGAAAATCCAGCAGCGGCCAATGCAACCCCGGCCTGCCTCGTTATAAATACGCGAGCGCGTGCAAATTTATACA
Source organism: Sycophila texana (assembly GCA_035582955.1). Taxonomy (NCBI): domain Eukaryota; kingdom Metazoa; phylum Arthropoda; class Insecta; order Hymenoptera; family Eurytomidae; genus Sycophila; species Sycophila texana. The sequence goes on along the minus strand of JAWWEN010000038.1, from coordinate 10,855,898 downwards.
TGCTGTCTACGATAAATCAAGCGACTCGGCGAAACAAGCGGTCGCGGGCCGAACTTTCCGGGAGCGAGTGTCAGTGGGCCGAGAGGAGGTGGCGCGCAGCCGCCGTTATATCGTGACCGTCGGTGCTTCATTTTATTGCGTTCTTCTGCCAGCTGCCGCGCAGTAAATAGCCCGGTGGATTATAAATATCGAAGCGGGCGATATAGGCCGAGCCCTCGAGAGCGACGCGCGACGCGTGATCATTACGCCCGGCCGATGCACCAGGGTGATAAGGAGCGATGCCAAGTGTAGTTGTCGCTGGGATTGCTCAAAGAGATGCGAGATTTTTTTACTTCATCTATATGGGACCGAAACTGTCGAGTATCAAAAAAATAATGGCTGAGGCAAGACTAATTTAAGACTTTTGCGATAATAATTATTTTTTACACGGCTGTGGTTCGTTAAGGGAGTCTTTTAGTATGTCTGATTAAAATTAATTTTCTTTTTCATATGATATTTAAAACTCACATAGAATAGGAATTTTTCCCCTGCACCGGTAATATACGGATTCCCAGATTTTTCGGCGACTATCCCATCCCTAATTAACGGCCACGATAAATAATTGCCGAGCTGCGCGGCATTGTCAACTCGCTCGCTCTCTCGAGTCAGTTTTTTCAGGCCTTCTCGCTCGCTTCGCAAAAATAATTTAAGCGCCGCTCACTCTCTCCTTTCCTTTTGTGTGACTTTCATGTTTATTTCGGAGAAATTTGAATTATGACGACAAGCGGTAAAAATTAACGACCGGTTACCGGAAACTTTTTTGGCGACTGTTAGAGTACCATAAGATCTTTAATTTTTGCTCCATAATTATCGGATATAATTTCTTGCGAAGGTAAATACTACTTAAAAAGAGTTAGATATATATTTAACAACAACTCGGATAATCAATATAATCGATATTTTATTTTTTTTATGATCAATACATTCCGCTTCTTACTAAATTATGGCTTGTCGAATGAAGCAACATGAAAACTATTTGCTTGAAAATTTCTCGAATCTACCACGCAATATTTAAAATAAAAATAAGTCACGAAAGTAAGTAAGTGTAGGTTTACCTAAAGCAGAGGGGAGGCAGAACGGGACGAGTCGGGGAATTAGCCAAGAGGGACTTCTTAATAACTGAAAGTGAGTGGTAAGGGATCGCCACTTCAAACCACTCTTGCGAGACACTGTACGCCGCTTCACCCCCGTTCCTCTTTATATGCTTCGGTAACTCCGTCGAATTTGTAGTTAAGGCTGTAAACGTAAACCTGGGAATTCTCCTTTCGTACCAGTCGACATTATATGCCGTCAAGGATGGATAGGATGGATATATGATTATCCTTTCTGTCCCTTGTCCCTGCCGCATTAAATAATATTTTTTATTAGATTCTTAAATCATTGTTATTAACAGAAAGTGCAAGATCAGCGTAAGGATCATGCTCACAAGGAGAGTGTCAATCCCCTGGGTCACCGATTTAGATGAAATTTTAGAAATAGTTTTATAAGGACAATGTTAAAAATATCGTATAGATATAAAAGTAAATTTAACAAACCTTGCTGTATCTGCTAAATAAAGCACTATAAGATCAAACTAAAAGGGGTTTGTTTCATTATTCGGTACTAGAAAACAATTCCCAAAGGTTCACCCAAATCCATGACCCGGAGGGTTGACATTCTCCTTAAAGAAAGTGAAACGTGATGACTTACATTTGATTCGATTTGAAAGTTAAAAAAATTATCTTTTTCTTATATGATGATGATGATGATTCCTTTCTTTTTATTTCTATACATGGTAGATAATACTAAAACTTTTAGTTAAATGGAATGGAGTTGTTTAGAAAACAGAAACGCAGAAAGTTGATAATTGCTTGCAGGCATCGATTTTTTCGCCGACGACGACAAGCGCAACGAGTCGCTAACGACAATGCGCGGCGCCTGCTTTCCAAGCGATAAATAGTCGGTGGAGGAGACGCTAATAGCTCGCGTAACTCATAGCATCGGGACATCTGTGCCGGCATCCCGTTCTCCTTTTCCTCGAGCCTACAAAAGCTACGTTATGTGAGCCAACACCATTGGGGAGCCGATGAGACAAACGAGTGTATCAACGTCTCGTAAAAGAAAAGCCGAGGCGAGAGAAAGGGAAAGAAAGAAAGAGGAACAAGTGCCCGCGAATATTGCGTGGACTGGCCGGTCGTAACGTAAAAAGCTTCGATTTATGGGGCTATCTCGACGGTCGATATTTTCCCACCGTCGCCATTCATCTTCTTTATTTCCTTCGTACGGTTGCCGACGCAGCGCGATTTGCCTTTGTCTTAGTTGCACAGGCGGAATGTGCATGCTATGCCTGATATCGTAAATATGTGAATCTGTGCTTTTGGTGTATTCTGAAGATGACGCAAATGTACCGAGTTCTCGTGAGTGAGGATTATGCGTTTTTTTGTAAGGCGATCTGCTGCTTTTGGCACTGATAGTGTCCGAGTGACTGAGTGACGGAATGTGCGTGTGTAGATATCTGATAGATATCGTATCAGTGCTAATTAGCTCGCTATTTCAAGGAATTTTCCCATCTTCCAGAAAATCCTGCAAGAGGTTGGAAGAACGAGATACTAAGAAGCTATTTTCTGCGTAAGCGCTCGCGTTACCCTCGACATTCCTCGTTCCGAAATCGAGGGAAAAGGCCGGGAGAGGCGCGAAATCACCGCCTGCCAGTTATTATAAATTGAATGCCGAAGAAGATGAGAAATCGCGCGGAGGGAAAGGGAAACAGTTTACGGGACTTCGGAGACTGCGTCTGTCTCGGGCCTCGTCAGCGCGCCGCAACGATTTCCGAAAATCTTTCGGAGGAGATTACTGGGAGACGCGACGCGCAAATCCAATGCCGCCCGACCCGCTTATTTCTCGCCTCGTATACCAATCGAAATCGCGTTCTTGGGTGGGATGAGTGAGCCACTGTAGCTGGATTAGGTGAATTTAATTTGGCGATGATTTAATAATGAATCAAAGGGGTTGCGCAGTATTATTTTGCTTCGAATAAATGTATTTTGTAAGGCTTGAATGTAAATATCAAAGTCGCGAAATGATTCATATTAACTAAGACTATAAGGCAGTTATTTTAATTTATTAGTTTACTATAACTTTGCAAATGAAGTACAACTTTATTAGATTTTTAAACAATTAACACTTACAGTGCTTGATCTTGGCGTAATTAAAATAACAATTAAAGCAAACATTCCATAGAAATCCTTCTATGGTATAAATTAAGCAAAGACAGTGTTGTAAGCGCTGAAGTAATACCACTGAATTCCAAACGATTCGATATGCAATTCTCTAAGGACAATGTCAAATATCCTACAAGTAGTCTTAGATCGCAAGACGCTTGAGAACAAGGTCCGAGACACGACGACGGGTCGCTGATATTAAAGGTAATTTGAATTTCATGACACTTTAACGATCTTAATTAGAAAGCCCTTGGGAGAGCCTCAGATAGGAGGGTGGGCCGGTCGGATATTGGCATGCTGTTTATTCTCGGATTACCGGCGGCGAGTGGCTGGACAAATCGTGTACAGCATCGTCGTGGGATCAGACGTCATTTCTTCCTTTGGCTTCTTGCGGTACTCGGCAGATCACCCCGCTGTCTTTTAGAAAGATTGATGAGTTCGATTTTTCTTGGGTATCGCGCTTGAGCATTTTCGTGCGGAAGGCTGAGTGGTGAAATGATGACTGGCAGCAAATACTATTTTATGATATTGAAACTATTTAATGCGTTCGAGTAAATTTGTTGTTTATATTTATTTGGTATTTATTTATTCGTGTAATAATTCAGCGGACTAAAAGTCCTTAAATACAATCTTGAGAAACAAAAATAAATAAACTTAATCTGACAACCTAAGATTAAAGCTTAAGCTAAACTAAAAAACTACGTGTAAAAGAACGGAATATTAACATATATCACGTAATAAATTAACCGGTAATGTACTAAAGTACCTGAACTATAATTTTTTTTATAAGCTAAACTAAAAATCTACGTGTAAAAGAACGGAATATTAACATATATCACTTAATAAATTATTAACCGGTAATGTACTAAAGTACCTGAACTATAATTTTTTTTTATAGTAATAAAAGAATACCAGAATCATTCTGAAAATAGTTTATTTATACAAAAGAAAAAAATCGAAACATAATTAAATTCAGTTTTGTGCGAGGCATCGCTGCCACAAATCACGTTCGTTTGGAGAAAACAATTTCGGTGTAACAAGCTAATTAGATGCAGCATGTCGAAGGAGGACCTGAGTCTCACGGTGCGGCTAATCCGAGGGGACGATGTTAGGTGGATATCGTGCCGGCGTCTCGCAGGATCTTAGGAGGGTCGCGCGCGCGGACGGTCCAATAAGCCCGGCCGCCTTACAAGAGAGTGGAATCGCCCGCTCGGGTGGAAGGGTTGCAATAAACGGCGGTTTATAGGGCCGCTCTCGTGCGCACACCGTCGCCGCGATTAAATTAGCGCGAGACAGCCTCGGGAGTGAAGCTCGGAAATCGGGACTGCCCACGAGTGGGTCAAGTTTGATCAGAAATTCCGCGGGCGTGGCTCGTGATTTTGCACGTTTAAGTTATAGTTTATATGTAATATTTAATTTTAAACTTATAATATTATATAGACATTGGAATGTTCTACTACTGAATGAGGATGCGAACGTGATCTTCAAAACATTACTGAAGGAAGCGTTACTAGCGTTTTATTAATATTTTTGTATGGTGTAGCTGTTAGTTTTTTTTAATGGGTACAAATCCGTAAATTTATAAAATAAAATAAAAATAAAATGAAATAATATATTTTTTTGCGATACCAAACGAGAAAATACATATTGACACGTTAAATGAGTCGACGGTAAAACAAATGTAGGCAAAAAGAAGATAAGGTGATAAAAAAGTATAAGAATGTACACAGCCTCACTGTGTATACTAATTAAGGTGAGAAATTAATAAAAGAAAACTTGCGGAATAATTAATGTTAAGTAGACGAAAAATCTTAGACATTACGAGAAAGAAAATTGTTGTTTAAGTCTAAAATAGAATTATTTATAATTGAAATAGAATATTAAAATTGAAAGATTTTATTGGCAGTGAAAAGTTTTCACCGAGCGCTTAGGTATCTCTACGAATAATAATTCCCGGAGGATAATACGCCTTCAAGGCGACGTTTCACCGCACGAACCAACGTCGTAAAGTTCACAAACCTGCTAGAGAGAAACTAACTGTCGTTACGAATTCAATGACTCTGTCAAATATTCTTGAATCTAAATAATTAAAGAATGTTATACTCGTAAAAATGTTTAAATAATGAGTTTTCTGTACTTTACTGCATTAAGGAAAAAAAAAAGACGATAAAAATTATCATACTGTCTAGGGGATTTACCACACGGTGTAAAAAGCAAACGTTTTGCAAGTGGATATATCAAATTATTAATCAGTTAATACAAAATCAAAGTCGCTTTTCTGAAGTATTTTAGTTTTGTTTTATCGAAATTGACTTTATCATGGATTCAGTATTCCATAGTATTCTCTACTTTCCTACGATCCTTATAAATCCCTGATTATTCGGTCGCGCTTTCGTTTCTATCCCTGCCACCAAACGCCGTAAAACATGCGGGTTCTCTATTATGCAATTAGCCGGGCTAGCATATTCTGGGGGATCGAAAGGCCATCGGACTCGACAGGACACGGGCCGTCCGACACACCCTTTCTTCGTTCGCTGACTCGAAAGGAAGGGAACATCCTAGAGGTCTGTCTCCTCTGCCGCTTGCTTATCTCAAAAACATCCTAACGAGCTTCAGCCACTGTTCGAGCGGCTGGCTTGATTTTGTGTATGTCGCGAGGTCCAGGGAGCGAGTTCTGATATTGGTAATGACATTTTAATTCATTTTGAAAGAATACATGAGAATATATCGTTTAAGAATTTTAATTTAATGAAAAGTCATTGGAATTAAATTCAATTATTTGTACAGAGTGAAAATTTCAGGAACTATTAGTAAAAAAAAAGAATAATTGAAGTAGTAAGAGTCAATATTGGTGTTGCCTAAGACTGATTTACATATATATTATTTTCTTTGATTTCAATTGATTTAAAAATTTATTTCGATTACTCCTTCTGGTTTAGTAAATATAAATAAACTGTCATTGTATTATTAAATTGAAATTTGAGATATGTGTCTTGGTGCAATTATCACTGCGTGAGAATATTAGTACATATTATTATTCCACCCGTAAATTTATAAAAAATAAAATAAAATTAAAGATTTATTTACTTAATTTGAATGACAGACATCAATGCATTATCATTTACAATTTATTTGACCAGAAATTTCAAAATTAAAAAAAGGTTTACTCTTGTACCTCATGCGAAATGTACTTAAAACTAAAAAATGTCCCATTACAGATGATACTGCTTTTTTTTCTGTAAGCGTATTACCGAATAAATATGCAAAACAGCACGTGAAGCTTCCGTCATCGAGGCTATCTCAGCGAAAAATGGCGGCGTAAGCCACACAACCGCGAATTTAGCTCAAAAAGGAATTTTTTGCCGGCACCCTTCGAAGCGCGCGGGGCATGAAAGAAAATAGTAGATGACGACGCTGGAATCAGCTCCCGCAAACCGAAATTTTTCATCGTTACCTCCGCCGAAGAGGAGTTTATACGCGACCATACTGGGGATGGAGTGAAGAATAAATACAAATTGTAGGATTATCGTTACCTCTCGACAGTGCACCACAAAGTGTCAGCTTCTCTATTTTTTAGGTAGCATGGATAAGAATTTCATGATTATTTTTAGCTCAGTGATCGTAATAATTATGGATATAAAATATTCATTAACTTTAATGCTCTTACAATAGGATTCCGAGAATGATTTATGTTAAACTGTAGTTTCATTAGAATTTGATTGACACTGATGCATAAATCCAATGTTCTATCTACGACTTTGATCTAAATATGAATTAATACATGATAAATTTTTAACTGAATGGTGCATGTACATTTTAGAATAATCGTTACATCACAATGGAAATATTAAAAAAAAAGTGAAATTAATAAACTACCTATTCGACGAGAATGGCGAAATAGACTTTTCCTAATCAGTCGATCCCTGCAAGTGAAGGAAGGCCAGTCATTACCATCGAGGCACGTGCATCCCGGCTTTTGCGATTTAAAAAAAGAAAGGGTAGGAGGTTTCGCTCGTCCGTACAAGCGAAGGTCTTAACCGGCACCGAAAAAGGAAGTCCACGAGGTGCGCGCGGACCTCATCGCATGTCCCGTTGCAATCTGGGTCTTCGAAGAGTGTGTGGTTTTTTTCAAGCGGGGTGGAATCTTCGTCATGCTGCGGAACCAATTGCGATAATCTTTACCCCGCCATCGGCGGCTCCGGCGTACAAATTAGGCGCGAAGTGTTTTTATATCTTCCCGCGGATCAAACGTTGCGAGGGAGAGGGTAACTTCGCGAGCCATGGCCTCATCTCACGATTATTGGACTGATAAGGCAAGTTGAGGAAATTTGTTTTCTAATAATCAGTGTACTGTTACCCTTGAGAAACTTTAGTTAGGCTCCCCCACTCTCCGAGCACCGCGGTGGAGTCAATTCGTTTTTTTACTGCACCAACGCCCAACCGTTTTAAAGTCAATCTTCTTCGTTTAATCTGCGAGGGACGTTTAGTCGACTTCGTTTTTTTTTTTTTTTATAAACTGTTTTAAAGTTTCACGAGAGCTCAATACTTCGATCCAAGTTCCAGGATTTTAGAAATGCTTATTTCATAAATCTTTGAATTTATTTATTTAAATATATTAAATATATTAGAGTATGAATTGTGTTGAAAATAATATCTATTGAGCTCTAAAATTCTGTTGCAGATTTTTGCTCAATGCAACCTTCCTTCATCCTTCGATCCTTCTCCCCCTTCTCACCAGAATCTATATTTTTTCGCTACTATAACTTCGTACTTCTGACTTCCCGATCGATGAAAGTATAGATCTAATCAGATATCTTATTCATTCTTACGAGGTCATTATAATCTTAAGGTCTATGAGATCAAACTAAAAGTGGTTTGTTATATTATTCAGTATTATAAAACAATTCCCAAAGTTTCATCGAAATCAGTGACCCAGAGGGTTGACACTCTCCTTGGTAGTGATTAGTTGAGCGATTTCCACTGATTTCAGTAGATATTTACTAATTCAACTAAAAACGTAAAAATCTAGTTTGTAGAAAAAATATATATTATGAACATAAAATAAGAACAAGTTTCAAGGAAGTGTGCAGTTCTTCATAAAGATTTTAAAATAAAGTCCCAAAGGTCCGCTCAATCGCAATCCTTGAATAAACAAAGTCGTCCTCATCTTATACCTAATTAGAGTCTTCGAGACAAGTAGTCTCTCTCTTTCTCTCTATCTCTATCTTTCTCTCTCTTGGCAAGTCGCTCAAGGCGATTCATGGGAAAGTTGTTGGCGGAGCATTATGAGTTTCTCGGGGCCCGGCGAGATAGACCGAGAACAATATCTCCGTCTCGCTCGGGCTGTCGCCTAAATAATGTATGGGCCCGCGTTGACTTCCCAAGTTCAAGGGGATGGGAGATTTTACGCGCGTCTCGCGTAACACGTTTTCACTATAAACCACCGGCTCTCATTCTTACCCTCGTCTCCACGCATAAATTCGTAGGGAGAACTCCCCTCCCTTCGTTCCCCCCCACGAGAGCCCACCCTTTTGCCTTTTCTTTATGCCTGACGGCTCGATCGCCCCGGCGCGAGCCGCGCCTGATTACAGTTTCGCTATTTTACGCGATTTCAAGAAGGGTGACGTCGAACGGGCTCAATGACCTGCTTATATATTTCAATGCTAACTTTTCGTTCGAGTGGGTGAGAAGTGTGTTTTCGAAATACTTGCTAGTTTTCTTTTATGAGATGTAAAAAAGTTTGCTGATTTTTTCCTGACGCTCGTTACACGTACCGGGAAATAAATTAAGTTTTAAAAAAGAAAAGTCTGACTTTTGTGCTCATCCTAATTGCATCATCCACGTAAAATCCACATGAAAATCCATTACAAAATTTCACGTGGATTTAATATAAAATTTTTTGAAATTTCAAAAATTTTATACGGTCGTTTCCAACAGGGCAGTCAAGTTTTAATTGATTTAATTTTTTATTGCAATTTTTACAAGTAGGTTACTCTAGTAAAATAATAAACAGTGTAATAGAACACTGTGCTTAAAAATATATTCACGTAATAAATTATATGGCGCAAGTTTTTTTTTATATTTGTAAATATAATTTAATTGTGATGACAGTCATCTTAATCCAAACTTTTGTTGATGCGATAAATGTTATCAAAGTTCGGTGTATTTTAAAAAGGAGAGGGAGTGTGAAGGATGGCTCGAAATTTTTTAAACTCTCGTACATCGGTCAGAAAATTTGTCTCGCGTGCTACCACCGCATCGGCACAATTCGAGGATAATATTTACCCGCAGTCTGATGGTTTTCCGTCAAATCAATAGAAGGAGAAGAGGGAGGAGAGGGAAAGAGGGGAGAGGTAGCAAGAGAGTGAGAAAGTGGATTGAAAGGGCTGGGCGAGTGTGCGTATAGCTCGCGCGATAATCCACCTCGTCATCAAAACAACAGTGGGCAATGTACCGCTTTTTGTGTGCATAGAAAAAAAAGTAGCTCGCCTTTCCCTATTCTCCTCCCCTCTTCCGGCGTATTTTTGTATCGTATTTCCATTTTCGCGAGAAGCCGTTTTATTGATTAATAGACAATCCGCTCTGCTGCCATTGATAAAACTACTGTTTATTGTTATTTGAGTTAGTAAGAAAATATATTGAATTTTCTTTTATGTTTTTTTTCTCGTCAGTTTCTTTATTTGATGCTCTTATTCTTTTATAGAAAATTAATCAATTTTATTGATCATAAGAAGCAGACATATTCTTATTTCGTATTGTATATATATTTATTATTTATTTTATAATTTAAAAAAAAATATGAACACATTAGTTCGATAAAAAAAACACAATGCAATAAAATAAATTGGAGTGCGTCATTTTTCTGAACGATTAAGTTGGTTTATCGCAATTTTTTTCTCATTCATTATACTTCATCTAAGGTTAATCGACTAATTAATGAAAAAGTATACCCATCTTATTTGACCAGCGTCTCACTTTGCTTTCTGCGTTCTCCTCGGTCTTATTAGCATTTAATTACGGTCCTCGCTAAGTCCCGAAACTCGAAGGTCCGCGGATTCGTTTCATAAATACGCCTATTGTTCATAAATATTCATTTTGGTATTTAATATCGCTATATTATGAGACAGTGATGGAACTCTCAAAACTTTCGACTAAAAATTAATTTCAGTATACTTCTTTGGAAATGCTAATACTTACATGACATTAAAAACTTTATTAATTACAAAAAACCGTACATTTCAATTTCTTTTTTATTATTGTGTTTTATTTAAATAAATATGTACACGACGTGCATGAATTTGTTTATAGGGAAAGAGTCTAGAAAGTAACTTTAATCTTCTGAAAATAATGTCGTCTATTTCATTACAAAGTTTCAGATTTAAAAATAAATAACATTTTACTACAATAACATTTGAATGTTGTGGGAGGCTGATTTAATGACACATGCCTTTGAATAAGTTATAAAATAATTTTTGCGGTAATAGTGTCGATTTAAAACACTTAATCGAATACGGTACTTTGAATAGCCACTGAATTGATTAAATTCACTTTAATAAACATAAATGATCGTTCCATTCAACGCAGGAAAATAAAAAGTGCAGAAGGACCGCCCCAATGGATTTTCTCCTTTTTCGCTCGACTTCCTCACTGGAGGCTTGAATTTGCAGAGGCTTTCTTTTTCCAATTATAATTAACCTTAATATTATTCATCTTTCACCGAATGAAATGAAGGCGAGCACAGCCTGGGACCTTTCCTTAGGGACGAACTGGCGGATTATATTAATTAATCTGTTAAGATTTCCCGGAATACTTCGACTGAGGCTTTGAATATTCCTCTTTTTCTCGCCTTGAAAACAGTTTCTTTCAATGTCATTATTGACACTCCCCAGTCTGCTAAAGTTGATGCCCCGACGACTGGTTGACGAATTTCCGTTATTAAATCAATCTAAAATTTTTAAATTTATCGCGTAAAAAATTTTTTAATTTACATTGCGTTGGAATTTTAAATTATCTCTGAAAAATAAATTTAATAAAAATATTTAAAAACGCGTTAATATTAATATAATCTGTAACTTTCAACAAAAAAAATTTTGAAAATCTGCTTACACACCAAGAGACCAATTTATCGAAAAAATTTGAAAAATTAATGTTTCTGCATGCTTTTTCGAAATTCTTCAGTGGCATAATTTTTCGATGCTCGCATCAAATCGTACGAGCAAAACTTCCAAGCAAATATTTTAATTAAACGAAAATTTGCAGGCCGTTGCGGCACGTGGGGCGGACGCTTTTTTTTTGGCCCCTCGCCGCGATCCTGCGTGTCACACCTCGGCGTATCTCACGCTTTTATCGGTCACGATATTTCGCGCGTTCCGCGGTAAACTTTTGCAAATATTTAATTAACATATCGGAAAATAAACTTTTCGCGCCTTACGCGCGCTCGGAATTAAATTGTAGGAGCGGCGCGATTTCATGTGACGAACTGAAAATTCTCCAAAAACTCCGCTACACCCACTGCATTCCGCGGCCATTTACGGTGAATCGATAAACAAATAAAACTCTTATTATTATTTATCCTGCTAAATATTTGGAATTATTTTATTGAAAAGCAAATACCGTTTTCATATAGCGTTATTGCTTAAGAAGAAATTCAATTTTTTTTATTTAAAAATTTATTTTCTAAATTCTTAACCTTTCACCTTCTGTGTAACGTTTTACATATCTTCATAGATGAACCCTTCAGTTATTTCTGCATCAAGTCACACTTAACTTTAAAAATAAAATAACTTATGAATTAGAAATAAACCAAGAAGGGTCGCCAACATTCACACATAAAAAGTTCAAAGTCATCGTCAAACAAATCGTGCTAGTAATGCACGTAGCATAAAAAATAAACAGCTCTTTAAGAAAGTCCTGAGTATAAAACCGCGTATAATCGACGCGAGAGCATCATTAAATGCACCATGAAAGTTTTATAAGAGGTGTAAATGTATTCAGCCCTTGTGTTTTCGATGTTTTTTTTTCGCTTCCCAATAGTCTCACGCATATACTACAACTGCAAAATAGTTCGGCGTCGGAAGGGTACGAAGGGCTGGAGGATGTCAGAACGAGAATTTATGGGAAATTTGTGGCCAATCGACGGCGGATCGATCTGCATAATAACCCAGTAGCGGAGCGCCGGCGAAATGCAAATTCTCTGCACCTCCCTTGTCTTTTTTATTTCGCCGACTATAAAAGTTTGCCGTGAAGAAGTTTCTCTTCGCGTCCCTCCTCTGTTGCTTTCCTTTTTTTGCAGTTCGCCGCAATATTTTCACAGGCTCTTTTAATAGTTGCGACTAGCTACGATGATGCGCGCCCAAATAACATCCCACCACCGAGCGAAGCATATAAAAGAAGTCGTGAAGAAGAATTGAAGTGATGTGGGGTCATTTAATTTGACGTTCGAGTAAAACGTGAGTCATATAAGAACATTTCCATGTTTTTTATTTTAGTATTGATTTTTTAGATTGTCACCCACAGAAAAAAGTAAAGCAATCTACCTTTTTTTATTTTGTTGTGAATTTTTGTTTTATTTATGTACAATTTTCATTGAAGTAGATCTCAAAGGATTGCAATGAAAAACTTTCTTTTTTCTTCTTCTTTTCTTTTTTCTTCTTCTTTTTTTTCTCCTCTTCTTTTAATATCCCAAGAATCAAAATCCCGAGAACACAAGAATCAATATCCCATATTTTTGACGATCCTGTACACTGTTCTATAAAATATAAACAGCTATTTCCTGTAGTTACAATTACCAAAGGATTAAATAAAATATTTTCCAAATTAGAATGGGTGCGACTTTTTAACCCGAACATTAAGCACAGGAAATTTCGTCAGGATGCTGGTGGTGGTCGCGAATAGTAATCACCCATCAGAGAAAACTCGGTTCGTTTTGACAATAAAACAAACGAGACCAGATCCTCCTCTCGCTACGATAATTATTGCTCGGCGCCTTTGTAGCCTCGTCCGGGTTACAAATGATTCGTAAGATTTCGTCTTTGATTGCCGGCGCGCTTAATAACGTTTCGCCGCCGCGAGAAAAGGGTCGAAAAAGAAGGACGTATCCCTTTTCCCTTCTTCGGTAGAAACGTCTTTTACCGCCTACTCTCTCTTTTTTTCAACCCAGCCGACAAGAAATTCCTCTGCGCTTGTAATTAAATTTAACGATTGTCATATTTTAATTGTTCACTTCGGGGGAGGGGGAAGGACTAAGAGTTAAAAACAAGTCAAGGGCGTTTGGAGAATCGTACTTTAGGTGCTATTTTTTGCTGGAAGATTCCTTTTCTTCCTTCGGAATCGTGGACTTTGATTCATCAAACGAGGGGTGTGTCGTAGCTTACAAAAGTAAATTACGGTCTTATGTTTCAGATCAGAATAAATACTGATGTTTTATAAGCATTTAAATACACTTTAGTAAATATCTATATTTATGGATTTATATCCATGTTTGTTGCTTGACTATATTATATAGTCAAGCAACAAACAGAGCATTTAAAAAGTGGCGTTGACCGTTAATCTTAAATCCCTTAGTTGAAGAACAAAATTTTATAAATAATTAAAAATTATTCAAAACTAAATTCATCGACCAAATTCGTCAGAGGCTATCACAGCAAGCAATCAGAATATTATTGTTGCTGTTGTTTATAATAGATCCGGCACTGTGAACATTTCGCATCTGTTATGACTATCATCAATGAATACACGAGCGGCGCAGCCCTCTCGATTCTCTGGCAGCACCGAGTGTCAGGTTAATCATTTCTGCGGGGAAGTTTGAAGGAAGGGAGGATAGCATGACTGACGGGGGCAAACAAGGTCGGGAGGAACAAGCAAGACATCGCGAATATTATGTACATCGCGGCCGAAAACTTGTCTCGGGTACACTTAAAAACTTTTCAAATTTAACCCCATCACCTCGCGGGCTCGGAACGTTACCCCTGCCCCCCATCCACCAGCTGCTGTTAAAATACAAATTTTGTTTGAACTGACGTACTTTCCCAAAGTTTATTAGATAAGCCGAAATAAAATGTGTTTGAAGATATATCCTATGAATATTTAATTCATGTAATTACAAGGGATATAATATTGAGTTACTTTAACAGTGTGTTATTTTATTTTATTTTTGACAAATTTAATTATATCGAAAACAAGTAAGATATTTTTCTTTTATTAGATTTTACATAACGCTGTAATTAAATAAGAACCTCATCATGCCTTTATTCTTGATTATAACAATTGACAAAAAGAAGGCACACGCAAATTAGGCAAAAACAATATACAATTGCGCAACCGACGAATACACGAATTTTCTTTTCGACTGAGGATCTGATGTAACAGTCAGTTTCTGCTCATTGTGTATGCTCGCGTGGGGTGCTCAAGGTAGCGGCTGAGTGTGCGGGGGATGGGCGAGGAGGAAACGTGAAATTCGCTCGATTGGCAGTGAGCAAAAAGGCGAGAGCCCCGGAGGTGGGAGACGTTCGTCGCCGCGGAAGTTTTTCAATTAAACGCGGATTATGCCCGCTTTGTCTCGGGCATTGAATATAAATCGATATATGCGCGCCGCGCCTCGTCGCGATGCGCTTCCGATTGAATATTTTCCAAAGGATCAGCCGACTAACTCAGTCAACATGCAGCAGCCGCTGCGCCGAAGATGAAATGTGGAAACGTACGTGACCTTTTGTTTCGCTGCATTCTTTCCCACTCCCAAGTGGGTCCCGTTTCCTCCTATCTCCCTCGTTCGGATTTTTTTTTAAGCCAGACCGGCCCGTTTGTATAGGGAATCGTTCAATTATTTCGTATCCTTCCTCAAAGAATTATCGCAGGTTTGTATGGAGCTGCGGCTATTGAGAGAGGATACAACTCTGAGAGAGGAAAATATTTTTATTGTTTCAATTTGTATGGCTGTACAGGATGGAAATTGAAAATGAATTTAAGATATGAAAACTGAATGGCTTATATTTTTATTCTCGAAAATGAATGAAAATTTCTTACAGGCAAAATTACTGCTTAGAGAATTAACTTACAACTAGAATTCACACGCGCGCTTCGCGCGCTGATTATTTTAGTTCGGAGACGACAAAAACAAAAAAGCAAACGCTTA
>JAWWEN010000038.1:10671875-10840429 GCA_035582955.1 Sycophila texana | reverse complement strand
CTTCAATTTCGATAATGCGATAATTCGACTTCATTCAATTCGATCATAATCGCAATGCATTTTAATATAAGGGATGTTTAGATAATATACTTGTATTGAAGGTACGAATGAATAATATTTTCTTAGAAACTTAATTTTGAAAATTTTAAGATTTTAGGCACTCGCAATAGCAGGCACAACTTAGAACTTTATTGTAAATAAATTGCAATCGGATTCTCGATCGAGCTTCTATTCACCCTGCGCGCATTAAGAGAAAAACAATAGAAATGAATTTTTATGGTCCGCCGCATAAATAATCGAACAAACAAACAGATAAAGATAAAAACAAATATAAAGTTTCGGCAGTCAGAGTAAATTTCAGTACATTTACGAGAAATCCCGGAATCGCCGGGATATTCTTGTTTATGTCTTCCTGATACTCCGAGTGGGTTGTCAAGAGCTTAATAGATAGATTCGGATGCGATACGACGGGGATGAAGATCGCGGAGCTGCGTATACATGCGCGTATCCACTGATCTGTAAATATATATCGAGTCGATTGGTCTCGGGCCCCCAATTGTCCCTTCCCCCCGCCCCCCACCAGTATGATAACCATGAAAACTTCCCTGGGCTATCCCCCGGACAAACTTTTCCCTGCCGTTCCTGTAGTCTCGGGACAATCCCCGAATGTGTACTACGCGTACTTTAAATAATGCTTCGGAGAAAGTTTCGGATGCTTCGCCGAACTGAAAGTTCTTGGCTATGGTAAACATTGTTAATTAAACCATATTTTTTTTTTATTCTTGAGTTTATCTTTGTTCTATAAAATAATTTTTATAACTAAAATAAAAGATTTGTATTTGAGATTTAAAATCATGAATAAACATTGAAACATTTCCTATATGATAAGATCAACCGTAGAATTCAGAGAGTACATTGTCAATCATTGCCCGAATTATACCTCTGATGAAGTCCCGTGCACCGAATCAACTGCTCAATTGAGGGAAGGGGAGAGCTCGAATGCACTGGTCGTTTACGCAGGAGATCGATCGATTTCGTAGCGGAAAATTATGGCACTAGGTCAGAACGAGGGACTCGCGCAGATCTTTCCATAAAACTAGTTTATACTAATATTGTGGAAATAATATTTACAAATGATTTGTTACATTAGCTAAACTATTTCTTTCTACAATCTGAAGTACTTAAATGTTGAAGCTGAAGTTCTGAAATTGAAGTAAAAAAAACCAAGCAAAGGCAAGCAAGAAAGACGTAAGAATTTCAACAAATCTTATAAATTGATCTTCATCTCGAACTGTCTCTTTTAAAATTTAAAATTCATTTCATGTTTCAAATACATTCTTGGTGGAAAATTTGGAAAACAAATTGCTGACTAATATATGGTTAAATATCTGATCAGTAATTAATAAACCGATTAGGAAATGCAATTAATTTTCTGCCAATGATACGAATTACCGAAAAAAAAACTTGATTACGTTAAGCAAAAGTAGAATAACTTAAATTTTTCGGATATTTTTCATTTTATAAACGAAAAGATCGTTGAACAACTTTTTAAATCATACACCATTCTCTCACATTCAACCTCCAAGAGTCAAACAAGTAAGAAAATAAGATCGGATCCTCCTTGTCAATATCGTTCAAAATTAAAATCTACGACACAAAGGGAATCGCACGGCGGTGAAAAACCCTAGACTGACTCGCGGACGAGTCTGGAAAAGGCGATGGTGCCGTGCAGGATTAGCATAGCCCCCTCATTAAAATACAAACACAGCGCGCGTCGCGCGGAAAATCTGCGCGCCACCGCCGAGCGAAATGCGGAGAGAAGAAGGGGGAGGTGGGAGAAAAGCGAACTTTTAATCTATATTCGTTAAGTCGCCTTAAGTAACTCTGCGGGCGGCGGCTGCGTTAATTTATTATTATTTGGCGGAGGGAAGAGCCGACACTGCGCAATAGACTTATAATTTTGTTTGACCGATCTGTTGACGCTTCCCCGGTGCTCACGATTTCTCCGCTCGCTCGCTTTAAAGACGAAATTCTGCTGAGGCAGGCTGATTCGCACTATCTCCCTTTTATCTTTGAAGAGGTCCGATTCGATTACGCGTAATTGCGCGAGAATTTTTACCTTTTTTCCGTAAGACTGTTACTGCTTTCCCTCGGTGCGTCTAGACGCGGAGGTTTCTTTTTAAAGGTCAAAGTTGTTAATTTTAATAGCTCTTATGAATAATAATACACTGAGAAAAAAGTATTGCAAAAATTTCTATGTGCAACCAACTGTAAATAAGATTGACACTGTGTTTTATTGGGTGTGAATTATTGAAATTTTGAAGATGAAATCTTAAAGCATTCAAGTATTGTTAAAATAAAGTATTGATGTTATTTAAATAGAAACCAATAACTATGCTTTGGCATTCAAAAGCAGTACAATATTTACGATGACACAATCGAAAAATACTTTATTTAAAAACAAACTTTCTCGGAAATTCATAAATCCGATGTTTACCAAATAATCCTTAAACTGTCATACGGTCAGTTGTCTATCTTTTGGACTGACGATCAAAAAATATCCTTTTGCATTCTTAAGCAAGGAAATGTCCTTTCGATCGCTAATAAATTAACAATACACAGTAACGATTTCCGTTACGATGCAACATTTTATTTCGGTAAACTGGCAATGCAATCCAATCGCTCCCCAAAAGGCTCGCTGTAAAAAGTATATACATCGATATCCGCGAAAAGTGATGCGCGTCTTTCGTAGAAGAGCACGACCACCCCACTGTTCCTTCTCTTCCTCCCTCCGCGCGTCTGTCGCATGACTGCCCACCACATGCAAATGCTTTTGTGCGTTCGCAGTTGGCGTTTGTTTTTCCGCAGTCGCGAGGGAATACATTTGCACAGTTGGACGGAGTGGAGGGCATAGACGAAAGGATACTGCCAAGGATGGGATTCGAATTTTATCCTGAAATATGATAGCAACTCTTAAGAAAATATCCTGTAGAAAACCTACAGAAAAACCTACAGGAAACCTAGAAATCCTATAGGAATCCTGTAGACATCCCATAGAAATCCAGTAGGAATCCTGTAGGAATCTTAGAGGAACCTTATAGGAATCCTGTAGAAAACCTGTAGAAAATCCCGGATAGAAATTTTAGCATGAAAAAATTAAAGGATTTCCTATCGAATATTTATTCTTATAGAATATCTTATAGGATATTTTCGTAAGGGTATGGTTTTTCTTTTTTAAGTGATGGTAGGTAGGTAGGTTAATTTGTGAGAATTACTCTAAAAATCGATCAACAC
Organism: Sycophila texana; assembly: GCA_035582955.1. Classification (NCBI taxonomy): domain Eukaryota; kingdom Metazoa; phylum Arthropoda; class Insecta; order Hymenoptera; family Eurytomidae; genus Sycophila; species Sycophila texana. The sequence continues at coordinate 10,837,135 of JAWWEN010000038.1, read as the reverse complement.
CTATTATTGATAGCCCAGTGAGGTAATTGGATAGTCATGAAAGTAGGTGCGGAAACAGTATGCTAACGTAAAAGCACAGTTCAGGAGAAATGATTGAATATGTTCGCCATATTACGGTGAAAATGACATTGCACTACCTAACGAATGGTTCTGTGAAATCAATGAAAGGATAATAGAAAAAAATTGCGAATTGTTCGAATCATTCATAATGGACTGGAATAAGCTGCCTTCTCTAATTTTCCAGAAGCAGTAATAGTTTTATCTAAAGGCATTAAAATTTGCATGTTTCATGTTCGTAATTTTATGCATCTATTTAATTATTATTGGCAATAGCATAATCGATCAGCTCGTAATTAATTTATTCCTAGTTAATTAAATCAAACCATGAAAACCAGATAAACTATGTATTCTAAATATTACTTTGGTTATTACTTCCAAAATTAAGCCTCAACAAACTTCAGTGCTAGGTTCATTACTCACGAAAAGAATATAGTTACGATTCCTTGTCCAATCAGCTGTCAAAATGATGAAAAATGAGAACTTTTATTGAATTTTTTTTTCATGATGATTACTATACTTGTAATCGATTTAATTATTCCTCCAAGATGACCGTCAAATTATTATACCGTCGTTTACTAAAATAGATTTATGACGTCTGTTCTAGTAATGAATATCTGCATGCCAATACTTACATAAGAAAGTAGCACGCAGTTTGAAAACTGGTAATTAAAAGGCGTAGTCTCAAGAATGAAACTGGAACTTCTGTGTTAGTTTCTTTTTCTATAGTTACCTTGGCGTAACTACGCCCATCTGCAACGTTTCTTTTGCATTTTAATTATGACCGCATTCTTATAGTTAATCAAAATAATAAAAAATAATGACAGATTTAGATCTGATTAATAATTAGTTATGCATATTTACATATTTAACTGTAAACAAAACAGACAACCACATTAATCATGAGAACATGTTAGCCAGAAAAAAATCTCACTTCCTTAAATAAACAGATCATTAAATTCTCGCAAATAACCAGACAATTCTCAATAAATCAAGGATCACATAAACGTATGTAGCAATTAAACTTGCAATAAATCCGTAATAACGCGGAAGGGCATCGCGCAACAAAGAAAAATCAAAAACACTCAACTGAATAATTTTTTATATGTTGAACTTTGTTATTGCTCAACTTAATAACTTAATTTGATAAATAAAAGGAGAGTGGGATCGTGGAAGTTGGGTGTTGCTATCCATCCTAAATTCCTAATGTCGCGTGCACAGGCTCGATTATGGCAGCCATAATAATTACGATTCACCTTGGGCGAGTAGGTGGCGACGCTCCGCCAATTAGGGACGCACAATACACGCGCGCATATTAACATCGCGACGATAAACCTCTCCCTCGCCTCATTCCCTTTTTTCCCTGTGAACAGACGCGTCCCGCGGCGAAAGTGCATCGATGTTTCACGGAAGCTCAACTTAATGGCTCTATTAGAGGCCAATTGGAAAAATAAAGCGAGTGACAGGGAAAGAGGGAAAGGGATACAGAACAGGTAGAGGTGGTCATGGGAATAATTGTTGCATGAAACCGCAAATCGTTGCGATTTCCGTAATAAAGCGTCAGAACTTGTGAAGGGGCTGAGTAAATAATAGTAGGCTTTGCGACGGTAAAGCCCCGCGTAGATATTACTGACTTCTGTGAGAATTGACATTTTTATTATTAATTACATTGTGAAAATCATTTGCGAAAAGTTTCTTTAAATGGAACTAAAGAAAATAGACGGTTGGGTACTTTAAGTACACAGCACTTAATGGATCTATTACAATATAAATATCCCTTGTGGAAATTATCCAAGCTTTTCCATTTGTCAGTCTGATTTCACGTGAGAGATGTGATGTCAGATTCCGATTTTATCATAAAAAAATTTTTTTTTTAATAAGTTTTTTTAATAAAGCATAATTAGAACACTCTTTTTCCCTCTACCACTAGCATCAACAGTATAGGAGAATTTAAAAGTGCTCTGCGCTCTCCCATTTTCAATTTTTAGTAGTTTTATAATTAATACGTTCAATATTGATTTATATTAAACAAAATAAATCAATAAATCAATAAATTTGAAAAAAAAATAATAATAATACATTAATACATAAATTGTATTTCGCTGCCTCGTCCTCTATATGAAATTGGTAGTGACGCTAGTTACTGTACATTCTACCACAGTTTTTTAAATAAACATATACACCAAATATCAAGATAACCCACTTTGTACAAATAAATAAATCATAACGATCTGCATTGTAAGCGCACAATTTTACTTAAGAACAAAAAATGAGGAAAAGTTCGCTGATGTAAAATAAACGTACTGAGTAAATAAAGAGCACTTCCCAGAAAAATATCGCCTGAGCTTCGAGTGCATCAAGATGTGTCAGTCGCGACACTCGCGGTCTGGTTGAATGCACTCCTCTCGTGTTCTGACATCAAAGGCCCGCTCACGTGTCCCAAAAAAAAAACAACAGAAAGGAGGAGTAAACCGTTCCCCTCGACTTCTTCTCGCGAAGATACCTTTTCTCTCGGCGAGAACGCATCGTTGCTCGCTATTTGTAAATATTCCCCTTTGTGCGCGAGGGATCCTCAAGCGAAATGGGAAAAAGCGACTCTACGAAAAGCAGCCGTGCCCATGTCGGTCGAAAGAGGATAAAAGCGCGTGCGGGTGGTATTTGGCAAGTTCACCGCCTTCAAAGAGGTGCGCCGGTTTTCGAGTAATTAATACCGACGGCCGCGTGTGTTTGCCCCTACGAATTTTCCGTCGACGAGGATTCGCGTTTAAATGTGTGCGAAACTCATCTATATATCTATCATCTATCTATTATCTAAATAGCTATGATATATCAGTCTATCATATCTCTATCATATTTCTGGCACACAATCGATGCACATTTGTTACAAGACTATTGTAAATAGGTACTCCGCCCGTAAATTTATAAAATAAAAGTTAACAAATAAAGCAATTAATCGGTGTTCGGCGACAAATCATCCCCTAAAATTATTTAAAAGGTTCGTACGAAGCAGTGGACGGTCCAGACGAGAGCCAAGTTCCGAGGTCCGAAATTAATTCGGTGAAGACAGCGCGTACCCGAAATCACGGCCAACAGAAACCTTTCCCCAGGGATCCTAAGTGGACGCCGTTACAGTTACACTTGCGCGTGTTTCGCGAATCCGCTTACGCGGCCGGCCCTCGGTAGAAATCGAACGGACTTGGGGGATGATAAGCGCCCTGACCCTCGGGATGGCGTCCCTGTAGGTGTGGCTAATGACCGAGTAAATGAAGGGTCGCATTACGAGTTAATGTTCAGCTGTTACACGTAATTCGCCTAATTACGGGAGTCCCGCAACTATGCGCCAGTTGTGTCTCCCCGCTCGTGTGTATACTTACCAGTTTACTTCTGCATATGCCGAGGACAAACGGGGCTTCGGGACCTTTGTTTTATGGCTCTCCTACTGACTCAATCGCAACTTAGGATAATCGAATCTTAAGTTTTCGTTGAACGCGTTGGCTTTTACTTTGTTTAAATGGTTCCCCTTAGTCCCGGTTAATAAATTGGACTAATAACTTTGAGAAAACGCGAGTAGTATAGTTCAAAACTGCATTCAAGTGCAGGCTTCTTAATCTTAATAAACCAAAAGTGTTACTGGAAATTTTATTGAGCTAGGAAAATCTTTTAATGTTCCAATGAGAACGACTGTTACTTTAATTAAGACTAATTAGAATTAAATAATAAATAATGTATTTCAAAAAAATTAGAAAGTTTCAAAACTTAATGAATGAAATTATACAAACGTAAAACTCTTTGATTAATTAAATCGAAAACTTGAATATACTTAAAGTTGTTTTGAATTAGGCGCCATAAAAATTTATCTACAAACTAAATATAATAGTGTGCCCATTGTTTCAGCAGTTTCACATTCCCTTTCAAAGCCTTTGCTGGGACACCGGAAACCCCAAGCAAAAAGTCACCTCGACCTCGTGTCTCATAATCGCCACGCATCATAACCACACGGAGCCCATTAACGGCAGCCCAGCCTCGCGCTCACGCTAAGCCCCCTTGAATCGGCCGCCAATGTACCCGGGAAATCCCAACGGGCTTTTTGCCATCCAAGATTTTCCCGGCGGCCCTCGAAAAAGCCGCCTCGCGAGCGCGTCTCAAAGAAAACGCGGCGCATAAATAATCCCAAGGAGATAATTGCCGGGCGAGGGGGGCCCGCTCAGCGAGACGAGCAAACATTGCTAATTTATAAAAGGCAAATAATTTAGAGGCGAGTCGGCGCCCAAGGCGCGCGGCGAAATTTCGCGCAGGAAGATGACCGGACGGAAAATCCAGCAACGGTCAGCACAAACAGTGGCTCCGCAAAAACAGACGTCCGACTCGTCGTGGCCGGCCCTCCACCCCCTTCGCCGTTTTCTCGCTCCGACCCCCCGCCCCCCCCCGTTCCGCTGCGCGCAGAAAGGAGGAAGACCCTAAGGGCAGAAGCGCGATCGTCGGATTACCCCGGGCCGCCTCTCTTTTGCTCTTCCTCATTTAAATAATGCCGATGATAAAGCGCCCGCGCCGTTATCTGCTTCGTGGATCTGCGCTTCTTTCGGCTAATCGCCGTGACGATGCCCCGTGCTTTGATGCCTCCTAAGTGTTTGCGCACAAGTTTTTTAATGGGCTTGAGGGACACGCTCGATAAGCTTTAAAATTTCTTTGATTGCGTGAGGTTTTTTTTTAGCTTCGTTTAAAATTGCTGGGTCTCTTTTTTTTTATGAAATTGTACACCTCGTAATCTAAAACCGTACAGATAATTGATAAAGTTTCTTGAAATATTTTGTATGCAGTTAGTAACGGAATATAAAATAATTTAAACAATTTTGTCTATTTCTCGTTGGAAGAATAGTCAAAAAGATTTACTTTTTTTAAAGTAATAAGTCATCAATACAATGATTTAAATAATTATTTTTATCGTTGTAAATCTTAAAAGCACTTTTCTGTAATGGGTAGTAAATCGAACTTACTAATTTATTTATAAAAATAAAAAGTCTGTTGTTTACTGCATATTTTAAAAGTCCATTCAATAATAAAATGACATAAATCGGCGGAAATACCGTAAGAAGACTTAGCCACAAAGGTTAAACGGTTCCAATCGTCTGAGGTAACCCACGAGATTCATCAAAGATTCAACCCTTACGATACGCTAATTGTGCCCTTCCGCGAAAGTAGTAACTGTCCCTTCGATTTTTCTAATACCCGTAGAAACGATACAAATAGCCACGGACTCGGACTTTCCGCGAAGTGCGAAGTCCCCCGAAATTCCCGGAACTATCGGCCGGCAGCCCGTGCACACGCGCGCAATCGCAAAGAAATTGAACCCCGGAGGTTCCTTCACCCCGCGGCTCGCCGTATCGATTTCCCGTTTCTCCAAGGTCACAGCGAAGTTTTCCCAGTGCGTTGCACCCCCTCACCGCTTCGTGTGCGAAAATCGAACGATCATCGTTTCTCTTCTCCCCTTTGATCGGGATAGCGGCTGGGCGAGCCTCTCGTCCTTCTCCCTTTTTCGCCAAGCTTTTTTGTGTGCGCTCATTCGCCGGATAATCGTGCATCTTGGAGTTTGAAAAGTTTCGACGCGCGTTCGTCAAAAATCAATCGAGCATGGACTTGTCGGGGTAAGGGTCGATACTTCGCGAGGCTGCTTTGCGTTTTTTGAAAGTTGAACACACGCTGGGTGTATATGTAATGAAAAATTCAATGCTTTGAATCTCAATGCAGTTTTTAAAGACCTTTGAAGAATGATAATAGAAGGGCGATCAAAGCAATTAATAAATAAAACGGGTTTGGGAGAACCAGATAATATACAAAATAATTATTGGATGATTTGATGAAAGTTTTGTGAAAGTTTATTATAGCTTCGTTTTTTTAAATAGGAACCCCTATTTTGACCGCGGATTCGGAAAGAGCAGGAAATTCTACGCTTATATGACGTATCATACGTGGGGTTGGTTGACCACGGGGTGTCATATAAAATAGGGGTTAGATTAAAATGACCTACCCTGTATATTGATATATAATACAGCAGTATATACCTACGAAAGTTGGGAATTTATTTGTTGAAAGAAATCATCAGGCAGTTATTCTTTTCTAATGAAGCAGTGTATCACACCATTAACCAACATTAATAAAATAAAAAGTAAAATTCTGTAAGAAACTTAAGAGAAAATAATACTCCCAGTTAATAAAATGTAAACTTGCAAGAAGAAAAGAAACCGTAGCAGTTACGCATATTACAATCGCATTCGAGGCGGTGCACTGAGCCCGGCGGCATGCCAAGACGAGCGAGAATTTCTCTTTGAAGGCGAGTACTCAGAAAGGGGCAAAAATAAGAATGGTAAATAATGTATTCGAGGTAATAGCGAAGAGAACGTATATATTTCTCGGTGGCACGTAATGAAAAACTTGGGGGGTGCCTCTTAAATAAAATAGAGTTTTTCCCTTGCGTTATTGGGCTGCTCTCGAGGTGCTCCAGATGAGAAAGAAAGCGTTTGTACTTTTTTTTTTATCTTACCCCTGTTCTTTCGACGTCCTCCGCTCCTTCGTCACTCCTTAGAGCCGCTTGCTCAAGCTCATAAGGAGAACTGCTTGATGAAAGGACTTACGGTTTGGAATTTATGCTCGGTATTGAGCGAACCGTCGCTTCTTTTTCTTGATTACCGTCGAGCCGTGACGAGTTACGTAAATAAACTGTTACTGTTTCACAGAGTGGATTAGGGGGAAGTTGGATCCAAATGATTACATTTTAAATTATAATTTTGAAATATGGTTAAAAGGCCATGATTGAAGGATCATTATTATAATTAAAGTAGAATCATCTACTTTTAATTTAATTATGATTTTTTTAACAGAAATCTTTAGATCAGTAACCTTTATCTAAACTTTTAGTCTTAAATGAGAACACTCAGGGATATTCGAAATTATATATAATTGTTCATCATTGGGATCAATCAAAACTTATTGAATATAGAAACTATTATTTAGCATTTTATACGCAATCGTTTAAATCGTTTCAAATTTTATCGCTCAAGAGATTTAGACGCGTATTACAATGTTTTATCTAAAGTAATAAACCAATTTTAAGAAAAATGATTTTTTAAACGTTTCAGTTAATCACGAAATAACGAAAGTAAACGAAGTAGTACGAGTAAGAATGAACTCCGCGACCAAGAAACATAACAAACTATGCCCGCGGCATTAAGGCTCGTTTCATTTACACACCGTACGCGAGAGAAATTAAATCAAGCTGAGCTTGTTTCAGCGGCACGTGCTGGAGGAGGGAGAAAGTCTCCTCTCCGGGCTCCGGTGTGTCTTCCAAAAGCGTCACCCTCCTCCACGAGCGACGCAAAAATGACAAATAGCGCCCGCGAAGAACGCACCTCCCATTTACATAGCCGCTAATCTCCCTGTCCCTCTCGTCGTCGTCGTGTCGCTAATTCTCGGGCTCCTACCCCCGATTCGAAGTTACACGCGGCAAAGCGACGCGAGATTGCTAAAATCTGACGTGATTTATGCAGGCTGAATTACGCCTTGTCCGCCAACTTGGCCCTGTGGCGCCCTCCCCCCACTCCTAGCTCTTTCTCACGATTTCTGAACGCGCGATTCATGAGAAAATGTCCGATGCGATTAGCATTCGTTCTATATGGTTTGGCGTTAGCGAATGCAATCCCTTACATGAATTGAACGTTCGAGATTTTGACCTTTCGTTCGAAAATCTCGAAGCGATTTTGATTTTCGAGAAAAAAAGAAAGAAAGATTGTCATCGTATCCTTAAAAAATGCCTATGTGGCTGAATGAACATATTAACCAATTCGGTCAAGAGGTTATTCTAAGGTACATTTTCATCGAGAGTGTGATTTAATAATTTCCAAATAACAATCTCTATTATATTTCTTACCCTTAAGAGCAGTAAGAACATTTTAAAGAATCAATTGACCAGAAGTCAGAAATAAAACTTCTTTTTCGTGGCTTCTTGACTTCTTATATTTTTTTAGAGAAACTTTTACTTACGGTCGTACAATTTTCGTAAGCTATAATAGCTGGTTCGAATACGACTTGTTTGGAGAATTCATTAGACATTAGGCATCCAACGTGAAAACGATTAAACTCGAATCAGATTGGTGGCGAAGCTGCTGCCTCCACGGTCTGGCGAGAGCTCGGCGTCCCTCGATAAACAGAGGAGGCTACGCACGTGTTGTCGCTGATTTACGACGGGTAATTAGAAATCCAGCCTCCTTATTTGCCTTCACCCCCGCGTCGGCGCGACAAGTAGTCGAGAGACACATACAGCCTCCTAAGAGGATGACGCAGTGTCTAGCGTGTAAGCCGCGGTACTCACCTCCACGCAAGGCTGCGCGACAAATGAGCTCGTCATTTGTTACCTTAATGCTGCTCGCTTAATTGCACAGTTAAACGTTTGTTCTAGGTTTAGCGTCCTAAACAGACTCTGTTATTTACATCATTTAATTAACACGGGTTCATTACAATAACTAAAAGTTCACTAATTTTGTCGGTTCCCAATTTAAAATAAAATGAATATGATATAGTATATTACGACACTGACGCGGAAGTTGATTATTTAACTCTAAGTAGGTTATTTAACACTTATACCAGTTTCATACGATATTTTATAACACGTCTGCTGAAAATTGGCATTAAAGCTGCCATTTTTAAGTTATAGAGTGCTATAAAATTTATTTTTTAAATTATTTCATTTATAGCTTCAACATAATTGTAAAGTATATTAATTATTTTTTTCCAGATAATCATTGATGGCATAACTGAAAGAGATGATGAAATTGATGACCTTAGAATGTGATGCCGTATGTAATGGTAAGTTTTATAACCTTACACTTATTTTTTTTTAAATAAAATATTTACAAGAAATATTTTTTACTGTATTTTGTCGATAAAATCAATAAGTCCAATGATGCTCTCCGATCGGTTTTTTTAACCAACCACCCCATAAATAAGAAATTTAATTATTCCACCCTTTTTGGAGATCGAAGCGTAGAGTGTAGATTGTAAATCGACGGAGACATTAGAAATCGAAGGGGTGAAAAAATGGAAAGGGTGGGTCGCGAGGGAGAGAGAACCGAGGACGAGTTTCAATAAACTCATCGGCCGTGCGATTGTTTTCGCGACTCCCGGGATAAGGACACGACCGAGGGTGGGAGAGGGTGCGAAAAACGAGGCGGGTGGGAGTGCTTTCTGACGCGGCGCGGAAGAGGCGGAAGAGGGTCGTCCGACGTTCCGTCGGACATTTATCCAATTAACCGGTTCGAGCCAAGAGAGACAAGGCTGGCTGCGGATATTACCGAAGGGTTAGATCCAACATCGCACGCGTACGAAACGCTACCATTCCGTGGACCCTCTTTGTTTCTCTTCTCCATATTCTTCCGCTTCTGCTTCTTGGATTTGGCCAGTTTTTATACAAACTTGCATTTTTGCAGCATCTAACAACAATTTATTAAAAAATCTTCATTGGTTCGAAAGTTATGTCCAATTGATTATGAGTGTTGAAAATAACGTGACAATTTTTTATGTATTCAAATTTTATAGTTTTCGACACTCAAGCGAATGAAATGTCGGATAATAAAATACCATTTTAGAAATGTCTAAATTTCGATTTCACTTCCATCTTTACAAACGCATCTCATCAAGCCAGTTTAACCCTTCATTAGACACGACGTCGCAGAGCATTAGTCGATCTTTCTTCATTTTGCCCGGTTCCTCCAGCGCCCATTCGTCTCGCTTCTCTGCTCGCGTCGCCGCGTTGATCTGTTATGTTTAATTACGAAGGCAACTGCGGCGGGTACATTGATGGCTCGGTATGCGAGAGCCACCCCTTTGGCCCCGAGACTGCATCAGGAGCGTCCGTCGGCAATATTGTCGCGGAGGAGAGGGAGGGGGGCTTACCCGCGTCGATTCGCGGCGAACCGGGGAGAGAGAAGGCGAGAGAGGGCATGACACGGGAAATTAATTATACGCTCCTGAAAGTCGCCGGAACGACAAACCGTCGCCTCCTGCCCGGTGTCCGTAGAGACCTTTCTTCACCAGAGGCGCGAGCGCGTAGTATCCGATCGGAATTATTGCTGATATTGGCAGGGGTGGGTGTATCGATCGAAAGAGATCTGTCGTTTCTTCCTTTTTTTCGGTGTCGTCCGTAGGCGCAAGTCTGCAAGGCTATAAATATGGCTTTTCTAAACTTTTTGCGGGCAAACGGGAACTGAGTGATCGCAACGATATTGCGGGAACAGTTAACGGGGGATCCCGAGTGATATGACACTGCTGAACGCAAATATCAATAAAAAAAACTTTGCTTGTTTTGAATTAATTGAGGAAGTACATATACGTCGAAAAGAACCTCACGTACGTATGTTTCTCTGTCAGAGAATATTATATATAAATAAATAAGAGAAAATAATGATGCTTTCATGATATATTTTTTATTCAAGAGACTTGATTCCTAGTAAATGTAATTTTTTATTGAATGAATTTATAAATTGCAATGACTACTGTAGCTACTAATATTATAAATTAACATTATACATTGAAAATATTACTAAAAATAGAATACTAAGACTTGTTTTCAAATATATAACGTAATTCAATTTTTTATAAGGGTTTTAAAAAAATCAAAGACCTTGGTTTTATTTGCCTCAATTTCAAGTGCGATTTCGTAGCCTCACACCTCGAGTTTTCGGTTTCTTACGGCGTGTCTCATAAACAATGGGGCGTTAATGCCTCGCTCCCCTGTGCCGTAGGGGCTCACACCGCGGGTCGAAGCCAAGGCGAAGGGCCGTGGAGTGCGTGGAAATTATTGGCCAAGCGAAAGAAAATAAGGAAGACTGCCGAGAAAAGAATTGCAATCGAGAACTTAATTGGATCGTAAATTTATTTATCGTTCTCTCGTTTTATTTGGGTATATAATAATTAGGTATAAATGTATGGCGAATTATATTGCGACAGAGTGAATTGAGTGTTGGTTCACTAAATACGTGCTTTTAAGTGTCTAACAAAATACTTTATATAAATACTGGAAATATTTGTATTCGTGGTCGTATTTTTTTTTTTTTTTGTAGAAATGCGGGGTAATTTACAATAAAATTTGTTTACTATATCAAGGAGGAAGCAAAATTGCAAGGAATAAATTAAATAGTTTCTGAACGTACACAAAGTAGTATTATAAATAACATTCAGATACCGATAGAGGAAACAGATGAATAATTAATTACTCTGTTAATAATTAAGAACAATTTTCTTGAACAAGCAAGCAAAGTTTATTCGATGAATTGTTATTTATTCACGTACTATCTACATTCCTTCGTAAATCTAAAACTTATATTTATAGTTGACTGGCTTGTTACGGTTTTGGTTCTCAGAATAATCGACATAGTTGACTTCTTATTTAAATATTTACTCGAAACGATGCAGTGCTCTGCGGATTTAGTGTTCTAATCGATTATCTCAATGAAACTTAGCGGCTTTAAAGGAATTTCATTCTTTATTTAAATCTAAAATTAAATATTGTCTCTATTGACAAATTAAAACAGCACTGAAAACAACACTTAACGATTTTCACTCTGTCCATAACTTTTAAAAACAGGATCACGTCCCTGCTCGCGTGGAAAATGTACAAGGCGAAGCAATGAATTTTAATTGGGCTACCGACGGCTGAAGTTTTTGAGGCAAGGAAGAAGTACGCACCGGCATTGTAAACACAAATTTATCTGAGAGCGTGACAAAAATTCTGATTTTTTTCACGCTGCCTCGAATCGCTTTCAGAAGTCTCATTGATAGGGATTTTACCATGGGAGTTTCGCAGACAATTTGCCAAAAAAAAAAAAATTGCGTTATGGAAAAGTTCCGAAAATTAATCCCATCATTGTTTAACTTTTTTTATTGGAACTTTTGTTCCACGACGAAGAAATATTAAATTGGAAATTTTCTTTTAAAGAATAAATACACAAATCTACGTATCTCAACTCCTAAATATTTAATTTTCTTCATAACTTTAAAAATTTTAAAATATCTAAAGCGAAATATTCTAATGTAGTTAATGCAGTTCCGTACATTCAAAATTGTTTGCAAATAAAACCGAAACTTTCAAAGGAAAAATTAAGTTCAAACTTTTAAAAATTAAGTTATATTAAAAATTAAGTAAAGACTAACCTAAGTGAAATAATAAGTGCATAGTTTTTTAAGGAGCAAAAAAATTTAGTCCAGCGTGATCGCGGAAAGGGGGCCACTGTCGTTATGGTCCGGTCGGCCTTTGCGCGGTCGAGCAGACGAAAACGCAAAGCACAAATCTCGCTTCGTCTCGGCTTCGTGGTTCCACTCCTCCTGGGTAATGGATCCCCGGACGTGCTTCTCCAGGCTCGAATGTTTCCGGGGCGTGGGCGTTTCCCAGCCACTTGCGCTTTTTTTGCCCGCAGCTATAAGCGCGATACACTCGTTGCGGACTTTAAAGCGGACCGCCTCGCCGCTCGAGTGGAAAAATGCGCCGACGCTGCTCCGGACTCATGGATTTACGGGCTCTGCTCGGTGATTCGAATGTTTATGATGATTCACACTGAGGATTGCTTTTTATTGTATATTTATTATTATTTATTTATTTATTTATTTATTTATTTAAATCAGATAAAATTACACAGTGACAGGCTGGCATAAAAACTTAAAAATAATTTTACAGCACAAAAAATATTTTATAGAAACAAACCGACATAAAACCTTGAAATAAAAATCTCCTGCAGGACCAATAAGCATAAAAGAACGTCGCAGTCGTAAACAATAACAGGCATCCGAATCTTTTTATCGTTTTAATATGCATCTCGGGCCGTTAGGTCGAAAGGTGTTAGTATACGCTAAGGGTAAAATTATAGGATACGCGAGAAGTGCCGGGCAAGATGTTGTGTGTCCCATTGTAGTCTCAGCGGATTAAAAAAAAAGTGGAGAAAAAAAGCAGGCGCCTCCCTATGGCTAAAGCATCATCGGCACACTCGCGGAATATCAAAACGATACAGTGATAACGAGCCACATCCCCCTCTGGGACTAATATAGGGTGCACGCTCAAAAATTATCGAGCTCTTTGCGCTCTCGACGCAACGGTACTTTGTTATTGATTGCTTCTCGTCTTTTAAGAGGCTGGTCTTGCGCCAATCCGATTTTTCATAAGGAAATTAATGTCGTGGCTTACTGAGAAATTATTTTAAATTTTTACACCCTTCGTTTATGATTATTTCCGTGAAATTATGTTAACAGGCGCGAAAGAAATCTCAATTTTTTTTACGGATACATTAAACATTAAACAATTATTTTTATAATATTTATTATTATTACGAGTAAAATACATTTTTTAAACATTTGAATATTTGAAGAACAGTCTATAATGTCTGTGTGTACATTGGCATTAAAATTTCAATAAAGGTCTTATTAAAAAGTTAGCGAGCGGCGCTTGAGAGCTGCTTATTCGAAGTACGATTAAAACCCTTACAAAAGTACAAGGAAACTCTTAAATAATTTACAATTATTTCACACTCATTAGACTTATTCCTCGAAATTAGTTTGAATGGCTATCTTTTCCCTTTAGATTTATAAGAAACGACAGAGTGGTCGCACATGACGAAGTCAGGGTGTTTTTAAGAAACGGTGAAAAACGTTCGAGGACCTCCTATAAGCGGGGCGTTTTGAAGAAGTTGGCGGCCACCAGCGACTTCCAGTAAATCTTGGCCTCCGAAGCAGGAGTCGGCATCCCTACTTCTTCCATTCTTATTCCCTCGTTACTCGCGGCGCGGCTCTTTTTCTCCTTATTATATCGTCTTTCCACGCCATAAAATCGGAAAAGAATTTTCGCCGCTCCCCAAGACAATAGAAACTAATAAATTTGATTACTGATTACACTGAAGTCGTGGCCATTTCTATGCCTGAGCGAGTGGTTTACTGCATGCTTCCTTGTTCCTCTTTTTAAAGCTCGAAGAGCTTTGATTATGACGTTAAAAGAAAAATAACTATTTAAAATTAAACATTTAATTTAAAATTATTAGTGTAAGTAATTCGCACGATTTGAGAAGAGTCATTAAGAGCGTTTTTGAACAAAATTATAAAATTTAATAATAATATAAATACAAAAAAGAGATATGATTTGAAAGCTTTTATAATATCATTTTTTCTACAATTTTTATAAAGTTTACATAAAATTTTTTCACCTGGGATCAATCGGCTAAAAAACTTTCAGAAGGTCAGAATTGTAACCATAAGTTGAAAAATCACCGGACAATTCTTTATTAATCACATCCTGATCAATTTCTGGTTAATTTTCCATTATGTTACCTTGAAAACTATTCAATTTGGTTTATTCTTATCATTTAATATATTTATAGTTATTAAATAAAAAATGTGTATTAATCCTAACTTAATATGCACCTTTGTCTACCATTAATTCTTTAAATTCGAAAATTCACCACTAGAATTATTATAAGTGTGAGCCTTTGCCCCAAACTTAAGAGCTGCCGAGTTCGAGGTAGAGGCCCGTGCAAGTGCGGCGAAAACTTAGCGCGGTGCTCGCAGTTCGATGCTTTCGTAAAGTTAAATCGCCGAAAGAGAGCAAAGAGGCGGAAATGGGAGGCGGCGCTTGCTTGCTAACAACAACAGCAATAGTACCTCTGCTGATAGGAATTGATATCTTCGCGAAACTCGTTTTAGGATGGTAGGGGTAACTTCCTGAGTTTTGCCGGCACGGAGATCGCTTTTTGGGGGCTCGGCCGCACACTTTAAACTTTTCCTCCCTCTAAATCTCGAGGCGCTTATGCTTCGTAATATCATAATGTCGTAATATCGCGTGGCGCCGTTTGGTATAATTAAAGTGGAAGTGTCTTTAAAATAGCCCCAGGTGATAGCGCCACTCTAGAGAAAACCTACGGAGAGAAGGGGGTACTGGCGGAACTTCTTTTTAATTTTTTTTTTTTTATATAAGTTTAATTTTAAACTGTCGTATGATCTACAAAATAAGACTAGAACATATTTACGGAAAAAATATTAATTGTTGTGTGAATCGAATAAAATAACTGAAAATATAGTTAACTTTTAAGAAACCACTTCATTGCATATTCATACTGCAGTTGTATATTTTTTTCCTCGAATAATTCAGAAACCTTTTCAGTTTTCATACAAGATAAACAAAACTATTACAAAAAACTTTCCAATGGGTATCAATATTATAAAATAATGTACATTTAACATGCAGTTTTACAGTTTTACAGTACATATTTATTTCAATTTATTAAATTTAATTTATTTTACATTTTGTAACTATTTTCGTATATTCCATTATTAATCGTTTATTATTTAATATTTAGTTAAAAAATGATATTCTTTAGTCACTAGTCTTCTGCAAATAAATGCAGTTTCTGTCTTACCAACCCGAGCGACCGTCGGTAACTTCACCGCTCGATACGAACTGAAAGCTCTATTAACTTCCGCAGAGAAAAGCGTGAATTCGTTTTAATGGTTGGTTAAGCTGCCTGTATATACCCATTGTTAATAAAATAATTTGTATCATGATTTGGTATTAGTACTGTATTTTACCTTCAAATGGAACATCGTGACTTCGATTGCAAATTAAATGAAATTTTATCATCCGATATCATATTATTATAGATAAATTATTATTTCATTCTAAATAAGTCATGTTAATAAAGGGAATTTGTTTATAAATTTTAAAGAGTTAAATTGTAGTAGACCAATCTAGAATGAAAATATTCCATTTGTAGGCTAAATCAATTTTTCATTAACTATTTTGAAATTTGTTAGATTCTAAGTTATCAATTTCGGTACTTGGCTTAATTAATTAACTGTTGTTAGTTTCAACTAGGATTAGTAGATTTGGAAATTGTCAAATTCATCATTGTAACTTGTACTTTACATTATTGTTTAACCAATTTAAATTTTAATTAGCTTTAACAAATGTTATTAATTCATGCAAATTAGCAAGGATTCCAAGTTACAAGTCCAAAATTATCCCTGCATTTAATAACGAAATAAAATTAAATCGTGATTCCTCTATTTGTATTCATACTTCCGTTTTGCTCTCGGATGAAATCTTATTTTTGAAATTTATTTTCAGTCATTAATGCAAACATGATATTACTCGTGAATATAATGGACGAAGCATTACGCAAACGCAAATTGAAAGCAAATAGAGTAGTAACAGATAATTTTGATAATCGCGATCGATAGAGGCGAATAAGATTCACGAAAATAGGCGATACATTTTTTGATAAATAATAAAAGTGTAATATCGAATAATAAACTAATGATTCGCACAAAGTTAGAGAATATTATCAGTTATCAATAAACCAATACTTCCTGCAATTATATTAAATTTTTTTTAATACCAGCAGCTTGTTGCCGCGATATTCATGGAAATTTCTAATATTAACTTGTTTAAAGTGAAAATCGAAGTACTTAGTCGACTGTAAAGTTGTAAATATACTTCCACAAATTTAATTTTAAATTTAATTTTAATTCAAAAACATCTCATTTAAAAATTAAATGACCCCCATAAAAATTTATTATTAGCTTCGTGAAATGCTCGACTATTGTTCGTGGCGAATTTACTTTATCGACACTATTAAATTACACAATTCAATTTATAAAAAGTCACTTATTCTGTAAAACTTTTCAATCAGCTCTACAATGATAGTTTTAGACTTTTTACAACTTGAAAATTTAAATATTGTTAGAACTTCACTTTTCAAGTTTAATATTTTATAATAATATTAATCAGTGCTACCTCATTAGTTTCTAAAGAAATTAGTAATAATATTAATGAATTATTCAGTTCATTTAAATTCATTGATTCATTTAATATTAGAAGATGAGAGTGCAAAATATTTGCTTTCAACTCATTTGAAAGTGGATTGATTAACTAAAAAAAAAAGAAAATGCATCATAGCTTGATTAAAACGAACTTTTCGGAATGAGTACTCACATTCGAGCCCCGCCTCCTTCAAGAAGTATTACAATAAAAATCCATTTTATTTCGAATGACCCCACCTTCGATGAAAGCACTGGCACGCAAGCGCTTGGAAAGTCTTCGTGAAAACTTTTTTCATCTCGCTGCATTTGCAGGCTAACAATTAAAAGTGAGCCCGAGCGATTCAGAAGTCGTGTACGCGAAAAATGAAGTCGAACGAACGGTATCCGGAAAGGCTCGTTAATCATGCGCGAGGCACATTGATCCACCGTGACTTTTGAGAGTCGCCCAAGCGATTCGTCGACTGTATACCGAACTCGACGTATTCAGGAGTACGCAATTTTTCCGAAGTCGTTAGCTGGGTATAAGGCACTGATTGTTGCCCAAGTCGAGTAGAAAACTTACTTTTGACTTTTCTTTTGTTTAACGATATTCGACGAAAAAAGTAGGCTTATTGTAGTAGGAATTCAAAGCAGCGTTATTCGCACCAGTGGCTCACCCTTTTCCTTCCATCCTGTAAATCATTTCAGATATTAATTAACTAGATAACCAGTTATAAGAGATCAGTTATATTTCCTTAGAAGTAATCAGTTAATTAATTACTTGTAAGGAAATATAACTGGATTAATTATAATTATCATTTAGACAATGTCTAAATAAAAATTAATAAATTATTAAACAAAATATAAAGACTGCATTTCCGATAATTCAGAGATGTGTGATCAAAAGGAAAATCATTTGCATTATTTTGTTCATCAATCACTTTTTACAAAGACAAACTTTACTTTCATATATTGTTTTTACTAAAAAATTACTTGGAATATTCAATGGAACCTTTCAAAATTGTTATTTAATTAAAAATAAAATTCATTTGTTAAGTGTACGCTTGAAAGCTCAAAATAGAATAAACTATATACATAAGAGCTTTTACACCTGTGCACTCCCATCGATTTTTATTTTGTATTTCCCTTAAAGACATGAAATTCAGTTACTATATAATTGAATGTTTCGCTTATCTTTATTACATATAAGTAAGTTACATTATAACGACCAGCTCAGTTGAGAATTCTATGCGCGTGATTTTCTAAGGCTTACGAGTTGTAAAACGGGAATAGTGTCACACATAAAACATCCATAAAAAAGGAATAACCTAGAACGTACTGCGAGATATGTATTTTAAAAAAGTGATGCGGAACATATAAAGCCGAAATAATATTCTTTGTAAAATAAAATACTACGTAAAGAAATTTTTATTGTGTACGGTAATTCCCATTTTATGCACAAATCGTGTGACGAGCTTAAGTATACAACTAAACAGCACTGGCATACAACTATTAATAAAACAATTTGAATAATTACCGATCTCATCTCGTATGCAATAATTAAGTATTGAATCACCCGTAGGACAAAATTCTGCGGAAAATTCTGCATGAATTTCGATTAAAACTAGGAAACTCTGAAGAAAATTTTACAGAGAATTTTGCAGGTGAAAACCTTGCACAAATTCCTGCAGGATTTTTCTGCAGAATTTTTTTCCTACGGGCAAGTATTGAGTTGAAAATAAAATCAGTCCACGTTAGTTATAGGAGTAATAATAATTTCGTCACTATTAGTATTCGTAAGTGTCAATAAAAATTCAGTGTCGTTTGGAAAGCCACTAATCGATTTAATGATTCTCATAAACATGCAATTAGCGAAAACATCAAAAAGCCGTAGGCGCTCGAAATGGAGCCTCAAAAGGCCTCAAAGCTTATTACATTTATTAAGCAGCATCCCCGAAGCTCGTTACAGCCTCACGCGCGGGTAGTCCGACAACAATTAAAACTTTTAATTTCATCTCCGTAAAATGTTCTTGCAGAGCACGCGCGCATTCCTCCCTCGACCTCGAGATAAACTTCGACACAGCAGAGTCCGACAAAAGAAGGAAAGTAGGGAGGGGAGGGGAGAAGAAATTCCGGCAAAAACATAGAGCCACTCTCGACGAGGGAGCGAGAAAAAAGTCCGTCCGAGGGACCGTCGGAAGACTTTGCATCCCGGAGAATTAGAGGGAGAGACATCTCCGACCCCCCCGGGGAAGTCTTCGACGGTAATCCTGGAGAGCGGAGGGGAAAAGAACTGCCGGCGGAGAAAGAGGAAAGGCGGCCGAGGAGGGGAGGCAGTTAAAATCGCAAACGGCCTGTCAGCGAGCGGCGGCGGTGTAATCCGGCCGATTAGACTCCGAGTTATGCGCGGAGGAAGGCAGGAAAAAGTTAGAGGCCGCCAGGTGGTTAAACTCCGCCTCGTTTATACGTATAACTGTATTTCCGCGGCGTGCTCTACTCTCTTTCTCTTTCTATCTCTATCTCTTGAGGTCGCACAAAATGATCTACGGCCCGGAGAAAAAAGCGCAAGGGGCAAGAAAGCGAGTCGGGAAATCGAGAATCATCCGGCCCCGGAGAGAGAAGGAGAGGAGTACTCCGATAGGGAAGGAAGGGAAATAATAAATGTTAGTGGGTGGTGGGATCGGGTTTCCTTTCTTTTTTTTTCCTCCGCCGAGGTAGGAAAAAAAGAGTTTTGAGAAAGTTCGAGACGAGGGAACAATGGATTTGCAGACGTAATTATTGTTTTTCGGAGGTGAGCCGAGGCGAAGAGGAGCAGCAGGTTTAAAAACAGATGGAGGAGATGAAATCCTTTTGTGCTTATCAAAACTTATAACTTCAGTGTATGATTTACACCGGAATGAAGCGGCAGAATCTAAATGGAAGCAAATTTTATTCTTTCTAAGAAAAGCACATTAATTAAACGAAATTTTCACGCAAAAGTAGAATAAATATTTTCCTGTTACAAGGATGTTTATTTCTAATTAGTAATTTGAGTAAAATACATTGTTTTTAATGAGTTAACGAAATAGAGGTTCGGCGGTTCGTCTGACCAATGCATAACTACATAAAATTTAATTACCAAACAAAATATAATAATTTGATAGAATCGCGAAATAAACGTTCGCCTGACCAAACCAATGAAATACTACTTAAAATTTAATTCACAAAGAAAATATATTAATTTGATAGAATAACGAACTAAATGCTCGTCTGACCAAATTCATGCGTGACTACTTAAAATTAAATTTGCCCAAATTTAAGTACAAATACGGTTTTATTTCGAATTTGTATTTTTATATAGTTAATTCATGATGAATTATGTTTATTCATCAGTCAGCACAGCCAATTAATCTTATAAAATGTTTGTATCCATCATAATAGGTAATTGTTGTATGTTCAACTACTACTTTTCGAAAATGCAAAGAAACTCTATACCTTAGAATTTGAATAAATATATTCCTTCTTGCAACAGACGATAAAAATATTTGCGAAAAATATTCTTGGTAGATTTTCATTATTTATTTGAGGTGGCAAATTCTGTAGTTACTTCGGCGTTACATTCCTACAAATGAAGATTAATACTATAGTGAGCAAAAGAGTGTCTTCTTTGTTCTAAATAAATTATTACCTTACCTTGGGGAAATAAAACAACTGCTAATCTCCGTAGCGATGCGTCCACACATTTTCTCTTACATGTGTCACGTAATTCCTCATCCATGACCATAGCGACGCTGCGATCGAGGAAAACTTGCGGCCCCGCATGATCCTTTGATGCTGTACCCATACTCGCTGCTTAACAGAGTAATCTCCTCTAATGTAATTACGTCCGAGAAAATAGTTTATCTTTCGTAATTTTAATAATTTAAATAAATAAATAAACTAATTCTCCGCAGAATCGTCTTTCATAACGTGTACCTCAGTATAAAATTAATTAGTTTTTTTGTTCCGCAGAAAAAGGAAAAGAAAAAAAAAATTAAAACTAGTAGTACAAACTTGTTTAAGTCAGTCACTCGATTTTCAAAGAAAGCAGCGTTCCGTAGAAACAAACCACACTGGCAGTGGCCTGCGTCCACTAATTTTTCGTAAAACCTTCTGATTAACGAACAAAGCATCGCGAGTCCACGGCGTGCCGGTAAATCTCAGTCAAAGAGACCTAAATCTTTTAGCGGAAAGATAATAAAATCACAGAAAAAGAGCGAGCGCACTTTTTCGCGCGCGCCACAAAACGAGCCGAAGCAAAACAAAGGAGGAGCGCGCGTGAAGGACCAGAAGGTCACTTCTTCTTCCACCCGGGGAGTAAAAAAAAAAAAAAAAAACTAGAAGCGGAGTGGAGCAAAAAAAAGAGGCAGTGAGATAGCAAGTCACACCGTGAAATTTTGCGCGAGCCGGCGAATACGCAGGACGGATTTGGCGCTTAAAGCGTCGCGTAAATTAGGCGGCGGGGGTATCAAACGCCTAAGGTAAACCCCCCGCGCGCGCAAACACGTCGCGGTGACGGCGAGCTTCCCTCCGCGCCTTGTAGTTTCTGGTTCACGCGAGCTTTAGCACAATGCCCGGAATCCTTTCGGCTTTTAACCGCCGCCACTTCGTCCCGCGTCCGAGTCCCTCCCCGTCCCTTGTCCCCCCTCCCTGAACGCCGAGCTTATCTCGACCCGATTTTGCGGCTGGCTTCATGGTCACTTTTCCCTTTCTTTTTCGCTTTTTCCTTTTTTCCGATCTTTTTTTTTCTCCTTTTGTCGATATGATTAATCTTAATTATGTTACAGTGAAAAGCAGATTTTTTTCCGTTTCTACGCTTGGTTACGTTAACCCGTAGATTAATCATTTTAGTTAACTTACATTAAACGTGAAAACAAAATGTAATAAAATAAATTTGGAAAATATAAATGTTAATAAATATAAATTGTTCGTTAATTAAAATATAAAGTTTATTAATAAGTATTCATTTTAGGATCGGTAAAATATTAATGATTTCTCGGAAGAGCGGTAATAAATAATCTTATTGGAAATATAATTATGTTTATTTATACAAATTTGTGGCAAAAAGAGAATACAAAATTTATTGCAATATTGGGTTTCCTGATGTTGAATACAGATATTTACATTACGGTATGATTTCCAAATTCATAAATAAAACGTTGTGTGTTCTCTGTGAGTCTCTCGTAAGATAAATTTGAAAATCATATACTCCTCCAAGTTTCGAAATTCCAAACAAAGTTTTTCGAAGTATTTTTATAAAAATTGATGGAATCGGCGGTAAGAAACTTATACTATTCGAAAGTTCATGAAGTCTCGCAGCTGCTCTTCATTGTCCGATCGATTTCAAGTGACAACACAATAAACTGAAAAATCCAGTAAAAAGAAAAGAAAAAATAAATGAAATATGAGAGATAAATTTGAAAATTCTCTAACGTAATTTTACTGCCGTCTAAAAAGTACTCAAGAAATAATTACGGCGCTTTGAAGACTATTTTCACATCGCGAACCTTAATTAAAATCGCAGCTCGAACTATGTTGGTTATTGGAAAAGTTGCCTAGCAATTTAAAGATATTAAATTTTTCTAGCGGAAAACCATGTGCGGAAACTTTTCGATATTTCAACGAGTGCGAGATTTTTTTCCACGCGGTGCCTGAGCTTTTGTACTTGAAAAAAATGACGCGCATCCGCCAGGCGGAACTTTCGAGTGCAGTAAATATACAATTTTGCCAGTCGCCTTATTAATCGCCAAGAATCCCATGACAAATATGTAAAAATTAGCGTCGCGCACTTGCAGACATTTTTATGCAATTACGCGCGCGGAACTCCTGAAGTGCGCACCGAGGGACCGCCGGTATATCTCGGCGCACTTGCAGTGGCTTTGCTTTTGCGCGGCAGACTAAAAAAAACTACGCAACGACGTGAAAAAAAAGAGAGAGATATAAAGAGAGAGGCAGAGAAGAAAAAAAAAGCTCCCGCTTTTTTTCAGACTCGCCCCACCATCGGACCGGTCGCAAGCTCTTTTTGCAAGCGCGTACCTGGAGCGGCTCGGCCGTAACGCTTTTTCATCGTGAAACTTCGCAAATTGCATTTCTTACTTAGGTGCTAGCGGGCCTCCTCCTGATGGGCTACGCAATTTATACACGTCCCGAGCGTGCGTTTTTGAACACCTCTTGCTGCCTCTTCTTCCTTTTTTTTTTTGTTTTTCATTCGTGGGCGTTTTTTTTTTTAATTTTCAGGCTACGGCGGCGATGTTTAATTATTTTAACGGGCGGCGTGACGTGGCGCCAGAAAAATGTATATCGGGGAGCGCGAAGAATTACGATAATCCCGGATATGCAGGACAGCTGATAGCGTTAAGCCAACGTCGAGGAATAATGAATATTTATTCCCTTTGGTGCCTCGACGGTCGGGAATTTTTTTATGAAAATTACCGGCATGTGTTCGCCTTAATCTAAAGGGCTGAAAATTAACGGCAAAAATTCTTTGTTAATCGCGTCAATATTACAGCGGTGTCGGGTTAGTTTGGTCGAAACTGCGAAGACCCGCTTTGCGAGAAACTTTATTGAATTCTTCGTGAGAAACATTTTTCTCTTGGAGCGAGAGTTGCGCATGTTTGTAAAAATTCCGTCTACAGTTATTTAGTTCCTAGTTATTTCAGCGTATTAAAAAGAATTCGTTAATGAAAAGGAAATCTATATCGAGACATTCGTCAAAGTTTATTTGGCTTTTCCTAAACAAAATTAACGCGTCGGTTTTGCGTGAAAATGAAAAATCGATAAGGTGAAATGACAGCATTAATCACACTCTTATAAAAAAAACTTTTTTCATTGTGCTTTTTGATGGGAATATTAGTTTGGAACTTGACAATCTATTGGTCCGGGGGCACGTGGGACTAAACAAACACAAAGTGCGACGAAATCAAAATACTTTTATTGGTTTCTAATAAAACAGTTTTATTACTTAAACCCAGCAAATACCACGTGTGTCAGCTGTATTTATCTTGATCTGCGGCAAAAGAGGACAATGTCTTGTAAACAGACGATAATTAAGTTTGCAGTCACTGTTGCAGTAGTAAACAATGGTAATGTGTGATTTTACCTTGTTTCTAAGGCGACACAATGACTTTATTTATTACGTGTAAATAATTGATTAAATAAAGCATAATTTTATCAATAAAAAACTTAATGAGTTAAACTAACAATTCGGTTTGCACAATAATCCCGAAATTTTGTATTACACAATTGCATAAGTAGGTTATTCTTAATTTAAAGTGGTCGAAAGTAGTATTGAAATTGAACTTAATTCAGTTTGAAAAAATTATACATATTTTCAATTGGACCAATTGAAATATAATACTTTTAAAAAGATCCAATTTAATGTCTCAAGTAATATCGGAGAAGAGCAATTCGCTGGTTCCGGACTCTGCAATCATCAGTCAGATTTCCGTGGCGGTATAGTGGCGTCCAGTCCGGGGGACTTATCCTCATCAGTCACGTCGAGAGTCCCAGTTCCCACGGGGAGGAAGACGGTAAAACGAGATAATTGAGAGAACGGCCGCCGGGCAGCCTTTGCCCGAGTAGAGTGAGCGTGACCCTTTTTGTGGCAGTATGTAACTAAAAACGGCTCGTCCCTTGAGTGGAAAATAAACTGTCGAGTAAACCACACAATATTTGAATTAGCATAAAAACTCACTATCACTAGCATGGAATTATTCGGTAACTATTTTAATTCTACTGGTGTTTAAGTGGTGCCACGATATTACTTTTTCATCTATTTATAGTTTTCGCAGCTGATTTTGTTTAAGGAAGCGTAAACCTAGATGATAGAAGTACCTCTTTAATTTTCATAAAACGAGTGAAGCTGGTCTAAATTACTCTTTTAAATTCTTTACATGGATGCACTTCTAAGTGTAATAACGTTAATATCTTACTTCAAGAGACTCCTTAAAAGATATTTTACATTCCAGAAATTTTTTTGGCCTCAAATTGCTGCGGAGAACGAAACTGAAAAATTGACTGCAATTACTCCCTTAATTGCTCAACTAATTATTTCTTTCCTTGAAATATTTCCTACTTAAATAATTTTTGTAATATTTATATTTTATTGGATTAACGGAAGATCCGTACTTGTATAAGAATTAAATATCTTCATAATAATTCAATTCAATAATTATCTGTTTTATAAAATTGTACTAATTTGAATAATGAATAATGTTATACATTTAATGGCAGGCAGATCACGTAAAATTAGATTTTAAAGTTGTTTATTCAAGAGCTACTTTATTCAATATAAAATTGTGTCTAATTATTGATACTTCGAGTTAAAAATTAAGTCTTCAAACATCTTCGCTTCAAAAAAAAAGAACATTGAATAATATCGAATCGAATTTGTAATCGAAGCGCATTCTGCAGCAGCGAGCAATTCAGCGTTAAATTACCCCGGAGTCGCACATCGCCGCATTCTTTTACACGATTCCGCTCTACTCAATCCTTAACCGTTCATTTAACTCTTCATTTTCCAGCGCATTCACATTATAAGCGCTAGAAATTGCATCGCATCGCCTCTTTCCCCGTCTCTGTATCATTTTCATTCGGAGCGTCCTCAAAACCCCGATTTTTTTCCAAATCGGCTTTTAACAGCGGCACTCAAAACTGCATGTTCAGGCCATTGTTTTTCACCTTTTAAAAAATGTAGCGCGAAATTCGATTTACTATTTTTCGACTCTACAGTATTTTCCATTATTTACAACAACGCAACAGGAGACTTTTTAGAAGGAATTTTACTTTTTATATCAAATTCTTCTTTTGAAACAAAATCTAAAAAGTTAATTTACCCAAGTCTAATTTTTAAATTAGTATTTTTAATGCAACTAAAAAATGTATGTATAACATTTAATTAATAAAAATAAATCAATTAAAAGAAATTAAAAAAAATCGTTCAACTTCGTTCTTAAAATTGATATGAACTTTCGTATAAACTTTCACCTAAAATCAATCGACAAATAAAAGCATCCAAATTAAATCGGACTCCTTAGAAGCAAGCGTTGGCAAACGCGGATTATTAACTGAAAAGCGTCGGAGAGCATTATAATGGCGACACTAGAGCGTGGCTTAATGACGCCGTCGACGAGGGATGAGGCCACTCGAGGTGGCCAAGCGACAGCGGCCGCATCCCGCCCGCTCCCGGCGCTGGCCTAAGCACATATTGATCAGTCGTGGAGTTTATCTCTGCGCATGGGTCCACGATCGTGGGCCTGCGTCCCTGGCGCGCCCGTCCAGGGTGGAGCGCCGGCTTTGCGCGCGCGCGCACCCCGGGAGCAGGGCCGTAACGACATCTCGAATGTGTCGGTGAAGTTCAAATCGCGGCGGGAGCGAGGCTTGCTGTTAATCTTCGCCGGTTCCGCGTAGAGCCCGCCGAGCACCACTGATCCACTCGGACATGCTGCGCCATAAACCTACAGGCGATTCGACTGCGGGGCTGTTGCGTGAGCCTTTTTGTCCGGATGAGTTATGAGACGCTGAGTCGAGCTTCCAGATACACTTTGGTGAAGAATGTGGCTGGCGAGCTTGAGGTGCGGAAGTTCAAGGTGCGGGAAAATTTTATGAGGTTGCTGTTGCTAGGTAGATGAATAACTATTTTTTTTTGGAAAAGAGTTTGCTGCTTCTGAAAAGGGAGATAGATATTTTCAAAAATATGAAAATTAATAAGTAAATAAGTAAAACGAACAAAGAATTAGAAAATTTATCATACGGTGATTTTACCGTGCACTAATTGCTAATGGAGAATATCAGAATCCGGCAGCTGTCCGGACAATCAATTTTCTGTTTTTAGGAGCAAGAGATCTCATGTTAGTAAATATCATTATTTACTATCATATCCCAACGGATTTATCAGTATACGTCAGAAGTCAGTTGTAGATGACTAATCACCGGGCGGAGTGCTATAAACTCCATATCAGTAGCCACTGTGTTTTATGATAAAAAAAAAAAAAAAAAAAAATTTTCTGAACGTTGCGAAGGAAGGAATAGGTTTATTAAGATTATCGTGAATTAAATTTAAATAAATAGAAATCTATTCGCATGTAATTATGAGCACGAAATGGTGAGAGAAAAAAAAATAAGTAGAATAAATAGAGAATTAGAAGATTTATTCTTGGCTTATAATTCCGTGCGCTAATGCAGAATATCAGAAACCAGCAGTTGTCCGAACAATCAATTTTCTTCTTTTAGAAGGACGAGAACTTGATATTTACTATCATATCCCACCGCATTTATCAGAATACACCAGAAGTTAGTTGTAGATGACTAATCGTCGGAATACTCCATATTAGTAGCCACTGTTTTTTATTACGTCAAATTAATAAATAATTTTTTGTATCATTGCAAAGAAAGAAGGTGTTGCTCATTCAGAATATCACGAATTTGAATAAACAATAATCTTTTTTTCTCGTATTTAATTATGAGCAGAATCATTAGTATTATTTTTCACCAACAATTGCTAATGAAACACCATTAAATCATTAAATTTCAAATCATTATCAAATTTCGTAACTTATCTAAAACAAACCTCATCCCAATAACTCTCCAACTCATGCTAAACAGTAAATTGGTAAGCTCTCCGTACCTCATTACATTTATCTCCCTTTGCTCGCATCCCTTTTAGTTACTCTTTAACATTTGACTATACAATTTGGGCGCGTCTGTTCTCACCTGCGCGCCAGTATTTTTAATCATCCACTGCCCGTGTTTATCGCGCCTACGGGCAAATGGAAAGGCGATCAGAGTTTCTCGCGAACCAAAACTGGTCACGGAAGATAGCGAAGTGCTCGTTACGCCCCGGGCAGCGGCTCTCCCGTCCAGGAGTGAGCTAATTTTCCAGGGAGGGGGTTGCAATGAAACACGGCCAACTTAGCGCAAGCACGCTGGCTGGTAAGCTTCACATAAAGGAGTTGTAATGCTGCCGAGAAATGGATTTAGCGGAGCTCGAGTATTCGCATGAGTGCGTCATTGCAGCCACGAATGGCTCGACCAACGTAAAAGAAGTACTTGAAAAGGCACGCTTCGTTTGTTTTTACGTTTAAATCAACATCGTTTAGTGCAGTATAATTAGCGTTTGTACAGCAAATTTGAAAGATGAATCAATCTGAATAAGCAAAGACAGAATGGTGTAAGAGAAACAGTTTTCTATGCAGAATCAAGAGAGGTACTTGTAAAAAAAAAAGAAATAGTTACTCAATACTTAAAAGCCTTGAAAATTAAATAAAAAATGGATGCCCTGCGAAATGTATAAATTTGTAAGACAGTGGTCATACTATAATTTCAACTCAGAAAGTCAAACCCGCATAAGCACTTTATTATTTATTCTCTTTTCATGCAGACATTTGTAGTCCATGTGCGAAGATCTGACGAAATTATACACGGCGTAAATTTTAAATATCAAATCCGTCAGCTTGTCATCGCTTCTAGCCTTCAACGGGGGACTGACTTAGTGAACTTGGAGCACTCATCCCCGCGTGTCTACGAAAACATTCTCTTTGTCACGAGCCTAAGGTGTAATGGAATAAATTACCTAATTAAACTCACGGAGTTGTAATCTTCTAAGCTGCGTCTCTCATAATTTCATCGCTGCAATGTGTAGTGTATGAGGGGAGAGCATAGTGCTTGTTCCCCTTTTAAGTTTAATTCCATTGTTTTTGAAGCCGCGTATGAGTACAGATGACAGGCTCGAGGACTGTTGCCCAACTGTACCAGCATGTTTGGATGTTTTTATTTTATACCAGCTTTAATGGATTGACTTTCATATTATCAACTACATCATCTTTTGTTAATTTATAAAGAAATAGATATATTAATTAAATTAAAACTAATATTATCACATACCTTTTAAATTCATAACTATATAATTAATGGGGAAGCTGCAATGAATAGCCTTTACCTAGAACTAGAAAATTCATTAAAATAATTTCTAAAATCAAGTAGAAATAAAGAAGAATTATGCGTAACAATGCGTAACATTATGGAATAATACGAAAAGGCATAATAAAAACTGAAAAGTTAAGAAGGGGCAGTATAGAACCGAGTTTAAGTCGATGAGTCATCCGAGGTGATAAACATTCACGGCGAACTTCACAATTATCAGCCGTGGATTAACATTTATCGATCGGAGAGAGGCTGCCGCGGCAGTTCATGCTGCGTTGCGCCTGGCAGACACGTAATTGATTAATGAGTCAGCCGATAAGTTCCAGACAATGGGATTCAGCCCAGAACCGTTTCGCGGGCACAATGCGTAAATACACGTAGCAAAGATACTTCCATTCGTCCTTGATCTCCCCTGCCACCTTCCCTTCATCCATAACGATTTAAGCACATCGGACAATGGATCAAGCAACGCCCTCAGGGGATTTCGGCACTCAATTGAGGTGAAGTCAAATGTGCAGATTGTACACAAGAATACCACGTGACGTTACATATTTTAGGATCTTATTCATTAACCGACCGATAATTAAGGTCCTATAAATTTTATTCGGATATTTGCGATTTTGAGGGATTTATAGTTGGTGGACAGGAAGTGGGATATTATGTAAATCCAGATAATTGTCAGTGATTTTTTTTTTATTCGTGTAAATATATTTGTTTTTATTTTCTTGATTAAAAAATACAAATTATTGATAAATTTAATTTATGATCTTCTTACAACGGGAATTCCAATTATTGAAAAGAAGAAAATGAGATAAGCCAGCAGTAGGATCTGGGGATAATACCAGGAACACAGAGGTATCGTGGCAAGAATGGATTTCACGTCGCTCATTGCAAAACTTGCTGGTATCCCCAGAGTCGCCAGTTCAATTCCAGATGTCCACGATCCTCATCCAATTTTCCGACAGCCGACTGAGAAATCTAAATAAGTAACGGTTTGCTGAAAATATACTCAAAATAATATATATAAATTCTATTCCATATTAGGATAAAGATATGATAAATTTATAAGCAACGTAAATAATCAGATTATTTCCAATATTTTAATAATTCGGGGAATTTTACTTTGTTACTTTTTTGCAAATGTGCAAGTCTTTGATATTATACTTAATCGATCGTCAACAATACGGAAATTATTCCATCACATTTTGTTTTCGCAAAAGAATTTTAGAAAAGGTCATCTTATTAAACCTATGTAGCAACAAGTGCAGTGTAAGCAACAAAATAGACGAATTCCTTAAAAAATCGAACGCACGAGGTTGATAAAAAAAAATTTTGGTCTGCGCGACTAGTCAAGTCTGGTCAGGCGAATTTGCCCAATTAGTTGTCAGGAAAATAAAATCGACGCTTATAAGCGCGAAAGCTATACGAGGCGTGCGAGCGGTTCATATATTATTCATCGCGTCGAATCAAATTAGCATAATCACAAAAACACACATACATGCGCGCCCGGCCTCTATAACGCGATTGACGTACTTTGCATCCCGTATGCGCTATTTCACATGCATACAGTCTCCTCAGATGCTAACACACAGCCGGCATCCAACTACACTTCAGCCTACCCGATTCACATGTACATGCACTGTTTCATCGGCATATGCTTCTACAACTCTACATTAATAACACTACGTATAGGACACGGATATTTGTGGTGTGTATTCTTACGCATACGTCCATGTGTAAGTAGGTGTGGGTGTATCCAAGACTGGTGTTCTCAGGCTTTTCCACGTAGCTACTTTCTCGCTAAAGGTGGAGGAGAAGAGGAGAACATGAAGCCGAAAGTGAGCATATAAGTCACTCGTAGCATTTCGCTGAAATTGATCTATTTTATGCTCCCGGCGGTACTTCATTTGTTGAATTTTTGATATCACGTTGGGGGGAAAGAGGCCTTTAGAATGGGTATAAAATTCTTTCGCCTCATTTCGCCGCAAACATCGCGGAAGCGTCGAATTTATCGCTGTAATGTAGCAGCCCGGCGAACTAGTGCCACATTCTGAAATTGTCATCGCTTCACGCCTCCGGAGCTTGATGAATCTTGGCAATATTTTAAGAATCATAAGACCGCCAGTTGAAAAGTTTAAGATAAAAGGTATTTAAACAAAGGTGATATATACTGTTTAGCTGAAAATTAATTTTTATTAATTGTGGTTCTTCTTGAGGGGACCAGTCGAATTATGAAAGTCAGTAGGTCGTAGCTAAATTGTTTGCCAGATCATCCAAACTAAAAGTCTATCTGGAGAATAAAAGATGATGACCAGCTTCTCTATCATCTAGAAAAAAGATCAGAATCTTTTTGTTGGCATACTGCAGTCCTGGTGTTGACGAAACAATTGCAAAGCACAATCAAGATTCATAATCTAGTTGCTCTAACCGAAGTGCACGAAGACTAAAGAGACCCTCAAGAGGGCACTTTAAACTCCCTAGAAACAAAGAAGAGTATTGCTCTTGGGAGGAACCTCAGAGTATCCACTGAACATACATTCTGTCACGAAGATCACTTAAGGCGCGTTTCATGAGCTCTAGAATATGAACGAGTCACCATACTAAAATATTTCAAGTATTTGAATTTCGGAAAACAAAGCAAACATTTGGCCACAAAAAATAGATCCTGCCTTTTCTAAAATAAGCCACGTCAGTTTAGGGTGTCCATTTTATAAAAGTTGGTAGCGGAAGTCACGAACGCATTCGCAATTTGAACGGTGCCTCAAACAAGGAGAATCGCATGCCCACACGAGAATGCATCGCTTTAAATCGTGTCACGGATATACAACCGAATCATCGATCACTCGACAAATCTGTCGCGAATTGCTTCTTCGGTCTTGCGCGTACAGACCTTCCCCTTTTATCCACACGTTCAAACGCAGCGACTCGTTCGTATACACACCTAGACACACGCTCAAACAAGAGTGAGCGCATCCTCCAGACGCGAGGATGGTTGCGGAAAATAAAACGAAAAAGCTAGTAGGATGCGGTGTGGGGTAGGAAAAAGGCGCACGCAAACGGCAATGAAAAATCTGTAATCGATGCAGCACACCAACGAGTTAGGCTCTGGCTTGAAGTGAAAAAAAAAGAAAGAGAGAGAAGGGGTGAGAAGAGAGGGCGAGATATTGCTATAGGCTAGACGAACGATCATTTTTCTCGGCTGGAAATCACTCCTTGTTAGAGGCCGAGTCGAACTGAGGTTCCACTCGTTACCCGAATACCACTAATCGATTCGAGCGATGCATTTCTCTTCTTACCTATTTTCCATTTTTTTTCCATATACCACTCGTTTTTCATCCTTCTTTTAAAGGAAAACTCACCGGACAGAGAAAGCGGAAACTCGACAGCAAGGGAGTGGAAGGGAGAAAGAAAGCAGGCTAGTGGTACTAACAAGGGGACGTTGTTTTGTATTTCTTTTGAGCTAAGGTCGGGGCTCGCGTTCCAACGATCGTTCTAACAAGCACACACTATTCAGATGTAGTTGCCGTCAAGTTAAAGCGATCTAGCCGCGGGCTCGTTGATTTCACGGACGGCTGTAATAGATAGATTTAATCGATACTGCAATATCGTGCGTATCAACGAGTGTCAAGAAGTTTCCATTAATCTATTAAAAGAGTATTTGGGTATTTGTTTTATAATATGACAAATGATATACATTTTTGTAGGACAATTCATTAATTTAATAAAACTATTGAAATTGGAATTAGGTTTGTACGTTTTAATGCAATTAATTAACTGTTTTCAATCGTAAATGGCAATTTAGTTTATGATTAAGTTGTGACATCATTATTGAGGTTTGAATCGTAATTGAATTTCAGATGATCAATTAGACAGTCACTTCAATCTCAGTAAAATTCGATATACTTGTTTGATATATAGCCTTTTGTGTATATCAGCGACTTATCAGAGTTTACAATTATATTATTATTTAATAAAGCATATTTACAAATCGCATACTATTTTTCCATTGGATCTTCTCAGAAATGTTTTAATAACATACTTTTTAAATTATTTAAGTAATGTAATAATAAAAAATCAGGAAAAAAGTTTGATAGAAAAGTCGAAGAAATTCAGTTAAAGTTTACGAATTTATATGGAAAGTGAGTTACAAGTTACGAAGTCCGTTCAGATTCGACCAGTTTCTACTTATGTTCATAATATATCCAAGTAGTTAACCTTCATTTTCATAACTTTCTTAGCACTTTCTTTATCATGTACTTCGTTATAAAAGTAATAAAAAAGTAAATATTACTGAAAATTATAAATAATTATTAATTCCATTCGAATGTTACGATAGACACCGTAATACAAATCGTCTAGTTTTAATCCATTTGACCAGATTGTTTCTTTACTTTTCTTAAATATATTCGACCGCAATAAATTCCTTTACAGAGTACCTCGTAAATGTCTAAGTTCTTTTAAAAAATTTACCTTCCAAAAGTAGAAAAAAGAAGAAGAAAATCGAAACTTTTGCAATGTTGCCATTCGCAAGGGACAGTTTTTAAACGAATTTAATTCGGTTGAGTGTCCATAAGCACACGAAGAAACTTTATGCAAATATATATATATATATATATTTTTTTTATACTTTTTTTGTTATAAATATATAAACTTACATCCAATTTTCTTTGGCTTGTAAGACAGATATGGCACTCTTCTCAAATGGAGAGATTTTGTCTGACGACTGCTTGATGTCCACTACTTCTTCAAGGTTCCCCCCTCATGCTAAGCCTGATGGAGCAAACAAATTTCAGTGCGTAACGCTGGATAATATCCATACAGTGCCTAGAAATTTATTTGCATTTCAAAAGTTTGATGCTAAATATGAATAAAATAATGTCACTTCAAATAAGTATCTATTCACTTATTCTAGATTTTAAGTCTTCCAGATATTACATAAGTCAAAGACTTATCACGTCAAATAAGCGAATAGTCACTCATTCAAGGTGAATTTCATTTATTCAAATATAGAAATTGAGAAAATGCTAATAAAATAGTGGATAGTGCACTCTAAGAGTCACCTATTAATCAGGCTTTAAAAAAACTCTTATCAACTGTACTCTCTTTATTAAAACTTGTGAGGCTCGCCTTAAATTCTACACGTAAAACTTTCTTACTCCAATTGAAATCCATCGGAAAACCGCGAAAATCTCATCGAGTTCAGAGCTCGAAATTTCCGGGCGAGGTATCAGCCCCGATGTATTTACAGTGAAAATTTCACTCGGAGGAATTTAAAGTCTGCGTCGATTCGCGGAGATTACGTGTATCGCGTCGATCGCACGTGCGCGGCTCTCTCTCTCCCTCCCTTTTTTCCTTCTTTTCCTTCGGCGAGCCGCTGGGAAATTCTCCAACGGAGAAACGGATTTTCACAAATCGTCCGGCAGCGGCGCACCACCCCGGAAGATTTCGCCTGGGTGAAGGAGAACGACCCGCGCCGCCGCCAGTCCCTCAGCTGCTGCAAAATTCACCGGCATGCCGAAATAGCCGCAGTGCGCGCCGCGGAAACGTATTCCCTTCTTTTCCGGGACTCGCGACCGTTGCGATCATTGTAGCGCCTGCAGAATTCAGGTGCCAACGGTGACTAGAATTTCTACTGAGGCATTAATTTTTTTCCTTTGATGGCTTCGACGAAATGAAATTCTCACCCTATGGAAAGAACTCACATGATTCTCGTGTGATAATCAAGTGATTCTCGAGTGATTCTCATGTTATTCAATAAACGTTCAATAAAAGTCAATAAACAAATCAATAAACAACTGACGATAAATGCCTTAATTGATAGATCAGATCGTCTTTATCCTTTGAAGAATAATAACCTTTTATTTTTGCTTTCGAATTTTTCATATTTGCTGAATTTTCCAATCAACAGACCAAGCGTTATTGCTGGTGAAATTGCTTGTAATAATTAATTACGTAACAGCAATTGATTTGGTAAACTTCATATTTCCACAACAATACCTTATATACATAGGTTTCGAAAGAAGGTTAATTAATCCCTTTATTAATGAATTTCCATTTCAGTAGTCATTTCTAATTACATCATAAATTTAAAAATTATAAGATAACCAGATTCCGTGTCTTGATACTACTCAATTGTTGTCTGCACTCGAAATAGCAAAAAGTTGGTATTTTCCTAAAATATCGTTTCCTTATTATTAATTTTTTCTAATCGAGCTACATGAAAAAAAAATTAGATGCTCAAACGATGACATGTGAACAAATATTGTCTCGTGAAAGTTACTGAAGTGAGTCATTTGAAAAAATTATTTTTTCAGTTATAAATAGAAGATGTACGTTTGACCGTGAGGTGACAAATGGCATATTCGGATAAACGATCGTTCGATTATTAACCTTATCATCGATGTGACATATTATTTTTCAAGTGCGAGGGAGGAACTGGGTGAAGTAGGAGGATTTTCTTTTATTTGGTACATAAATGCTTAGATCCAGCATCTTCGGAAAACTTCAGTTTTTCTTTGACTGGAGGGAGAGAAGGCCAACAGAGCATTCGATCAAATTTTATGATTTAATAGAGTCAAAAAAATGGTTAACTATTTTCCAGACTACTTTTTTGAACATCACTAAGTGCATACTGAATTCACTTTCACGCAGACACAATTAATTACGACTTCCTTCGCTCACTGACACACTCACCCTTCTATACTCATCAATCTCATTCTTTTTCGCATTGAAGATTTAAATCAGCCGTGAAGCAAGCGGCGTTTAAAATAATCTCAAATCCGTCTGCCCTTCAGAAAGTTCCGCGGCGGGCGCGTCATAATCGCGCCGTACCGCTGACTCGGCGTCGCTTTATTTATCGCTCCGATCGCTCCTAATTGGCGCGCGGAAATCGATGCCGCACGCTCCCCGGCGATGAGCGGCGGCTTGAATGGAGCCGACCGATTGGACAGGGGATTCGGCATTCATTTACCGGGAAACGAGCGCGAGCCGGCCGGATGAGCCGAGCGCGTCCACCGGGAAGGCCGATCGATCCGCGGCGCGGTTCCGCCCGGCCGCTGCAAAGGCCGCTCACTCGCCTTAATCGAATCCAAATACGCAGTGACGGCGATTTCTGACGCGCGCGCACGTGTCTTCCTCGTTTTTTTTATTTTTTTTTTATTTTGCGAGCGGGAGAGGTGATCGATCGCCGGGGCATCAGCCTCACTTGTTTTCAGAGAGCGCGAGGTTTACTGGATCGCCCGGTTGCATTTTACCGTGTACGTTACGCTGATCGGACTATAAATTCGAAATAGGAGGCCTTGGAGTTACTTCGTTTCGTTAATTCGGGCAGGTAAGGCCATGCCATTCTTGTGGTTTAGCGATGGCCAGCATAAATTCTTCTTAATTGCGGGGTTTGTCTTAGCTATTACTCGTATTCCACTTCATTCTTTTTATAAAAAGGAAGAAAGTTTCTTTTTGGCAGTAACTTTTTATGAAGAAAGGATAAACGAGTTAAAAACAGCTACTGGCTTTTGAGGGTAATTTCAAACTTTCGTTAAGAATATTTTGCGACGGGAATTAATCATTAATTTACAAAGAAGTTGTATTTATAACTTGTGGAGGTCTGAAATTTTGAAATTTGTTTTTACACGAATTATTAAAAATATATATTAAGAATAAATTGAAAGTGTAATAAATGGTAGATATTTCATGTGATTTTGGGCTAAAGAGTTGTACCTATTAAATTTATTTGAGTAAATAATTTATTACGACAAAAACTGCTCTAAAATGCTAAATTTTGGTTGTATCGGGAATTTTAGAGGAATTTTTGGTCTTAAAAAATTATTTACTTAAATAAATTACATGAAATACTTACATTTTGAAATAAAATTCATTGACATTTTAAAATTAAAAAATGGTCATATCTCTATAGGTCTGATGGGGGATATGCAATGTTTATTCACGTGCAATTTTAAAGTAAATTTATTATGCGTTTAACGTATTATATTTATATATTTTTAATAATTAAAATTTCTTTTTTTCTAGATCGGTATTTAAAGACATATTTACCTTCTTAATAAAGCCTTGATCCAATAAAGTAGTTCAATAAAGAAATTCCAATATCAGATATCAATAAATTTACTCTCTTCGTGTCAAGTATTAATTAAAGCCAGAAAATTCAATCTTGTTAAACAGTACAGCCACTGGGTAACCATTTGAATAATACCAATTTCCTTTTAATTAAAAAGGCAACTGGCAAAAATTGGAGCCCCACAGTGGTTTCCAATAGCAGTCGAGTCATATGATTACCGGTAATTTTCCGAATATTTACATATCCGAGCGAAGTATACCTCTGGAGGAACTGGGGAAACTCGAAATTGTAATCCCCGCAACGATTCAGACTGAGGAGGTCGATCCTCCCACCCTCGCCGCGAGTCTTTCAAATGGTGATGACCAGGGTCCGACTGCCGTCCCTTCGCCAACTTCGCTACAACTCCGACAGTATTGGCGACGCCTCGCCAACGGCGTATCCACTCGTAAAACCGAGGTATGCTTGATTATCGGAGCGGCAACTCTTACGCTCCCCACATAATGGTCAATGCCCGTGTAGAAGTCCTCTGAGGGCTCACGGCTCCAACGAGATAGTACTTACGAAGAGTAGGTTCATTAACGTCATTGTAAGCTGACTATAGTTTTGTTCGACTATTTTATCGTGCGGACGTTACGAGGCAGGGCAGCCAGTTAAAACGTTTCAGAAGGATTTTGAGAGGTGCAATTTTCAAGCGAAATTGTGTTAATATTCAATTCTGCTCTCAGGTGGCACACGTCCAGGTATTTCCTTTCTGTATTAAAGCAGTAGTTTCAATTCTACGAGTGTTTGCTATTATATGGGATAAGATCTTACATATTTAATATCAGCGGAATTTTTCGTGGTTTCTTAATGTGAATTGTACTTGCCAAAGCAAATTGTTATCGTCAAAAGTTTTGCAAAAGTCATAAAAGATCAGGTTCTTCATTTCAATATTTAATTAATGTTAATGTTATTCATTAGTGTTTTATTTTAGTAACAGTTTCAGTAAAGAGAATTAAACACTAAGTCACTGTAAGAAAGTACTACTTCAGCAGGAAAATCCCTTATTTATCCAAATATACACTAATTGTACCGGCTGTCTAATTGAGGGTAATTGAGGCTGGCTAAATCTGATGATCCGTCTTTCAGGAGCTATGGGATACTAGGCTTCTTATCTCCGAGTATCTTGATTTTATTTACGGAAATTAGTCCTCCAGATTGTGTAGTATCATGCAGCGTACAGTTGCGCATACAATTCAGCAGACGTGAAATATGGCATGCAATTGTACTAAAAAGATAAATTAATTTACGTTATTATCATTAATAAAATTAGAATAAAATGAAACTTGATAAATTTTAATTAAAAGATTGCATTAACTCAGTATAACGCATGGAATTTTCTATGAGAAAATGTAGTACAATAAGTTAACGGAATGTAGATGCTATAAATTATTTCTCAATTCGTTTTACTTGAGAATTACGATATTCCAGCACTTTCTGTATTAATTTTAATTCGATTTCATTCTATTGAATTAATTAAGATGTGAAGAAGCTAAGTATCCGAGAAATGGAGGATTGAAGTACACAAACAGTGTAATATAATTCGGAGAGGTCAAGTAATCGAGTGTTGATGTTTAGTTCGAATATGGTAACACCTAGAGACACTCAGGCTGGTCATTTCACTGTTCGAATGGAACCTCGAAGAGAACCTCAGGTATTAACATTTCATGTATCTCATAAATTATATTTTAATGCAGCCAGCTTTTAGACTACAAACACCAAAGCACAAAATGTTATATATTCTGCAGAGAATAGAAGAGATGCTTAAGGGGATTCATCACCTTTAAAAAGGCAGATAAAATATATTCTAAAAAGAAGATTAAACTAGTCAGTATACTTGAACATTAATATTATATAAATGTGTAAAACATATGATAGAATAAACGCAGGAAAAATTAAACATTTTTCAAGTAACAATTATTTGAATTAAAATGAGTTTAGAGACTTCCTTCCTTGGTTCATTTTATCACAACTTATACTAATTAATTTAATCTTCTCTTTTTTTCCGCCATTTCAAAAGTGGTAGATCTCCTTATTAAATAAAAGTTATCATTTCTGAAATTTTTTTGCTACATTTTCATTTTTCTTCCAAAATGTCATTATCGTTAGAAATGAGTATCGAGCATCAAAACTTTCTGGAATCTGTACAATGATTAGATGATCCCAAATGCAGGATAAAAGTCCAAAATAAAAGTCAATCGAGCATCAGCCAAAGTCACTGAGGCGCGTAAAAGCGCATTCAAAAGAGCGAA
The DNA here is from genome assembly GCA_035582955.1 of Sycophila texana. Lineage (NCBI taxonomy): Eukaryota > Metazoa > Arthropoda > Insecta > Hymenoptera > Eurytomidae > Sycophila > Sycophila texana. The sequence continues at coordinate 10,797,958 of JAWWEN010000038.1, read as the reverse complement.
AATCCGAATAGCTCTTTCTTCGGTGTACACGCGAGCGGATGCGCGAAAAAAATGCGTTCATCTAAACGCTTGGCCAGTTTCGTGGCGGAATCACTCATGCATAAAAAAGCCATCCTCTAGCGGGCGATCGATCCGCCGGGGAATTCCGGCTCTGCGAAATTTTCCTCCAAAAATTACTCACGTCTCGCTCGTAATTCAATTCTCGCCGTAATTGCGCGAGTCTTCGTCATCCTGCAGATCATCGGTTCTGCTCGAAAACAAGACCAGTGGAGCGTCGTCGAAAAAAAAGGGAAGAAAGGAGGAAGAATACGCGCACGTTCGATCTGTGAAGGGGGAGGCGCCCTTATAGTGGCTATGTCGGTTTTCCGGAAGAAAATTTTTTCCCATTCAGCCCCGGCATTGTAGTAGCGCATACGTAGGAGGAGGCATCCGGCCTAATCGTAGGCGCGCGCACGGCCGATAAAAGTTTCTCGATGCCGTGAATCGAGGGGGGAGGGGTCGGCATTGGTGCGCGAATACTTTGGCAGGCATCGCACGGCGTTTCGAGCGCTCGCTCTTATTCGGCGCAAATATTTTTTTTTCTTCCCGTCAGAGCGAGAAGTGAGACCGGCTGGAGGAATAGTAGCGCCCCGGAGCTGGCTCCGGCAATCTTCCGCTCCTGTTACGAACCTCCCAGCCACTCTGCGCCTTTCCGCTCCTCGCTTTTTGTCTCCTCTGCGGCTCTCCGGCTCCTTCCTCGTCTTTCTCTCATCCCCCCACCCCCTCACCACGTCGAACGCTTTTTATCGAATTGTAGGTATTTCGATCTCTCTCCCTTTCTCGTTTTCTCGCTCTGACCCTCTCGCTTTCTCTCTTATTTTCACCCCATCTCTCACCGATTCTCCTCGGCGGATTTCTACGTTGGATATACTTCTTTTCGCTTCCACCTAAGAATCCGGTAGCATATTGCTCTCTCTCTCTCTTCCTCTCTTTTCTCTTAAACACTTCCCTCGAATTTCCCGAAGACGCGCTCGATTTCCCTTTTCTATTCCGACTTTCGCAAATTTTATTGTTGTTCGTACGCCCCTTTCTGACGTACGTCTCTTGGCGCTACTGGTCTTTGCTGTTTTTACGATTATTTGAAGATGATTGATTTAGCGCCACTTTTACGGCTCCGTAAATCCTCTCCATGGTAATGCCGCCCGTTACCTTTGGACCACTTCGCACGGGGGAGAGCAAACAGGTTTTATTTATTTTTTCTGAACTGAATGACTTTCCAGCAGAGTGAAACCAGCACATACAATTTTTCCTGACCCGCTCTAAAGGCATTTCTCATAATTTTTCAACAAATACTTCGCATCTCAAATTGAAACTCTCGAAGAGAGCGGAATATTACGTTTTTTTCCGCTAGGAAAAATGTGTGCGCATGACGCTTGTACTTTTGTCACTTTAATTGGAAATTTTTAGGAATTTATGAGTGCGCGATTCTTTGAAATTTAAAAAGTAGGAACCGTGACAATCCGATCTCGGAAAACCGCGGATCCCGTCTCCACGACCGAAAAAAGCGTAAAAAAACTTCCCGACACACACCGACGATTTCGCTCGCTTATCGACCAATTCTCGATTAGAAATCATTCTCCCCGTATCTCCTGCTTCTTTTGTCTTCATCCGTACGCCTCGAATTTCGCCGTAGTGCTTTGTTGGGCTCCCGCAGCCCACCGCATCCTCGCCCCTCAAAATTATTTCTCCATTTTTCTCCTTTTTCACTCATCGCGATGTATCTAGTAGAAATCTTCTCGCTTTCAGCTTTTCGCTCGTATTTGATAATGAGCTTGATGAATGCACCCATTAGCTGTTATAGTAAGAGAAAAAAAGGGAGAATTAATCTTCTGAGTGAAGAATATTCGCGATGGATCAATTTAACTACCTAAGAGAGATCGTTGCAAGCTTTTAGAATTCGTGAATGTGAAGAAAATCTTATTGAATACTTTAAATTATCGGTATGCAACAATTTCCTTTGTTTCTTTACTTATGGGAAGTGCTATTACTTCTTCTTGTTTATTTTTCTTTATTGCAGTATTTCCCTTTGACACTCTTTCCTCTTTGATACATGTAGATTCCTTTTTTCTCTCGAAATTTGGTTCCTTTTCCGCTTTGATAGAATTTTTTGCAGAAACGGATACGAATTTCATTTTCGTCGGGTTTTCCGAATTTCCCAGCTGTCTTCTTCATTTCTTTATTACTTGCATGTCTATGATTCTTCAAAATATTAAATATATTTTAGCTAAATTAAAAAATTTAATAAATAAATGATATTTTAATGAACAGAGAAACGTAAGACTATTTCGGAAAAGAAAATTACATCAAATTTCATTCTGCATGTATTTCCATAATTTAATCATGCATTTTATCCCCAAAAAATACTCTACGAGAGCGTAGCTTTACGCAAATCCCTTTTTTCCGAGAAAATCTCGATTTTTAAATACAGTCCGTGTGAGAAAGTTGTCACGAAATTTATTTTTATCCTATCCTTTTTTATTGAGCTCTAGTTAAATCTTTTTTATCTAACGCTCAGTTTTTTCGTCTTTTTTTCTCCGCGGCACCACACATTCTTTAAATTCTTCGTTTCTGTTTAAAGTCATTCCAATTTTTTTAAATTTACCTGAAACACTTGTTCTTCTATTTTGCTGTCCTGGCTGTCGTCGCTATCGATTTTTCTAAGTCTTTGTCCCAGCACCTTTTTTCCTCGAACTTTTTGTGAATTCTCTTTGTTCTAATCCTTTTATACCGGCTAAAGTCTTCATTCTTGTCACTTTCTTTTGTCATGGCCGATTTCGCTAATTTAAAGTGAGATTTCAATTTCCCTATTACAAGTTTATTCCTTTACCTCTGCTTGATGTAGCGTTTGAATTAAATCTTTATTCAACGATCAATTGCATTATCACAATTTTGAAATTGCGTGGCATTTAAATTCAGTGAAGGCTGTTTCGAAAAAGAATGGAAATTTCTGAAATTTTTCAAATTTTCAAGAAAGTACTGAAATTAGTCATTTAGGTACAAAGCCAAATTTTAAATGAATTAGAGTTTTTAAGTATATTTATGTCAAAAATAATGGAAATCAGGCCTGCGCGTTGTACTAAAAATATCTGCGTTGATGAATAGTCCTAAAAAGACGTAATATAGTAACTTTTAATAAAAGTACTAATATATCAATTTCTGTTTTATTAAAAAGCTTCGCTTTATTATTTTCGATCAGACAAACTCATATCTTTTTATGTACCTGGTGGTAATAATATTTTTACGTGAAAGTATTCAGGGAAATTATTAATAAAAAGAAAATTATTCCAAGGGGACCTTAGATCAATGCCCTTCAGCTTAACTTTCATGGTAACATAAAGATCAACTTATGTTTATTAATTGATTATCGATCCAAATGATATTCACATTAAAGGTGAGACTAGCCCATAGAGGTACTCTGAAGTAAAATTCTTGTTTCATGCAGGAAAGCCTGACTTTTTTATGAAAATAACTCAATTTCATTTTTAAGGTCACTATTTCAAGGTTAACCATAACATATTTCTTAGGTTAAATGTAATATTTGAGGTACGTAATTCTACAGTTGCGCTTATGCAGTTTACGAACTTCTGTGAAGTAACTCATCCTGGCAGACTCGAATGTCGGGCGTTTTATATATTTTACATAGGTATAAGAAATTAGCAGATTACAGGGAGAAGTATGCGTCCTGACGGCAGAAGTTTTCGACGATTACGCAAGTTGCAAATTCAAACCTCAGCCAAGACGAATCTCTATTTAGGTTACATAATACGCTTCCGGAAGTATCTTTATCACTGGCATCGGTTGAGGAAATTTATATAAATACTGCTTGCTAATGTACTAACAAAATTAAGAGCCACCACTGGAAAAGTTCGCCTTTTCGGGACGTAATGAAAATATCGTTGAAGTGAATGACTAAACTTCGTTTCTCTTGGAAGTTGCTTGTATTAATTAGGCACGCTAAAACAACTATAAGTCACTCGGTCAAACATTAAAAGCATGATAGAATATTTTACTACTTTTAAACGAAGGATTAGTCTTGCAAACAAAAAAGAATCTTACATGAATTTATAAAAGCTAATTTTTAAGATGAATGATGTTAGCACTGTTACCATCAACTCGCATAACTGGCATAAGTCGCCCCATGAAAATTGCAGTAGACAGCTACGATACAGTTTATTTTTTACCGTCTTATTTTCATCCAATACCGTCGCTTTTTAAAATTTTCCTCCGTTTTATCATCCTCCCTGCAGTCACTGACGTTACGTAGTTTATTCTGCTGTCAGTCAGTGTTTCGCCGTATACAACAATGACTGTTCCTCTATTTGTCTTTGACATCCCCTGGGTATTTTCTGCTTTTCCTCAGCAGCCAAGTGTGTTTGCTAATCTTAACGTACGCTGCGTATATATTGAACTTCAAGCCTCTAGTCATATTTTTGCGCGTTGCTATGCTATTCCTACTATGTTTTTATTCCTGTCGCGTTACTATCAACATGGATAAAATAAATCTTAACTGATGTGAACAACGCAAATAGAAAATTGCCGTTAAGTTTCCACCGTGCGATTTTATTATTGTCTTCTTTTACCACTATGGTTTTGGATAGGATACAAAAAAAATTTGTTTTGAAAGTGATGTAACTATATTTTTCATTGTTGAATATTGTTACATATTTTCAAATATTACTTCGAACGTTGCATCTAAAAGTTTAAAAGTTTTGAATAAAATTAGTATTTTTATCGTTCAACAATCTTGCTTTTTCTACAAAATTAAATTACACATATAAAGTTAATTTACAATGAAAATCTGTATTTTCAATAAATTGTCTTCAATTTTCCCCTTGACACCTATTAAATTTCAAATTTACTTTTCCGTCCACGAAATATAAATCCACACATTAATATCGCCGTCGACTGTGTTTATCTGTTGATCAAAGGCTTGTATAAATTAAAAGTGAGCACAGCAAGGATATCACACGCGACAATAAATTAATCGCAAATTTTCCGGAAAATTAATATTAAACGTATTTACGGGCATCAGTAGTTACAATCCGCTCCGATATTGCGTCGGCGAAGCACAATTCATCGACTGGCCGCACTCGTCGGGTATTTATTTCCTCGCGTTTTAACCGCGGCCAGCTCATCGCGTCATTTTTCACATGGACCCGGCGCATCTCATGCAATCCGATCTAACTTCCCTCCTTCTTTTTTCAATGCCACCCCCTACCCCCTCCCACCCGTTCGCCTCACTTGTTAATTTTTCATTTTCTCTCTCTCCTCCGCTGTTTCCTTTTCGCTATCGTTCGCCTATCCGCCGCGCCTAAATCTCACCGCGCGCGCGCCTCCCCCCTCTTCACCCCCTCCCCCCCCGGCGGTTCCGCTCGGCGGCGCTCGCTCCCCACCCCCTCCAGGCGGGCCGCGTGCGCGCCGCCTCGGCGAAGGCGGCGAAGGGCCGAGCCGGCCAGTGCATCTCGCGCATCGGAATACAGCCGAGCTCCGCGCGGCCTCGACGCTCTCCGTCTCCCTCTCCCTCTTCGTCTCTCGGTCGACCACCCCCGATCTGTTCTATCGCCACCAGGGACGCGCATCCCCCGCGAGTACGGGAGTCTTCGGGAGAATCCCAGTGGTGTGCCGCGTTGGTACTGTCATCGTCGGGGAGGTATAGTCGAGTTCGCGTAGTGTGACACGCGAGTGCGAACAGGCCAGTGGTACGAGCGAGGATTTGGTCAGGCGGGATGAGACGACGCACCACCAGACTTCGTGGGCTGCTGCGCGACTGAGGGGGACCAGGCCTCCTTTCAAGGTTAATATGCACGATTCTTCTTTTGGGCCAACGCCTCGGAAAGTTAAGTCGGCTGCACGTGCGACATCTGTTTCCTTTTTTGGGGGGGGGGGGAGATTAAAGGGATGCTTTTGATTTGTCATCCAGATATCGGCGATCGGACGTTACTCTCGGAGATCATCGGACCGCTTGGTTAATGCGATGCGAGATATAGAGCAGGCTTTGAATTGTCGACACTCTGGCGGCGATGCTTAATCTTGAGGGAAGTCATTCGGTAAAGAGGAGAATGATTTTGATTGATAATATTGACCCTCGTGGCGAAAATAACATCGCACGGTTTTTTTCTCGTTAACTTTTTTCTTCCTTAGTAGACACTATTTATTTATGTTTTATTTTTATCACGTTCTCTCGTATTAAATAAAAAGCCACATGCGTTAACTTATAACAGCTGAGGGAGTCAAAATGACACTATCAATTTTTCCTAACGCGATGAAATAATGTAACTTTAGCGGGAATCTCAGCATAAAATTTCTCAGTCTGATATCGACCTCTCAACATTTTATTATACTTAAGAAATCTAAAATTTCCCGTCAGCGGGTATGATAGATACAAGCAGTTAACCACGCAGCCAGAGTGACGTTGATACATAGCGGTGCATTCGTATCCCTTCCGACTTTGAAATGAGAAAATGTCGTTTCAAAAGGCGCAGAAATCAAGTGCAGAATCGATTTTCCGAAGGAAAAAAAATAATAATAAAACTGCGCACGACCGCACTCCGCCGTCTCAAAGCGATAAAATCGGATAAAGGAAGGTCGAGCACGCACGCGCTTTGATTTATCCATAAACGCGGGGATATCACTTAAGGGAGCAGCGTGCCGGGGCCCCGATCCGCGTAATCTAATTTGAAATCAAAATATGGATTTAAAGCCGGAGCGCGGCTTCCAGCGCGTGATATATAGATTCGCGCCTCGAGCCGTAAGTCATGTCCGCTAATGCACGTATTATTGTTTCTGGGGGTGCTTTTCGTCGCGAACTCAAACGGAGCGTCAAACCGCTCTTCCCATTTCTCTTTCGGATGGCACCGTACATCTCCCGAGTCCGCTCCGGCGGAAAATTTCGCGAGCTTCAAAAAGACCGAGTGCTTTTTCCCGCGACCCTCCGCACCGCCCCTTCGTTAGCCGAAAGGGCAACTTGGAATGCAAGATTAGGCGAGTGGTGGCGCAACTGAATACGTTATTGGCGACGCTGGGGCTGAGGGAAGGGGGCGAGGAGGTGGGAAGGAGCGAGGGAGGTGATCATTTTTGAAACGTCGATTACAGACAAGTGCCGTCGGATGGCACGTGAGTGCTGGCGGTCCAATTCGCTTTCAATTTCGTGCAAGACGTTACGGTGACTTGTGTAGTTGCCGAGAGGAAAACGCTCGCGTATTTCTTCAACTACTTTTTGGTCGACGGAGTATCATCCATTTTCGGTGGAAGATCGAAATTTTAAAGTGGAGATCCTTCTTTTGCTTTCTTCGGCATCCTTTATTTTTGGCTTAACCGGCGATTCATTTTTGCAGTTTTCTATAAAAAAAAATATAGAAAACTTCGTTGATGATCTTTTTAGTCTCATTTTTTTCTTAGGGGGGATATTTAAGATCAGATATGTTTAATTATTTAGTTACTTAAATTAGAGATGGGTAAAGTAAAACTTTATACGGACGTAAATCCGTATCTTTTACGAAGCAATAAAAAAACCGATATGTGCAAAACGAATTTTATATAATTGAAAAATATATTGATTTATATTTTCCACTACAAATTCAGCTGTTTACTAACCTCGCAGATTGCTCGCCATTACGGAAGAAATTTTTTCGCCTGCGATACTTCCGGGTTGCTTCGGCTTCCCGCCCGTCGAATCAAATAATTCACCATCGGTAAAATCCTCCCTCCATGCTGCTCGTGCTCGTCGCGAAAAAAGGAGACTCTGCAATTTTAATGGATAATCAAAGGAGATACTTCGGAATTGCCAATAGATCACTGCAGTGATCGTTGCTGTTCTAACGCATCAGTGTGATCAATCGGAAAAAGTACGGAACAGCGTTCGCCTTTTACGCGCACTGCTCCGCGACCGCCTTTGATTTATGGATTATTGAGTTGATAAACTTGATTAACGATGTTTGCTGTGATCTCAAAATTTCGGCGCTAAATTGGCAAAGGATACATTCGTCGGCGGGGGTTTTGCGCCATGCGTGTTATATCATTGTCTAATATTTTATTCATGACAATAATACGGAACGTCGCAGGGTTCGCTTATATTACGCTCCTGACGAACCGAGCTGTATATTTTTAGATTAAAAACTGACGTCGCCCTGCGCTTTATAACTAATGCAAATTTAGTGTTAATGTAGTATAGAGTCTGGCTTGTATGGATATGCAGTTTGTTTTAAATTATTCAATGTTTATAGTTCACGAAGTTTGATGAGATTTTTGAATGATTAGCTGGAATTTCTGTTTTTTTTTCTTTTCATTCAAAAAATGATACAATAATAATGCGCAGTTATACATTCTGTGTTTTCATGTATTTCGATATGAAAATACAAGAAATTATTGTTTAATGTACACTAGTTTAATGTATTCTTTGTTATATTTTCTTGAACACATAGAAATAGTTTAAAATACATTTTTGCATCTTTACGTACTACGTAAAATTTTTCTAAAGCAATTAAAATAAAATTCAACCTTTATATGGTTCTCTTTGAATGAAAGTTACAAACAAACAATTTTAATCTCGTTATCAGTAGTAGTCAGGCATGGAAGAAAACACTTTTCAATAACTTTTTTTATTCCTTGAGACACAGAGTAGTTAAAGATTTTTCTTTACTCAGTTATCCTGGACAGCTCATTTTGTTCTATCAACAAAGATTTTAAAGTATTATTTTCAAATTATTTAGAAGAATCTTAATTCATAAAAATATTCTCTACTTTACTCGTGACTCTCCTTTTTAATAAATAAACAACATGCAAACGCCCGTCAGGGTAAATAATTTAAATCAATCTAAAAGGCTTTTCTCGATGTATATTTAAAGCCGGGCACATTTGTCTGGAAAAAATTTACATAAAATTCCTTTCAATTCAACGTGAAAAATATGCCCACAGGCTCATTGTATACACGTAGACCCAAGCCGGGCGCGGGGGATTCAAAAATAATTCATACGAATTCACTTTATTCGGGCGCACTAACTTTATTACACCGCCCGTAAATTTTCTCGCGCAGCTAATTACGGAATCTCTATGAGCAGTCGCGCAGCTTTTTCCAGGACTGGGTGCGTCCAAAACAGGTCAAAAAAAAAGATAGAAAAAAGAAGAGAGGAAAAAGAAAGAGAGCCAGTCGAAAGGGGGACGCTGGGCGTTGTAAACCAGTCGCGTGAAATTCGCGCCTTTGGCTCTCTCGCTCGAAAAATTTATCGCTCCCACCCCAGCTCCGAGTCTTCCTTTCTTTTTTTTTTCTATCCGCGCCTGACGTATCGCTGATTACAAGAGGCGGCGACTCTTCCTTCGGCCTCTCGGAAGGGGGCGTTAACGTCCTCGTAATTCGGTGCGAGGACGCCGACGACGACGACGTTACGCGTGAATTATGCGACGGGCACGGCTTCCCGGCCGCGACGTTTCAATTTCGACGCTTTTGACAGTTGATTGACGGACGCCGCCGTTCGCGCCAAGTCGCCGCGGAAAATAAAGAGCCCTTTGTGTGCGCGCGCGTAAAATTAAATTGACGCGGTTGAAGTGAGAGCGGTGCACGCTGGATATTTTTTTTAAACGATCGTTGTCGGCCTTTTTACGGATCATTTTTTTTTTTCTGTTGAGGTTAAAGCCGCGGGGCTTATTAATTGAGTTGGCGCGGAAAGTGCATAATAAGCTTCTCGAAACAATCGAAAAATTGCAGATTGGAAACTGTAAGCCGCTGACCCAGTTGCATAAATGAGTGAAATTATTCCGCCCGCTTCCTTAAGTTAAAAGGCAGATCGATTATTCTTACCTACGGAAAGTGCTATCTTCAGTATGAAAGATAATATTTATAATTAACTGTTTATAAATTGGGTATACCGAGTGTAGTGCTTAAGTTTTGCCGCGACCTGAATACTTTATTTTTTTTTTTCTTAATTAAAACAGTTTTTTTTTGTTATAGATAAGATTTAATTAACATTGAACATTTAGAGGGATATAATTATAAGTTGCGTTACTTCTTATGAAATTTTTCAGGAAATTGTTAGGAAGTTTATATTGTCAGAGTGATTTATTGCCGCCTGTGACCGAATTCTACGTTTCATTTTCATATAATTATTTGAAAATTTGTGACAGTAAACAAAATGCAATTTTATTTATTTTCGAATAGCGCAAATATTTGTTATTATTTTACATTGCTATAATCATACTGTATATCATTGCACGTAGCAAAATATTTCAAATAATTTTTACTGGGAAATAAAAAATAAATAATGATGTTAAGTAGCGATAAAAAATAATTATAAAATTAAAAAAAAAAAACTCTTTCAAATTTACATTTAATACCGTAAAGTAGTTTTTCCTTGAAAAAAAAGGCAAAATTATCGAATGAGTTCTTTGATAAAATGTTCTTTTACAAAATTAAATGTAATTTGCTGGCTTCTCTCAAAGAATTTTTACATGAATATAGATATATTCATTTTTATAAAATGTCCACATCCCCAGATTTTTTAAAATGTATGTCAGGCTTCGTTCCTTTTCAGACGACACTGCATAAAGTGTCTTTACATTCTCCTGCGAATTCTTTGAATCCATAAGAATATTCAGAAATTCTCTTACGAGTGGAGGATGGTGCATCGACGACTCGAGCGTTTCTCAAGTTCAAAAATAAAACGAACTCAATAAAATTTATTTTCTAGAATGCATTCGAAGCTACTGGTGGCAGTTATATATTCCATTCATTATAAGTGCCCGCGGAGAAATAGAAAGATTCGGTAAACCCTGTTGTACGTAGATCACAAAGTAACTCTTGGACTATCGTAAAGCTGTTTGACTACACTCTTGAAGGTTAATCTTCTCAGAGTATTTCAAATACTCGTTTAAAACTTTCAATTTATGTACATAGCCTAGTGTAATTGTATGGCTTATATCCGAAACTCGTATTTTGACGTATTTTCCTGTTCCTATTTTTACCATTCTAAACTTGCAACTTTAGAGCTTACTAGATTTGCTCAAATTTATTCAAGTGAGATATCAAAAACACTTGATACGTCTAATACTGATAAAAATATGTAGATAGTTTTACTTATTTTTCATTGATTTAGGATGTTCAAGTATTAAAAACATTTATAACGTAACTTTAAAAGTGATTTCATACACTGAGTATCACAAACGGATAAACATCCGACCAAACAAATTTCGCTCTTAATTGCAGCTGATTTAGCATTTAATTAAAACAGGTATAATAGGATTTCATTTTCTTTATACGATAAATTACAGATTTTATCTGCACTTTTAATTTGATATAACTTTTATCCAAACAAACTAATATTCCCAGCACACATTTAATTTATTTTCGAACGGTAAAACAAAATCGATTTCTAATTAGAGGAACATTTATTCACCCAACTGCACGTGGGTTCGAATAACCCCACCCCGAAAGTTGTCCAACGTAAACTCATCAACTACTCAAAAAAGTTGCGATCGCACGTGAAACAACTAACTCCCACAGCCCCCGCCTGTAAAAAAAACCCACTCGAGATCAAACAGCTCCCCCTCGAAAAAAAAAAAACGATATTTCCACAAGTACATGACGCGAACCACGAAACACGCGTCAAATGCCCGTTTGAAGAGGCCCGAATAAAAAAAAAAACGCGATTCACCCTCGTGCTGATAAAAAAAAAGCGTCCGTCCCCTGTCATCGATATTCCCTCGGCCGATGTTAAACGCGCTCTGCCCCTGGAATCCTTCGGCCCCTCCAGACTTAACTGGTTTAGTCTCCGTGCGCGGAGCTTTAAGGTGATTACAGAGATTGCCGACCTCTTCTCCGAATAATCTATCCGCGCGGCCTCGTAATAAGCGCCGCGTGGCTAACGAGAATCACCTTAACTTCTTCCTTCCCCCCACTTTTTTTTTTTTTTTTTTTGTCAACGCGAGTCATAATCGCCCGCCGATTAGCGGTCTCCAGCCCCGCGGCTTTACATAATCAGGCCGACGCAATTAACGCGCATCCGAGAAGTAGGGGGGGGGGGTTAATCGACTCGGGCAGTTTCGAGCAATTACGAGCGGTCGAATGGAAAATCTTCCCTTTATTTGCCAATCGTTAGTCAATTGGTCCGGTCGATATTGGCTTTTTCGCGGGCGCGAGCCTCTGTGGCAAATAAAGAAAGCCGGCCGCTGGATAAACACGCCCCTCGCGTGAATTCGGGTTAATGACATCTGAGCGCGAGCCCGCGAGCCAAACCTACGCCCCCGGCACGGTATGACCTCCCCGAAATTTCGTTTGTTTTCGGTCAGCTCCAATTTTTCAAGCGGTGATTGCGCGTTGCTGACTTGTCACTTCGTTGACTATTGTGTAATTATCGCTGTCTTTTTGCCAGTTGAACGTGTGTTTCTTTTTATTTGCAGCTGCGCTTTGTTTTTTGAAAACCAAAATTGCGTTTTGTCTGAGGAGTCTTAATTACGTTAGAATTTGTAGATAAGTATTAATTATCAGTCAATATTAAGGTTATTAAAATTGTGATAATGAACTATTGAAAAAAAAAAAGAAAATGCAACGTTACGCTATTTTCTCCTTGATAGAGAGAGGGGAGGGGGTGAATTAAGTTAGAATTCTGCAATTTTTATTAGGGTAGTTTTACAAGCGACATTTGTGAACAGAAAACTTTGTCATAACTTTGGAAATTCTAAAGTTGTTGATAAAAATGTAAAAAAAAAGTTTTATCTCACCCCTCACTTCACCCCTGTAGCAAAGAAGATAAGGAATGATAAAATTTCGAATGTCTACATCCGGCAGTTTTAAGTTCAGTGTTGATGAGTAGGGGTAAAAATCAGACATCTTTCATACATGCTTAGACAGAAATATACTTAAACCGTTATTGAAGAGTAGCGAGATAAGATATAATTTATAATAAATCATCATTTGACGGCTGATGGTAAGATACTATCTCACATGTGGCTGAAGTTGACATCCGTGTATATCACTCAGAGCTAAACGAAAATAAAATAAATCCATTATTTACTCTCTTATGTAATAGGGGAGGAAAGTAAATTCTATTTTTATCCTTCGTTTAGTTTACATTTATTTGAGTTGTAAAATCTACTTTCTTGTGTACACCCACCGAGGCGTGAAATTACACGTTACACTTTGACGAGGTGTATGACCGAGCTTTAGGCCTCGTGGTTAAGAAGAGTTATTTATAAAACAGAGTATCTTTTTTTTTTTACTTCGACTAATCAAAGATAAAGTAGCATGCACCGAGGAAAACAGGGAAATTAGTTGAAAAGAAAATCGGAATATAAGACAGAAATATTTTTACATTCTGCATTTACATCCTCCATTTGCGCGCAAAGTAAGCCAGCGAGATTAATCTCTGTGAAAAATAAATAATACGCCTATGCTTATCGGCCAAATATCAGAAGAAAATTTTTAATTTACCAAGCTACTCCAGTTACCTCGAAAGAAAAAAAATGAATCCCAAGTGTAATTTACGAATAAAAAAAAAAAGGTTAAGGATACGAACAAAAAGCAAAAATAAAAAGAAAAAAAAATGAGCGGAGTATAAAAAATAGGAGCGAACGAGTTTTCCCCCAGCGAAGAAAAAACTCGAGCGCTCGCGTATCAAAGAATCTTAAAAACCATAATCCGTCTACCGAGAAATCGCGCGAACACTTTTTAAACCGGCGGCGCCGCAAAAGGGGGAAGTAAATGAGCAGCGCGTCGGCTTGATTAAAGGTTCTTTAAACAAAAATGCGCCTTTCTGCAAAAGGTAATTTGCGAGCGCGCCGAGGTCGTCGGAAATTCCGGTGTACCCATCCCCGCCTATATACCGAGATCGCGACACTTTTTTCCTACCCCTATTTCCTCTTTTTTTTTATCTCCCTCCCACGCGCATCGCGCCGTTATCCAAGTCGTCTTATCTCGGCTGCAAATCGAATTTGTCTCCTTCGGCCGGCCTTAATCCGATTTATTCGGCACAGTGGCTTCGAGTCAGCCTCGGTTTAAGTTCCAGGGACTAACGCGCGCTTTAACCCACATTATTACTTCGCCACCGCGGATAACATTTTCATTTTACGCGCGCGCCGTCGGAATAAAATTGCAGGGATGAGGTGAAAAAAAAAAGAGCAGGGGCTTCGTTTATTGATGGCGAACTATAAGGGTGGAAGTGCATCGTAAGGGTTTGACGAAAATGACCTGGTAACATGATTAACTTTGGCAAAATTGCATGTCGGGCTCCTTTAATCCAATTTTTGCTGCTCAATCCGATATGCGAACGGGTGCTGATGGATTAATCCGATATAAAATAAGGTTGGATATGATTCCATTTAACGCTAATTCAATATGGTGGAGCAGTTTTGATATGAATTTTTTTTTCGATTATGCTATTATTTTCTAGCGGTTTAATTAAAATTGAAGCTGATGGTTCCCACGAGAAGCGTTTCAATAAATCACGGTTATACGTTTTACAGAAGAAAATAATTTTTTTCTGTTCATGACGTTGATGATAATTACAGAATTTATATTGTTCATTAAAAAGCGTATGAGACTTATTTAAATTCTAAAGAGTCTGGTACGAATATGAATAGCAAATTAGTAAAAAAATTCTTATTTTACTTTTGCACTTACATTCATAGAAAAAGGCGCGGTATGAAAATGAGTAATTGGCAAAAAAAGAATTTCATTTTTTTATGCACTACGTACGTAGAATGAAGCTAGTATAACTGGTGTTCAAAAAACGTGGCCTGTATTGTTCAAACTTTTTATATAAGCAAGACTTTCATAATGTTAATATTTTCAAGTTTTTACATTTGACTTTTAATGTTTCAAAATCTTGAAAAGTGTTAATTTAAAACTTTCGAATGGTTTAATAAAGAGCAAATATATTAATCTCGTTAAGAGAAATTCGAATTTTCTATAAAGACAAAATAATTCGTTCCTGCAATAAAAACTGTTTAAATTAATAATTATTTAATTTTAATAAAAGTTAGGAAAAACTATACTGACAATTTCTGGCATTTTACTTTTAGAAAAAAGCTCACCTAATTATTTGAAATGCACTTTTTTAACTGTATGTAATGCAATTAATTTTTTTATCAACTTTTTGAGCACCACATGAAGATCCCATCGTTTACACTCTTAAAATTTGTTTATAGAATCGTTAATTTAAGATTATTTTAAACTTATATTTTAATCACCTATAAATTACAGATTTTTTTTACTAAAAAAAGAGATTTATAGAAAATTTGAATGGAATTTATAATTCTAATGTCTTTTAAAAAAAATTACCATGTCTGAACGTTCCTATCTATTACTACTTATATTAGAGTTAAATCTTTTTTAAAACTACGAGTTCAAAAACTTGGTTTTTAAGCCTTTTTTGAAAATTTTCACGCACAGCTGATCAATATATCGGTTTATGCTCTAAAAAAGCTGTCTATTATTAAATTTTCCTCGCCAGTGTGAAAAAATATGTCAAGTAAGTAGTGCGTACAAGTTACGTAATGTATTATTTTGAAATACTTATAAGTAAAAGGGGTGAAATCTTTTTTATCCTAACAGGTTTCCGTTAGCAAAAGAGCATCCTATACTTAGAAAAATCTTATAAAAATTGGTGCATTTTATGGTCGAAGGGATATATTCACTTTTAATTAGCCCATAAATTAGTTATTATTTGTGATAAAAAAAGACTGCGAACTTCCTAAATCGAAAATTGTTGGAGAAAAATGCGTAGATGTATAGGGACAGCATCCTTGTCGCGATAATCAAGCCGTGTGTATAGGACACACAGGCACTGCACGACCCAAGACTTGGCGGCCCTCGATTGATCGCTTGCAGCGTGGCTACAGGGCGATTAGCTGGAGCCATTGTACTCCCTCCGAGCCTCGGCGGATAATTTATGCGAGAGCAAACTGCGATTTGGCCTACGCGCCACCTAATTATAGCCCCATTATACTTTGTCCGATTGGCGAAAGGAGCGTAGCGCCAGCAGCGGGAGGCGGTCCGGGAGGAGGGGGGATCTCCCAACATGACCCGCAAATATTTGCCGAAATCAGGGAAAATACG
The DNA here is from genome assembly GCA_035582955.1 of Sycophila texana. Classification (NCBI taxonomy): domain Eukaryota; kingdom Metazoa; phylum Arthropoda; class Insecta; order Hymenoptera; family Eurytomidae; genus Sycophila; species Sycophila texana. The sequence goes on along the minus strand of JAWWEN010000038.1, from coordinate 10,781,877 downwards.
GTGGTCGCGATGCTTCGGGTCTCCGATTCAAATATTTACGGGCGACCCGGTGGAACAAAGCGGGGGCGCGGCGCGGGGCGCGCTCGTAACTCGGCTTCTGCGTCTTGCAGGGGAGAGGCCTGCTTTCGTCGACGTCGACGGGAGCACACGCCCCGGTCAACTTGAAGGGCACTCGCTCGCGAAATAAAGGACGCGAGGGAGGGAGCCGCCTACAGCGCGCAAAACTCGGCAGTACTCGACGCGCGCCGGCCTACTTTGTCGTGTCTTGTCAGTAGGCACTGTTTGATCAACGATTTCTACAAGCTGGATTTTTTATGCCTCTTTTTTCGTACTGGCGCTGATACAGAATTTCTTTTCTAGGGCAATGAAATGTGATGCAAGGATGAAGAAATTCTTAGCTTCAGTGGGAATTTGTTTTAGGCGCATGAAAGAAATATTATTGAAGCAGCAGAGTGCAAGAAGAAGTCGGATTCTTGTCCTTAATACTGCCTTTTAAGTATGCAAGACTACCATTGACTAACTTGGAGAGATTTAGACTTTACAAAATGCATTTCAAAATGCCTGACGAATTATGCTAACATATCAAAGTGGAAACAGACAGATCGGTAAGACGCTTTATTTCCATAAATTTTATAATAACTTTTCCATTAAGAGGTTTAGCATCGAGTTATATTTTTATATTAGGTTCTTTCTGGTTAGTCTCGTTCATAATTTTTTGATAGAGGCCTTAAGTATTATTATATGGCTATGATAACATTATTTTAAAATTTATTGAAGAATTTTATAAATTTTAATAAGTGTACCAAAATAAACAAGCATACTTAAATCTTCCGTTACTGTAGAACCAGCGTGCAACGTTGCAAAACGGATTAATCAAAACAAATGATCTTAAAAAATGTGAGCTTTTCAACAGTGTGGTCCATAAATTTGTCAAACATCAACGTAGGAGGATAACGAAATTTAATTCCCGACATGCGCGTGGAAAACCTTAAAATTGACCGAAATAAAAATATGTATAAGCAAAAGTAATATATTTCTCTATTCGTACAGGACACTGCGTGACTGTGAAAAATTTATACTTCATATCGGTATTTTCGAGGTCACTGAATACGCTTTCATCCATTTTTTTTAATAGTGCACCACGAATTCCTGTTTATCAGCAAAGATTTTTTTGCCGTTCCACTGTAACTCTTCGGGAAATGGCCATGCTAAAGCTGCAAAATTTTGCACATATGCTTGCAGTCGCTTTATTTTGGTAGCTGATTCGATTTTCACATGAATGAATATTTTTTAAATATTTTTCAAAATTTTAATGAAAGTTAAATTCCAATGTCTGAACACGCTCGACTGTTACTACTTAATGTTTCCATTCGATTCATTTGTGTATAATACATGTACACGATGCTTATTAATCGACTTTTATTTCTGTACAAATATTATTTCGTATAAAAATAGGAAATTATAATTATAAATTACAGATCCAATGTCTGAACAATCTCGACTGTTACTACTTAATTGTTCCAATGATTCATATCTGTTCATACAACATGCGTATTGATGCTCGATTTTGATTTCTGGACAAGTGTTATTTCACAAAATTAACAAATATTAATGAAAGTTACAATTACAATGTCTGACCACACCCGCCTGTTACTACTCACGCTTTCTATTAAATTTGCATCTGTGCATTTATACTGCATATAATGATCGACTTTTATTTGTATACAAATTTTATTAAAATATAAGTATATATAAAAGAATTAGTAATAAGTTTCGTGATAAATAAAATTAAGAATATGCAATATTAAAATATTGTTCGATAAACCGGTATATTGTGTGCATACACATTTTTATGCTTCTCGGCTCGTACAGCAGAAAAACTTTCTTGGGCCCCGTGAAGTCAGCGAGGTATTAAGTATTATGTACACCTAAGGCGTAATACTACCGACCAGGGGTATATGAAAAGGCGCAGTGTCTTGGGTTTTTACGAGGAAAAAGTGCTTAACATCGTAAAAGTTAATGCGGGTCTGTCAAAATTTAAGCTCGGTTGAGTGTATCGCCATCCTAGGTAGATGGTAAAAAAAGGTAGTCGATATTTCTTAAAATTTACCTACTTCCGAGACCAATAAACCGATAAATCCCCAAGCTTTTACTACCGTAATGAGAAAAATCCTGGGGGCTAGAGTATATAAGTGAAATTCAAAGGGTTAATTATTTTTGCAAAGTATTGGATGTGTACTCCTTTGAGAAATATTCGCGATGCGGTTCTAATGCCAATTCTATATTTATTTTGCTTAATAACCTTTGATAACTGAAAAATATTTATAGAACTCATATTTACTAGAAAGACGTAGATCATAAAATACGATTTTATTTTTCACGTTAAAATAACATTCAACGGAAACATGATTTAACAGTTGTTTATTATCGATTAATCTACTGAACCATCTATAAAAACATACGCAACTCGTCCGCAAAATAGAGAATCCCTGCAATATTGTGAGAGCTGCTTTTTTTTAACATGTGAGAAACATTTTAAAAATTTTTCGTATATATATAAATTAAATAATTATATAGCAGCCTTTAATAAAATTTTATTTCATCTTATTCTAGTGGCTATAAAATTTATTTCATTGCTGCTTTCACGTGGCATTAAATTATATTTAATTTTCTTTGTAATAATGTTTTTGTTAATTAAAGTTCAGGAGCGCAGTTAACTTGTACTTTATAAATGAATTCAGAGAAATGCAGCTCGCATTGAGTACTGATTGCATAATTTACATAAAGAAATAATTCGTGTGTTTACAAGACCTCGCCAGCTCTGAATAATTAAGGTAACAGTGGAAATTCTACAGAAGGATTTATTTTTAACAATTGCCTTTATTTATTAAAAGAAAAAAGTACAACTTTATTTAAATTTTCCTCGGTAAGAAATTGACAAGTCGAGCTAATTCAGCCTCATCGATGTAGATACGTATTCTCGTAATATTTCCTACCAAAGTTATTTCAGATCTATTTTTAGTAAGTAAAATATCTATAATTTCAATGTCACCATCGATATTAATGACATCGAAGAAAAAGTAATTGAAATCTTTTACTTTCTTCGATGTAATAAATATCCATGGTTAATAAAACATTGCCCACCAAAATGTGTGGACCCTTTAGATCACGGATTTGAATGAAACTTTGGATATTTTTTTCTAGCGCCGAATAAAGAAACAAATCACTTTTATTTTGTCTTGTTAACGTTGCTATACCTATGTAAGATATTTTTAGCAGTGCCCGTAAGAGCAATGTTAATGTTTTCAGTTACATTTAATAAATAAATTGCTATGAGATCAACCTAAAAGTAATTTTTTTTTTCATTTTTGGTACTAGAAAACAATTTCCAAAGTCTCATTCAAATTCGTGATCCTAAGAGTCCACACTCTCCTTATTAGTAATAAAAGATTAGTTTCCACTGATTTATAATTATTGATTAAGATACAATTACGATGGATAAAGATCTCGTATTAGATTACTCGGTACTAGAATTAATGGAATTGGTTAACCAGTGCAACAGATGCTTTTGTTGTTTCCACGGATCACTATGACCATACTCCATGAAGTACCCAAAATTGGAAACTAATATCATACAAAGTGAGCGCTAAATGATTGATTGTCGCTGTCAGAACTAACCAAATGCTTTAAGGGTAGACATCTATTATTGACAATAGATCAGTAGCCATTAATTGAATGGTGCGAGCCACGAAGTCTAAACAACGACCAAACCGCATCGCATTGACTGCACCGCGAAACTCCTCGAACTCCATCGGCGTGCAACTTCCCCCACCTTTCCTCTTCCTTCCTCACAGCAGTGTGCATTTTTAATGTTAATGGTAGAGACGCGTCCGATGGTCTCGGCTCTTCAATTAGCCGGGCAATTGAAAACGGTTCGAACATAACAATCGCTCGAAGGATTCTTGCTGTAGCGCAGAAATTCCCCTTTCATTCGGCGCGCTCGTGAAACTGGGCTGGAATTAATTTGCAAGTGCATTCGCACTGAAGATGATTTCACGCATTTTGTGCCCAGCGGCATGCCATCCGAGTTAATTTCCACACGGTGAGGCCTCTGCTTTGTTTTCCACTTGCCGGACAGTCGGCGCTCAAATTCCAAGAGGATAGCACAAAGTATCCTCATTCCTTTGAACTTTGGAAGAAGAATAAAGAGTATCTTGGATTGCTTGATGATGGACTTTAGCTTTAAAATTTCTTTCAATTTTAATTAAAAACTAAATTAAGCCAAGATAATTTTAAGGTTGTTCTGTATTCCTGATATTGGCTTAATACCGTATGATTTTAAAATTGAATTATAGGTGAATTTGATTGTTGAAATTGATTGGATAACCAATTGCATTCACGCTAATTTTAATTAGTTCTGTCTTTTTTCATTCTGCAGCTTTACACATTAAAACTTTTAATTAAATCATTTTAAGTTTATTATTCCAATTTTGGATTTATAGTGCATTAGTATTAAACTTAAACTCATGGATACACTAAGTAAGCCTAATTGTGTAACCAACCACTTATAACTCTCAACTGACATTAGGCAATTTACAGTAAAATTGTGACAAAGTGACTGAATGCAGTGGAAAACGGTTCACCTGATCTTAAAATACTAACGCAATTATTTTAACTGTGCAAAGTATTTTTAATCATTGCTTATCGTTTTAATTTTATTTTATTGCGTGTACAGTTTTAGCCTTTTATGAAATTCCATGCAGCTTTATGAAATCATATGAATATTATTTAAGTACCGGTGCTTAAATCTGTCTGCTTCAAGTATGTTATAGCTCGTAAAAGCTAAAAACCCAACACCTATATAACTTGAAATTTTGTTCCTGCAGGAGGGTTACTCATTTTTCCTCTTAGGTATAAGGAAAAATTCATGAAGTGGAATATATTATTATTAATAAAAAACTTTTTACTGGCACTAACAAGCGTAAACATCTTTATGACTTTCGAACGACTTGTTTATATCAGCTGCGCCTCCATCTTCCCTCTGACCATGCATAATTCGATATTTAATTGAAAAGTCCACGTAAATTTTAACATACTCTGAACTCTCGCAAAATAACAAACATAAAATATATACACCATCGAGGTATATAAATTTTTACTGCATTTTGCTAATTATACTGCGAATACGCAGTTACCGTATAAGTTTTAAGCTCAAGCAAGCGAATGCTTTCTCAATTTTCATATGAAAATTAGTTGCAATTTTAAATTATTTTTTCACTGTCCTGATATCTTAGAAGTTACGTGAAAATGGCTTCGCCCGAAATTACATTTTCTCAGGAGTAGTTACGAAGTGCATATTAAATTCAATTTCGGCCGCGGAAAGTTTGAAAACTTTTATGAATACCTATTTAGACAATAGTTTGCAATAATTAGTCATGGCGAACTGCACACGAACTTCCCTTGAAGTTGCTTCCCACTTGGGTACAATTTTAGTTCTTAGCGATAATACCGCGATGACAATAATCGTTATCACATGCAAATTACCACTTCAAAACTTCATATTCATTTTCTTCAATTATGATTGCATCATCTGGCAATCGCGATTAACCTATCGATCCCCTGGAAAAACATGTCAATTGTTTATGAATTTTTAATTTTGATAATTTGGTAATTATTAACGTTTTTGGAACATAGATTATTAATCGTAATGATTACGGTAAACAATATTGTGAAAACTTCGTATACAATATTTACTGCGCTGATTATTTTATTTCATATTTGCCTGAATGCACAAGCTACTGCTCGAGAATTTTGCATGATAAATAATGCCTGGATATTACAGCAAAAATCTTTTGAGCTCATAATATTATAATATATTAATTAAATCAAATACAATCCAAGGAATAAACGATTAATATTTTAATTTTTAATTTTATATTTTTATCTTTAATATTTTTCTGTAAATAAGGTTCAAAGCTAACTCAATTATACGAAGCACAAACATATTTCAAAGAGACAGACCCTCTGCGCAATTTTTGCGTTAAAAAGTTTAAATGGAAATTTATTCCTCTGCTCGGAATCTCGCGCTATTGGAACGCCTGCCGAAATGCGCGTGAGAGGAAGCTCGGTAAAACTAAAGTGGCTAATACGTAAAATTAACGCGAACTTTCCCGGCGCCCGAATTCCAAAGCCGCGACAATAAGGAAGCGTCCCAAAAAGCCGCTTTTCCACGCGCACCGGACTCACAAAGCCCCCACCAGACACTTGCTTTAACGAGCATTATTAGCGTCGCGTCGCCTCTCGGCCGTGAGCGTGCGAAACAGGCCTCACTTTTCGATTGGCGCCCTACTAATTATCGGCCCTCTGTGTTTAGCGCTCGACGGCTTCTTTTTTTTTTTTTAACCTGTGGGATTGGCTTTAACTTTCGTATTTCTTGGCGGTTCTATAAATAGAAATTTTTTTCGAGTGATGTAATTGGAGGGTGGATCCTAGTTTACTTTGTATTAATGGTGTGTTATCCTTTCATTATGTTTTGAGATTAAATCTGGCAAGTGAGAAATGAGAGTTGACCTTTCCTCTTCAAAAGAAAAGAATTTTCGGAGATCTCAAGTTTGATACCTGCATAGTGCAGTAGAAATGTACTGCAAGATAAAGTTTTATTATTTAATGACTGTCATTAGTATTAGCTGCTTGATATTCAAATTTAATTTTGAGCTTTTTCAGGTTCAATATATAATTATTGTTCGAAGCAATAAATTAAGCATCTACTGTTTATAATAAATAATATAATAATTAAAATTTCCTAAAGTCTTCTGGACATTTTCCTAAGGTTTCTGAAGATTTAATAGAATTTCTGGAGATTTCTGAAGATATATAAGATTTCTGGAGATTTCTGAAGACTTACTAAAGATCTCCATCAATTTTGTAGTTGATTCTTCCTCGAGGATCGCGAAAATGTGCAGTGGATTATATTTCTGGAAAATAAACAAAAAATGAAATATTGACCCAATAAATAATTTTCCATGCAATTTCAATCCTTCAGCGATAGTAAAGACGGTTGCTCTTAAAAAAAAGAACATAAATAAAATGAAAACAGTGCATTTACTCACACTCCTGAAACGACCAAACGACCGTCCTATTTTCGTAAAAATAAAGCCAATGGTTCAAACGAATCAGAAAATTGGAACTTCGAATCCACGGTAAAACGAAATGAGCAGCCCAATAAACTTTTTTCATTGAGAAAGGAGTATTTTACCGGGACGAGTGCCATTCTTCCTGCGACTTTCAATGACTGCTCGCGCCCCCTCCGTGTACCCCAGGCTAAGTGCTTTATTAGGGATCTCGAGGGGTAAGCGCGCTCATGCGCGTTTGCGTAAAAATTAATGTAGCGACGATTTTGCTTTCTCTCGAAAAATCGATGACCGACTTTTTTTATTTAAATGTCGATGCAGTTCCGTGTAATTATACAGTGCTCTGGGCCTTCCTCTGCGCTGCTCATGGAACAGCTGTCGGGTGTCGAAGTTGATTTATTTTCTTTTTTTACGATGCTTGAGAGTTCCCAAAGGTTCTGGGCTTATGTCCTATGTATATGCCTGTAAAATAGTTATAATATCGATATTAATGTCTTTATTGCTCAAGTAAAATGTCTTGTCGAAGGCAAACCTTATCAACGGGTCTTGCTCAGTAACTTTACGACTCATTAAATTTAACGATTTCATTATTTAACGTGCAATGCAAGGTAGTCGTTAAGATCCCCCCTTGCAATAATATTTTGCATCGTTAACGTCGCGTGATGTTAACTGGTTTTAATTGAAAGAAAATAAAGCTCTCATCAACGATCTGACACCATCGTAATTATTACCGCGCTGAGAATGTCCCCCACTTGAAAAACAACGCAATTTCAAATTTAAAGTGAGAGCTTCATTTTACTGTGGATCGATGGTCTTGTTTGCTTTCATTGCAGTTTTCTTGTTTTTTTTTTACGAAGCTTGTTATTACAGTGTTTATTCTCTTATTTTAAGAGCGCATCGCGAAACCAATACGTCTTAAAGAAAACGGAAAAACGATGAAAATAGTATATTATACAACACGAAAATGAAATAAGAACTGTCTTTATAGATCGCACGTAAATTGACAAACATGCGATCTGAGGCATTCTTTTTTACTTCCCATTTTTCACCGCTTGTTGGCGATTACTGTGCTTCCATGAAGCGAAAAATCATTCAGTATTTTATAGGGAAAAAATGAAGAATGTTTATTGTGCAACTCGTTGGGTGCAGCTATTTTCATAAATTTAAATGTCTGATTAAGTCTCCTTTGAATTTCGTAATTTTTACGTGGTCAGTAACGAAAAAATTTTCCCTAACGAGTTTATAATTAGAACATCCAAAATATACATTTCCTGAAATTTCGTCAATTGTTATATTTGTAAAAGTTAGGTAATAAATGTTAATTTTAAATTAATTTAACTTTAATTGAACACATTTCGTATGCAGCTGTAATTATGTACTTGCTACATTGTTTGTAAAGTCAAACAGAGTTGAAATGCATCAATGAGAATGTTCTGAATATTTAAAATATTAAATAAATTAAGGTATTCATGTATATAGTTTACAGTTTTATTTATTATAATAATATTTCTGCTCTTTTTATCGTTTTATTCAGCAATTTAGAAAATAATGTTTTTAATTACTTTCAAAAATGTATCCAATATTAAAAGTAATTTCCCCATAACTTTGTTATAATTACACTTTTTTGGTCCCGTATTCAGTATAAAAATATTGTAGAAATATATGTTTCATCGTAATATAAATAAGCAAAATACTTTTCAACGAATAAGTTTATTAATTAAATTGGGTTGCGTCAATCAGTCGTATTTATTCTACGTTAAAATAATATTAATTTTAACTCTAAAAAATGTTCTTAAAAACGTTCTACAAAAAGGTTAAAATGTCAATGTTCTAAAAAAAAAAACCACAACCAGGAACTCCCAGCAAATAAGGCAATAAAAGCACAGCCACCCAGCAACTGTCCTATACCGACTAACCCACAGAAAAAACCTTGCGAAACAGCACAGCCGGCCCGGGTTCTCACGAGCGTAAAATGTCGCCGGGCAAAATCAAGACGAGCCACGGGCCACCACAAACAAGGCCATTAGGCGTCATTGAACGGCGCCCTCGAGCTCACGACCTCTCGAGCCTCCATCCCCTCCCCTTCTCCGCACCACGGTCCCATCAGAATCGAAAGTCGTCAACTCGAGAGCGCACTTAATCCCTTCTCCCCTCCACCCACCCCCACCCCCTGCTCTGGTGCGCAAGCGAGGCGCGCGTAATGTTTACCGCAGCACGCGCGCGCCATAATAATTCCGTCGGGCCGCAAACATCCCCGTCGTACGTGCGCACGGCGCGATAACGCCCAGGCGCGAGGCGTTAAAGGGCCCTGGGCTTTAATTTCGTCCACGACGAGCCTCGCGGAATTTCCGAGATAACGCGCTTCAACGAGATTTCCCTGAGATATTGAAGCGTGCACTGTCGATCGTGCTCATACGACTTCCGGTTCGAAGCTCGGCGACCAAGTGCTACCTACGTATGACTAATTTTCAACCATATATTTTCAATGATTTCGAGGTTTATTTGATATTCACTGTGGTGGCTTTTGTTGCTTAAATTTTACTCAATTATTTGCAATTTATTGTACTAATTAATTAAATTATGCTACCAGTTGAATGCTGACTGCGCACTTATTAGGAGTGTCAACCCTCCGGATCATGGATTTGGAATAAAAATTGAATTGCATAAAAAAGAGAACACATTTGATTTCCCTGAAGAAAATTACATTTCATGTGATTTCGTGAAGAAAAGTACACTTCGTGAAAATTGTTTCCTTCAAGAAAGCACATTTCCAAAAAGAAAGCACATTTCCAAAAAGAAAGCACATTTCGCCAGATTTCCAAGAAAAAAGAAATATTTCGTGAGACTCTAATTAAAGGCACGATCTCTGTCGCATATGGTGGACAAAATGAAATTGACCCACGAATAATTAGTTAAGACAATGTGTCAATATTGTCAAGCAGACGTGTCACTAAGTCGGTATAGAGTCGAGATTGCAATCAGAAGGTCCCTGGTTCGATTCTTGGCCTCCGTCGAAACTGATATTAGAACACAACTGTGAACATTCACAAGTGTCTAATAGCATCAAAGCTAAGGTGATTTGAACTATAAACCGCAGATCCCACCGTAATTTGGCAGGTCAATTCCTGATTTGACTTAGAAGTCGACACTAAGATCAATAGCAAGTTAACGTTTAATGAGAAAAAAAAATCGTTTGGACAAAAATGGATTTTAAACAAATTTCTTGCACTATTACTTGCAGTTTATCTCGCTAGATTGTAAAAAAGAGCAACGGCCCTTAATGTCTTGAAATTTCATCTAAAAACAACGAGCCTATTGAAACATAAAAAAGAAAGGAAAAAAAGTAATGAGAAGCCTCCATAAAGTATTTCTCTTAAAGTCTTCCTGGCATCTTCGCAGTCTCTCCTCGAGGGGGGCGCGAAAACAATCACATTTGTTCGCATGTGGACCTAAAAAGCGACGGCCTTTCATCCTCCTCACCTCGACGCACAAAAGCTAATGTTTACAAGGGCGAAAGCGTTGGCATAAAGAGTTGCTCGCCAGACGGAAAGTAATAATGAAGGAAATATTCGAGTGCAAAGGAATCTTAGCAAAAAAGAGTGAATACTGAGAGAGAGAGAGAGAAAGATATATAGAGAGAGAAGATGGGAAAAGGTTTTCAAGCTCGATTCTTTTGTACGAAAGCCACCGATCTGAAAAAGTAGCGATACTTTGCTGACTGCTCAAAGAGAATGTACTGATGCACATTCGCATACACCAACACATTCGTATGCAGAGCATGCATTCATATATATGTTATTGTTGGCTCTTGCAGATGTGTATGCGTATGCTTACGTAAGCAGTTACGGGGCACGCATGCGTATTTGACAATGAAGTTCTTTAATGTAATATACCGCGCAACGATGACTCCCACGTTCCCTTTTTTCTGTTTCTCTCTCTCATTCTCTTTTTGTTTTTCTCTCTCATTATTTTTTTTCTGTCCCTCTCTGTCTCTCATTCTCTCATTATTTATCTCCTCCTCTCTCACTCTCATTCTCTATCATTATTTATCATTTTCTTTCTCTCTCTCTCTCACTCATTCTCTCACTTTCACTCTTAGGCTCACTCTCTTTCCTCACTCTCGTCCCTACTTTCTTTTTTGCTCTCTCGTTCTTTCTCTATTTTTTTCTCTCTCTCTATCATAGTTTCTTGCTTTTCCGTTTTAAAACATTTCGTCAGCTTCTCCTTCTGCGAGCGTTTTCCTTCTCTTTTTTTTTTTATACTCGATGAAACCCTCCAGCGGGAACACGGTCACGTCTCTCTTGACTCGATTTTTTGTCGTTGTCTCGCCACGGCTTGTTTATTTTTCTCGCGTTTCAGTCTCGTCGAGGAGCAATAGCGTTTCGCCTTTAATTGGAGTAGCGACTCTTCGAAATGTACACACATATGCGTATTGCAGCCGCTCGCCCGCCCGCACATACATGCCTGACTTATGAAAAAGATTAAATTATCACATTAGTACGATATTCTGTTCTCACCTTCGTGCGTCCACGTCCGTCTTTATTTTTATTTTATGTTCTTTTTTTTGGGTGGGTGGGGAGCGTGAGAGAGAAAGAAGAGGAAAACCCGAATGCGGGTCCCTTAAATTGGAGGCGATAATCCTATCACTGCGGTTGCCGCAGATTAATTGCGACAACGCGCTAGAGAGGACAGAAAGTTGCTGGAATACTTTTTTTAATTTGACCAGACCTTTTTCCCGTTTTATTTTTATTTTAAACGCACGAGGATTTAATTTTATGGCAATCAAAGTGAATTAAGCTTATTGTTTATTGCCGACAGTGCACTTTAACGAATTAAGCGATGTCCGATAGTGTAGAAATCAATCGAAGCTATTCAACGCCAATGCATTTAATTACGCATGTTTCATCAAATCAATTGGCTGTAAGTGTAAAAAAGTGAATTTTTCCGGCGAACTATGTGTTTGATATCGAAAGCTGATTGTGCATTTGGTTAATTGAACGCACTAGATATAATAAATGAAATTTCTCGTATCAAAGTGTATAAATAGATTTCTTTATAGCTTTGACTTCTTCTGTATTAATAGATATTTCTTTAGAGTATTGACTTCTTGATTAAAATTTATATGGCAGGCGCTCGCTGCATCATCTATTTATACATTTTCTATTGATTGATCCTATTTTCAATTGTAATAGATATATATCCTCGGTAGTAATCCGAAATTCATTACTGTTTTTATCCTGAAATGGTACTATAGCTTAAAAAGTAATTTGATTGATTATTACGTTTTTAGCAATTATTTTGTACGGTTTCATGCACGATAGATTTAACTATGATTTAACCGCACTAAGAATAGTTTGAATAAAATTTTCTCAATGAAATCCGTCGGTTTTATCGAGCTTTTAAAATTTTAATAAACCAAACGGATGTTTTCAGTATTAAAGCAAATTAAACGTCGATAGGTTATTTTAAATAAACGATTTCAAATATTGATAGGTTCATTTAACTGGATGCTTTCTAATATTGATATGTTCATTTAAACGAAAAAAATTACGTCTTTTAGTGCACGTACATGAATAATGGAATGCTCAAATGAACTATTAAATATCTTTTTTTTTAAAAAAGTTTAACTCTCATATGTCACACTAGGAAAAATAAATAGCCTTTTTGAAGAAGTACTATCTTTTTCAATAGTGTATATAACATTAAAGTGTATTAAATATTGTGTATATTAAATATGTGAAATTTTCATCTGGTGTGACTGTTGTGAGAATTTAAAGATGCTCAATTTAAGAGGGTTAAAGAATTTTTTGTTTACATTATAAATAAGGTAAATAGACAAGAACATACGGTATAAGAGGTACTAAACGGGTTATCTACATGCTTATTTAAAGTAACAGGAATATACGCTTAGTCGACACAAACGCAGCTGGGCTTGTATCTGCTTACACGCATATAGACCTGCTGACCATATTGTAAGCCGATTAATGTTCCCAAGATAATATGGATGCCTCGTGTAGTTGTAAGTAGATGTCAACCGAATCCAGCAAGACGCGCCGTACGTCCTTAATCTACTTATGTAAGTCGATACATTGTCCATTGCCTCGGGAACATTCAGCTGTAGGTTTCTCTCCAATCTTCCGATGAATCGATCGAGAAATCTGACTTCAAAAATAGTTTAACGCAGATCTCAAAACTTTTTCCCTATTTTAAAGTAGAAGAGCTTAAATAAAGATTATAAAAAGATACTATATTTTTTATAACTTAAGAGGCTATTGAACGTTTAATGGTTTCTACCCATTTTTTGCTTAGAAAAAAACGTTTCAGACTGAAAATTACATACAATTATATCTAAGTAGTCGAAAGCTGTTTTTAAGAACCTGGACTTAAAATGTTTATTTTTAAATATTTTTAATACCATTTTGGGCTGGAGCTATTTGTTGAGTGTTAAATATAAATCTATTTTATATTCTTTATTTCAATGAATAGGTAAAAACTTATTTTTTATTATTGATGTACTATTTTTAATTTTTAACAACAACATTTAAAAAGACTTTAGTTCCATAGCTTAAGCTCCTAAGACATATCCTAAACAAACATTTTAAGTCTAGGTTCATGAAAAACTATTGAGAATTATGTCATGCAGCTTTCACGCAAGAAAGTTCGGACATTATTTCACATAAGAAAATTCGGCTACTTGTATATTTCAAGTTCTGCATGGAATAACCCCTCAAAATATTTTTTTTTTTTTTAATTTATAAAAAAGAATAAAATAAGATAAGCTTTATACCAAGCAAATAATGAGAAACAATACATTCGGATTTTCCAACGAGAACGTACTCCGATTTGATCGAACAAAACAAAACCTGTATTTTCAATGTTGAATAAAAAAAAAAAGGCAGAGTGGAGCATCAAAATTAAAAGCTGCTAGTAGATACAGAAGAAAAGGGAAGTGGACGAGAGACAGCAATCACTGACGATATCGCGGCCGCCGCGCCGCATAAACAAAAGCCGAGGGAAAGAGAGCCTGAGAGGCATCAAAGAGCGTGGACCACCAGTCTGCCCCTCCCCCGACCGCCTGCCGCTCGCTTTTCGACGATTCGACTTTGCCGGGACTCGAGGATGGCACTTGCGCCTTTGTCGCGGCTCGCTTTGACGTCGACGCCTTACAAACACAGCACTTTTCGATCTTTGAAGGCCATTAAAAAGTTTGCGTTTTTCGCCCACGACACACGCCGGGGCTTCATGCATCCCGGTTCAGCGCGCGCAACAAATTTACCTTTTTAGACAGGCTTTTTCTGTATTTCGCTTGAATCTTTGAACCTCCCTGAGAGGAGTAATTAGAAAGAATAATTGAAGCTCTCGAGTTTAAAAAGCTGCTGGAGTATTTCATTTTCGCCATATATTCGGGCTTTACAGTTGTTTTAATTTAGTTCAAGCTTCGATGGAGGGGACTGTATTTTTAGGTCGATTTGATCTTTGGAATAAGGAATTCAAGTAGTTAGTTTTTTCCTGGCTTAATTCAAAGTTATCTTCAGCTGCTTCTGCGTAACTTTAGAACGATTGATTGAGATATTTAAAACTCCTTAGTCTCATTACGCTGGGGAATACAAAAGTTACTTTAATCAAAAGCAAGAAAAGTAATTTACTACCCTAATTTGATTTAAAGATGAATTTTATCTGCTTAATATATCAACTTTTTTTTATAGTTGCAATTTAATTTCGATAAACGCTATTTTCTGCGTAGTATCATATTGTAATGGATAAGAAAATTTTGCGGGAAATACAAAAGTTAGTTCAATCAAGCACGCAAGACTTAATTAATTTACTACCTAAATCTTATTTATGGATCTGCTTAACAATATATATATTTTTTTTAATAGTTGGAAGTAATTTTGACCAAAATTATTTTTGTGTAGTATCATTCAAATACAAGATAATAAGTAAATATTTGCGGGAGAGAGAAGAGTACAGAAGTGACAATTCATTAAACTCGAATGACGCGAAACTTTATGGTTAATTTATCTGTTGCTGTCCCATTCGAAACTGTTGGAATTTAATTCATGCGAACTCTGACCAACGTCCGCAGATTAAAGCACGATTAATAATTAACAGAACTTTTCCAAGTTTTGTAGCAAAAACAGCACGACGCTCGTAAAGTTTATTAATAAACAGTTATTTTATCAATATCAATTTACTTGAACGGCAAATTAAAAATTCCCCCGGAACGATGTACAACGGGTACGCAATAAATTTAATTGATCGAATTGTTTCCTTAATCAAGCGAAGGGGGGAAAAAAATAGAATTTCCTCGAGATAAAGCATTTAAACACCAATTATCAGGCTAAATCCAGTCGTTCTTAGTAGCTAACTGCGAAAAAGGTGGCGAAGACCGCGGATAACTCAATAACCCGAGAGAAACACTTGCTGAGGCGATAAACGCAGCGGGAAATAAATCGCGAAGTAGTACACGCCGTCGCTGCGATAATGACGAGGGCCCGAAACTTTCTACCTGGCACCGTTCGCTACTCAACTTTTCTGTAACTATAAAAACTCGGAGAAATACTGTCTCTCTTTTTCTTCACCCTACCTGAGGTCGGGGAACGAAAATTTAGTTAGCCAGGTAAGTTCATGATCGGCGCCTGCGTCCGGCTATCAAAACTAGTTAGCTGGGCGTCGAGACACGCCCTTTTTAAGTTTCCGACCGGCGTAGTCCCGGGGGAAGTCGATTGGCTCCTTCTAAGTAAACCGACGCGCGGCTCCCCGGCAATTATGTGCCGCTCGGGATACTTAAAATCGGAATTCGTTAAGAGGAAGCGACGCCGACGCCCCAGAACTATCCCTGTCGCCTTTTAATGGAATTGGAATCCCATTAGGAATGCCGACTGAGTTTACGAACCCGGTCTGGGTGAAGATGTTTCCTGACTTTGCTCGAATTTTCAAGCCTACTTGAATTTAGCTCTGCTATTTTTATGTTCCAAATCTTCAATTTAGATTCACGTGAAGTACTGAAATGACTTTTTTTTAGCGGTTATTACTTTACGTTTTTCTTGTAGCTGTGAAGTGTGTCGAAAGGATTATTAATACTTTACTGAAAATTGAAGCTTCAATGTTCCAAACAAATTTTTTTAATCCTTAATTAATTAACTTCTACAAGTGACTATTGGTCCAAATATGATCTTCAATTTTTCTGAATTTTGAAACAATGTTCTATCGAATTATAGCTGCAGTTAACGCACTTGACGTGACTAATAAAATTACAATCTCATTAAACTGCATCAAGCGCGGATTGAAGTAGCACTAATGTTTTATTCAGAACGCGAATTTAACAACAAAATAATCGTACTATAAATTATTATGCATTATAATGCATTATAATGCGATAACATAATACCAAAAAATTATCATTAAACATTGATTAGAATCGATCCAATTTAATCGTTTCAATAACATTTCTGATAAAAAAGTGTTATCGACGGTGGTTAAAGATTTTATTAAATAAAAATTTATTGAGTACGCTTATCTGTTCACGTATGATTTATCAATGAAATTTAATCTTTCGCTCACGCGTGAATTATTCAAACAAACTATGAATGCTAAACATATGGACCTAAATTCATGAATCTCAAATGAACATTTGCGAGCAAATTCGTCGATTTGCAAAATTGCATTGTACAATTAACAACTCGCGAACCCACTGATTGACGAATATTACGTCCAGCAAAATTATGCCAGCCCTGAATGACGTTTTACTGTAATCGTATCGCGATTTTCTTCATAAACAAGAAGTTGATTTCAAAGTAAAATAAAAAATTTTCAAAAGCAAAATAAGAAATAAAAATGACAAAGGCTTTATTAAACATCGAAAGTTTATCGATTCTGTTACAAGGCAAGGGACGGAACAACTTGCAAGTATGTTGTTAGAAAATTAATTTTCGATCAGTAGTCCGCCATAGAATCTTGGCGCTCGTAAGCAAAAAGGGAGCCTCGAAGTAGTGCTTCGTAAACTTAGCTCTCCTCAAGGAGTAGTGGTCCAAAATAGACCTGCTAAGTAGCAAAAACTTCATAATCAGGTTACACAAGACAAAAAACTTGAAACTTGCACTATCCATCCACATTTTCTTTCGGAGTTAAACTTAAGAATGTATTCTTGCGTAAGCTTTTAAATTTTTTAGCCTGTTTCCGTGCTACCAATTTTATTTTGTTAAACAAAAAAATTCACTGTTCCTTACAAAGTAAATTTTTGACAATTCTTGCCAAAATTCTCTTGCGAATCTATTTTCTTTATTTTCTTTTCTAAGATGTCTTGAATCAGTCACGAAATTCATTACGCGAAATCAACGAATCATAAAAAAAAGTATCTTTTATACTCAAAAGTATTTTGATTTTTTGTTAGTCTTCTGCAATTTTTTTTTGCGTAAAATGAATAGACGTTTTCGCAGGTTGTACTATAAAATATTATTCGATACAAATGCGATAAGTGATTTCCGGCTTGTGGGAGATTATCGCTCGAACGAAGCGAAAAGAAATATACTTATGTATAACGACTTCTCAATCCGCTGAATAAATAAATAAAAATAAATGTATTATTATTCAATTTTATTGCGCGCAAATTAATTTTCAGAAAATCATCTATCATTCAGTAATTGAGAATTCTGTACCCACGAATAATACGTAATTAATCATATCTCAGCCGTAACATCAGAAGTGCATCTAGGAACTCGAATTAATTTTAATTACGTGCACTTGCGCTTTAGATTCTTGTCAAAAGCACGCACGTCTGCGATATAATTGGTTAAAATTGTCAGTATCAGAAATTCCGGCCTTTGTTCGAGGTGTTGCAGTTGCCGTGTTAGGCTGTCACATCGTCGTATCAACATCGTTTGGAGATTAATATATTCTATCGTTACATTAACATTCCCTGCATGATTAATTTTTATTACTCTACTACGTGCACAATATTACCTCATATAATAGTCTTCAATCAATCTAAAATTTACGCACATAACGGCATTATTTAAGGGTAGAGTATGCAATGTATATATGTTAAAATAAAAACTTAAAATTTAAAATGCAAAAACAAAAGTGGCGGCATTTTATCAATAAAAATTTATTTCAGTTCCCTGAAACCTGAAAGTTCAATGAAATATTTTTTTACTGTCAGTTTTAAAATAAAAAATTACAATATTTTTAATTTTTTATTCCTCGATTCCTAAAGTCCATCACGCAAAATTGTTTTGAAAAAGCAAAAAATAACTAAGGATATAAATTCTACAATTTGGGCATTATCCGTACATGCATATTTGTACGCTAATATGTGCATGCATAGCTGGAAGCGGATAAAGTTATTGGATCCGCGCTGAGTAGCTTATAACGCTTTCACCATGGTAACTCGCTAGAAATACCTATACCCAGTGTATTTTGAGTTGATCATCGTCCTCAGCAGAAAATAAACCTGTTGCAGAAACAAACCCTATACCGCAAGCTGCTCGGCTAGAGAGGGATGGATTTTCGACAAACCGGAGAAAATGTATCGAAGGCGTTTACCAGAGGCTGGATTTTGCCAGCTAGACTCTCACCAGAGCTTTTCGATATATTTTTTTTTTTAACGACCTGAAAAAGTTCACTCGTTCCCTTTAAAATTTTGAAGTTGATAAACTGAGAGCATTTATTTTTTACTAATTAATAGAATTTATTAAAATACATTTCAGAATAAGTTGAATTTATTTTTAATTTAATTAATTCTCTTATTAATACCAATAAACATGATATTATTATATTCATTCAGTTCTGAAACGTACAATTAATTCGTTCCACAATTAATTATTCCCGATTTGTTTTTGTTTGTGATCCGTACAATGTACAATGCACTTGAATTTAATTGATCATCTACAATCGATCGAGATTGAATAATTTAATTGTTCCCTTTTTAACAATTGAATTTCATTAATTTAACATCAATGAAAGAAAGTAATACTCAAAGTGCGTTTAAAATTTTAGCAATTGTTTAATTAGCTTAGAGCGCTTCCCCACTCGGCTTCTTGATAAAAAGCAACGATTAAGGTAGACTGACAATTTCATCGTAAAAGAACTGTTGAATAATCGTGTTTACAGCGCATAACATGATCCTTTCTACTGGCGTGAAAAACGAATCCGTCGCTTAATTTAACATCCCGAGAAGATCATTTTTGCAGAGGCGTTGAGGTGGGGGACAAGAGAGACAGAGCGTTCTCCCTTTAAAATCCTCCCAAGGGAATTTTATAAAATTTGCGAGATTCTTTTCAGCACAAGCGTGAAATCTCTGAAAACCCGTGAAATTCTGTTTAATCCTATAAAACGCTTGAAATGTTGAAATACGACGTACATTATTTTCGCCCAGGAGGGGTTAGGCGGCCTTGCCCGTTTGCACACTCACTTCCTCTCTCTCTCTCTTCCTCTCTCTCTTTCTCTCTCACACTCGTGCAAACACACGCACATGCACAGGCAGAACGACAGGGTCAGTCGAGAGTCTAATGCCATCTCCAGAGGGGGATATGAAAAATAAAAGGCTGAGTGGCCAGTGAGAGTGAAGGGATGAGTGTGTGTGAGAGAGAGATGGAGAAAGTGAGAGAAAAAGAGGGAAGGAATAAATAAATAAAGCAACGATAGTGCACTTCATAATTCCAGTCGAAAATAGAAACTCATTTAAGATAAGTCACGAGTCAAGAATGGATATGACACTTATGAGAAGATTATACTGAATGTAAAGTGTTTCAAGAAAATTTGAGTGTTCTTTTTATTAAATGGATGTTTACTATTTTTGTGTTCTTCCATCTCGATTGCGATAGTGTGTGATTTTTTCGGAGCTTCAGTAAACAAAAGTGTTGGGCTTGGAACAATTTTTAGTATTTACATTTATCGGCTTTTCACTTAATTAAAAGGTTTCATATAGGAAGTTTTAACACCAAAATAGGAATCATAATTTCATAAAAAAAAAAACAGAAATGATTCTAGGTTATTGTTACTTTTCAGAAGAAAAAAGAAAAGTAATCACTTCTTTCTAATAAGATAAATGAAATAGTTACACGAGCATTGATTCTGAAATTTTTCAGAGTCAAAAATTGTTTTGAAGACGTATGTATGCCACGCCTACTATTTAAAGCTGAATTAACAAAAATCTACTACAATTAGTGATATTTCACTAATAATTAGTGCAGAGCTCTACCATTTAGTCAAGCTATTTCCATGATTTTTAGATAGATTTTCACTGATCAAACTTAAGAAGTTAAACAAAACTAAATATTTATCTAATCCACAAAAAATGTGAATAAACATAAAGTGATTGAAACATCCGGGGGTGTGACCGCCGTGACGCCAGTGAAGCTATCGCTCGCAATTACGGAAAGGGAAAAAGACCATCTATAATGAGGCAGGAACATCTTCATCGATCACCGTCCTAAAAAAAAACGAGAGGTGAAAAGGCGTCGTGTCCGTTGGTGATTTTTCATCCCGATGTTGATTCCCGAGCTATTATCGACGAAAGTTCGGTGATTCACGTCATCGCTGTCCTGTTGCGCGTCCGTGATAGATTCGGTCGGAGGACCCGCCCGAGTAATGAAGGGTTAAACTCGCTGGACGAACAACTTTCGTTTCCCGAGAGTCGACAGGCATACACGAGATTCCTAGACTCACTTTGATTAAAAAGACAAGTTTGTGTGAGCAGGGATTTCCCATTCGCCATCCACAAAAAGAACAATTTTTTTAAAGATTTGATTTAATTTGTTTATTTAATAACAACTAAAATTAAAAACTAATTATTACAAAGGAATTTTATAAGTCAAGATGTGCTCTTTTTGATATGGTTAAAAAGTGTAGGATATTCTGTATACTAGACCAGCAATAACCAAATACATTCATAAATTTGTAGGATTATTGAAATCCCCTGTCAGTTAACTCAAGCATCCACAGATTTCTTCCCAAGACTTAATTAATCTTAAGAATATCCTGAAATAAAATGTTTTAACCTTGGCGTGATAAAATTCAGCGATCACCGAATTCGTGTTCAGTTACCACAAAAATCATAAATTTATCATAATGGCGTTTCCATAACAGTTAGCCTTCTGTACGTCTGTGTTATCAGCAACCCAGCATACATCCTTTAAAAAAAAAATTACTGTGAAAAATTGCAATTGCTTGAGCGAAATAAAAGGTCCATACTCAACGACGCCGAGTAAACAAACCGGATTACAGGCCATTAACGCGAAATGTCCCCCGCACGCACCGGCGTTACGCGTACGCGGCCTAATGGAGCTATTGGATTTCGAATTACCAGATAATCAGTTAATTAAATATAGTGTAACGCGAACGTTGGACGGGGGGAAGGGGCAGTGAAATTCTGCGGACTGTCCATTTCGATGGTGTTCGTTGCTATTGAAATTCGCCGCGACGATCAATCGTCTGCCGGAATCCCGGGCTTTGTCCCCTCATTTTCGATCCAGCGCCAAAAGCATTATTCTAATCCGTAAAATCTGCATTAGAACACAACATGAGGATCATTCAGGGATGTTTTTAGTGGTGGAATAATATATTGACCAAATCGAATTCATGACAACAAGTCGGCGTTTTGTAATTTTCGTTTGGTGATGATTTAGTGACTGAATGGTTGTTGTTTTGGAATAAGGGTACCAGAAAATATTTAATTAATGCGTTTATTTATAAAAACAAATCTCGTGGGTATTGAGAAAAATTTCTACAAAATTAATTTAATCTAACGTCATTTCCCTTTTAAGTAAAAGCTATTTGAATCGATGCCGAATAATTTAAACGATTAATTGTGATTAAATTGATGATTTTTCTATCGGATCGCTCGAACTTTTTGTTCAATGGTTAACTTCTATCGTGCCACATATGTCGATTTTCGGGAAATGAGATTTGCATTTCCCGCGCTGAATTAGAGTTAATTCTAAACTTGTCAAACAAG
Organism: Sycophila texana; assembly: GCA_035582955.1. NCBI lineage: Eukaryota > Metazoa > Arthropoda > Insecta > Hymenoptera > Eurytomidae > Sycophila > Sycophila texana. The sequence goes on along the minus strand of JAWWEN010000038.1, from coordinate 10,759,791 downwards.
CAAGTGGATTACAGATAACGTTAATTTAGTTTTGCTGTGTGTACATCACTATCTTAAACTTAATGACGTTGGGCAACTGCATATAATGAAATGAAAAGACGACTCGTATAGGTGGTCCTATCTCGCTATTTCCTGGAATTAATTATGCAGAGTGCATATTTGTATGTGCTCGAAATAGTCAATGCCGGAAATTTGTAAATGTTATTATTTGAACTTGTGAGGTCAGAAAACATACCTTTGTAATTGTAATTCTATAATACTACTTTAGCTTTGGCTTTGGACGTATCAGTTATAAACAAGTAATACTATAAGTACATAAAGGTTTGTTAGTAGTTTGATTTCACCTATAATTAATAATAACTGTGATGATGACTACCATAAGTAAAGAATGTAACAACGTCTGATCTGATAGAAGCTAAAACAATATTGGGGACTACGATAATAAAAAAGACAATAACGATGACTGTGACAATTACAAAGGCATGTGCAACTTCGTCGTCAACGATTTTAATGGTGTCAATGATAAGTGCTATAATACCAGAAATCAGAACAATAACAACATTGACGGCTATAATGAATATTTAATTACATTTATCAACGTCGACAATAAGGATTATGATGACGTCAATCACCACTTAGGACCTTGACCATATATCACTTTCTATGAGGACTACAACCACAACTGTGCCCAGAACTATGACCATCAATGGATGGTATCAATAAACAGTTCATAAAAAAGCGAAAAAACAGCTGTCGAATATTAATGCAATATGAATAGTACTATATACGCAGCATAGAGTAATTTTTTAAACAAGATGCAAATTGTTGAAAAATAAAAATATAAAGATATTATCCACTATAACAGAATCGCAGTAGATCAAACCTGGTTTCTTTACATGAAACTGAATATGAAATATTTATTCCGTTTGGAAAAGCCAAGAAAAGATTTACCAACCTTCAAAACTGATAAACAAAACAGTATGATAATTCACAAGTTACCACATCTACATCAGTTTTTCCCCATTTAATAGCCGAAGCAAAACAGGTAGAGGCATGAAAAGCAGTGAACCGTGTTATAACGGAGCCGGCAATTCGTTTCAGCCCTGGGCAAACTTCATCACATCGAGTCAATCGGTAAATCATGCAACTCCAGAAAACTAACAGCCGCGATAATCGAAAGCCCGCCGCGGTGTTATTAAGCGCATCTGCAAAATCGCACATACACGCGTCGCGAGTCCGGCCAGCATGAAACAATTTATCCCGCCGAAGTTTCGCACAATGCACTCGTGCAATAATTATCCGGCAGTCCAGAAAACTCAGTAATTGCTTCCTTAATGGCGGCGAAGCACTTCTCAACAATATGCCTTCGTTACAAACGCTCAATTTGTTATTGCAAATTGTAGCCCTCCTCACTCCCTCCGACGTTAATTGCAGAATCGGCTAAACCAGCCCGGAATTAAGCGCTCTGTGCGTGTGGAACGCAGAATGAAATTTAACGGGTCGGTTGTTAGCTCAGGGTTGTTCGAAAAACTTTCGGTGAGTTCGATATTTTCGAGGGGCTTCGGAGCAATTGGAGGGGAACCGAGTTTGCTGGCTAATCAACGCGCCTGCTTCAGTTAGTCGGTAAATTGGCGCGTAAAACTTTTTCCCTCGGCGACCCCCTCAGTGATAATGAAAGAAAAAAGGTCCACCGTAGTGCAGTGTGCACCTGGATTTTTTTTTTCAGGAGAGTGACAGCTGCACCGAGCAGCTTTTAAAGCATTTTTTGTCAATTCTTTTTTTTATACGTTCCTCCTTTTTGAACCGACAAATCGAAAGAAATCGTCATGATCAATTTGTTAATTGTTAACTAATTCGTTACTTTGTAATTTGTAACAATTGATAGTGCGGTAGTAGTAATCACAATAACAATTTCATTCGATTTACATAAAATGCTTTTACCTCGATAAACGCTACGATGAGGCAGCCGAGAGAACAATTTGTTCTTTTCATTTTCACCGAGGTTGAATGTTTCGCTGAAAATGTTCATATTATGTAGTCCGCGATAAAATCTAAATCTGCGTTATAAAACACTTAAAATGGCAAAAAGTATAAGAGTTAATAGTTTTCGGAGCCAAGTCCTTCGCTGCAATCGGCGCCACATGCATTTTTTTATCTCTAAATTCATTCGAATTCGTTCAAACTAGGTTAATAAGCACTTTGGGCGATTCCGCTTGCATTAGTTGGCCCGAGCGTAAACAGTGGCATGTATATAGGCAGTCGTTAAAAATCGCAATTCCCCTCCACGGCATTCAGTGCCATCAGAATCGGGTAATCATCGAATAGCGGCGATTAACGGGAGCTCGGCAGGATTTACTTTTAATTACACGAGGGAGCTAATATTTTCGAGGGGCTTAGAGGGGAGCGATGCTCTCGGTGAAGGGAGAAAATCCCGCGAGCGCCTAATAAAGAAGAACCGTGGGGCTTGTTCATAGCGCGGGATGAGGAACGTCAATGTTGCGTTGAGTATTTAATAAGGCGAAGTCTAATAAGTTGAATTTACGAGCTAATTAAGTTTCGTTCGCCCGAAGGCGTTTCGGAAACTGTTCACGAATGCTCTTATACGTCAGTGTTGATTCGCCAATTTGTAGCCGCTATAATAATGGATGCGAGAACCCTACGTCTGCAGTCTTATTAAATGTTATTTTTTTCATATGTTTCTTGAAGACAAGCAGATTAATTGTTATCTTCTTATAAATTAAACGACAGTTATTCTTGAGTAAATGATATTTGGAAGAAGGATGCCAGGATCAGACAGGGTTCAGAGTCTGTGGATTTCTCCAAAAAAAAAGAGGCTTTGTTAGGATACCTTTGGGTATATAGTAATCAGTTACAGGAAGGTTCTGAGTCAATTAGGATATTTGGAGCAAGAATTTAATAGGTTAAGCTTAAAATCAGACCCGTCTGACCATACTCGGATGTTTCTACTTAAAAATGTAACATCATTTTTTTCTCTAATATCGAGAACAGCTTAATAAAAGTATAATAATCATTAAATTTTTTAATTATTCAATTACACTATTCAAATAAAAATAAAACGCATACGTCTTTCAATTGATTTTGTAGCTTCTAGAGTGTGGTCGAACGATAGGCGGGGATTTTACTACTCTAATTATAAAAACAGCTTCATGTAGTCACGTCTGACCATACTTGGATGTTTCTACTTAAAACATAACAGCTTTTTAAATTAAATAATCCAATTATAAAAGGAATTTTCTAATTTTCTACAAGAAAGCAAAATACATCATGCCCACGTGGTTCGCAGAGCATTTTCGTTCAAAGAAATGAGTTAACATTGCTCTCTTTCAAAGGCGAACGGCAATTTCCCGCAAACAACCTTAACATAATGCTACCAAAAAATCGCGAGCGAATAGAGCGGATGGGAATAGCAGAAGCTCCGGGCAAAATCAGCTCATTCAAATTCAAACAGCGCCGGTAATTTCCCGCGCGACTAGTCCTCTCTTTTCAGCCCGACGGCGGATCAGCGCCGCAGCAAAAACGCGTCCCTGCAGCTCTCCGGGCTTAAATTCGATATTTACGAATAAGAGGCCGCGAAAAAGGGGCCCCGACGCGCACTGACTAATTCTTCGGGGGAAAGCGAGGCGCTCGTAAATCACCGGCACGGCCCCGATGCATCGCTTTTTATCGGGCGGGGTGACCGGAGCGTTTTTAGCCCGCTGGGGGTCTCGGAGTTTGAATTTTGTTTTATTAGCACGCGTGGGAAATGAGGGAAGGGCGCTTCGAAACTTTTTTTTTTTTTCAAGTGGTATCGGTGCTCCGCGATAAGTCTCGCGGGATTTTTATTGCTCACCGAGAGGAACGATAAAAAAGTAGTAGCGAATACACTGCGCAGGGAGTAGTTAGCGACTGGCGATAGAACTGGGGATGATTTTAAGGAGTAAATTTCCGAAGCTGGTACATAAAAAGGAACATTAAAGTTCCTTAGATTATTAAACACCTCATAAATTTTTTGTCGTACTTGTCACGGTTATTTCGACATTCAACTAAAACAGGCTGTAACTTCGCGTGCACAAACAATAGTATAAATAAATAATAAAAGTCAACTACCGCTCGGCCAATTACAACGCGAAAAAATCGTCAACAATGAAAAGTCGATCAATTTCTTATAAAGGGATGTTTTAATAGATGATGTAAAAAGAACATTGTTTCTTTTATATATTACGTAAGTAGAATCAGATGAATGTGGTAAGCCAAAACTTTTTGCTGTTTTTAAATAAGAATACCTATATTAAAATAAGAAAAGCGATTTGGTATAATTTATTTAATAAAACAATTAATAATAACGTTATAAAGTAAAAATAACAGTTAAATTATTTAATCTTCTCTTATAACATCACTTTTTTGAATGCTCGATTATTTTCTTTTTTATATTGTACAAGTAAACTTAATATAAAGTGTAGAGACATGGAGTAAAAAAGGTTCTAAAAAAGGCAACGGAAAAAAATTGACAAAGAAATGTATACAAAAAAGAAAAATAAGAAACTTCTCAGGATATTACTTCTAAATTCTGCGAGGTCGTATTAGTCGGACGCAGCTATTCATATTGGATTACATTTCTTCATTACACTAAAAGTCCAATATTCATTTTTTTTTCATTTCTTTTTCTTTTAAAAAACTAAAAAAACATTTTTCAAATGAATATGAAAAAATAATTTTTTTTTTTAAGAAGTCGCAGAATTATGCTGAAAAATTAAGAGTTTTAAAAAAATTATCCAAAATATAACTTGATACTTCAGGAAATTGGATCTTCAGGAATAATGTATTTGCTGAAATTGAAACAGTTTGATAGTTTTGCTAATACGTCGATATATATTCGATCGCAAACAAAAGAGCCATAATTGCGGACCGAACATTTTCTCATGCTGGCACGTGTTAAAACAGTTTGTTTGACAGAGTTTACGTTAGCTAGAAAGATCTTTAATTAGGCCATGCGTGATTGTTAACCAACGAATGAGCCAAATTACAGTACATAATTAATTTTTATGTGGACCTAAGGGAACTTGATTTTGAATCTGATAAAATTCGGTGATAATTGAATAAATTCTAAAACAAATTTACAATATTTCAATTACATTATTATTAATATTATATTACTTTTATGATAAAAAAAATGTTAATGAAAACTGATATCATCAATAAATACAATTATATAATATTATTGAACTCACGAACAAATCGTGGACCTCGTATACACAAGCAAAGTATTTTTATGAAAAATATTGATTTGACAAATATAAAAATAAACTCCTATCTGAGCGCAGAGACTCAACGATCTGCATAAAAAGCTGATGTGACGAGGACCTAAATAACTACCCTGAATGATTTAACGAACGTAAGACGAGAATGAAAACCCTCTAAAAATAATTAAGTCAATTAGACTCTCCGGCGGTTATCCGAAAATATCATGCGTCACTCTGCGGGATGTGACAAAACAAAAGTATCGGAATTAATTTACCAAAGACCGAGCACTCTGCGGGACATTTATCAAGCGACCGACTTATTCCCCGGCCCGACGTATCGGCAGTTCGGAAAAATAAGCACTAATAAATATCTGGTGGCGAGCAGGTTTTCAGCACTAACTGCCGTCGCTCCCGCCTCCATTTGCACAAATAAACCATTTCGGCGGCGCGTATATTTCATATAAAAAAAAAGAAGGGAACCGATATCTTCGGAAAATGGAGACGCGGCGACTCTCCGAATATCGCACCACCTTCCATTCACGGCGCGCACGCGCATAAATCGCTCGGCTGATAAGGAATTACAATATTTCGCGCCCACCCCACCTCCCCCAGAATCGTTCGCAGTCAGAACCTCCCAAGCGCGTGCCTTATAGTCGTATACAATGATCAGACCGAGCGAGAGATACCGAAGCGTCGGAAAGCGACGCTGTCGACCGGACGAGCCGACCCGACTTGACAGAGGGGAAAGGGAAAAAGAATGTAAATGAAAGAATGATGTTGGATGTACGGTAAAAAGGTGGTATATCAATTTTCCGAAAGGGATTGTGTGTTCCTTTTTTTTCTTTCCTTTTTTCCGGCGTTTGAAGAAATAGCCTGGAAAAGTGTGCGGTCGACTTTCTTTGAGGAAAAGAATGAGGGCTAATCGAGTTAGGGAAAATTTAGTGGAAATGATAAAGGAAATAAGAATTGTTACTAAACAAATAATTCTTTCTTTTTTGTTTTCCGTAGGTATATGTTTCGAGTAATATTTTTTAAAATTTGTTGTAACAATAATTCAGGGAAAGAATTTATTAAATCATTTTTTTAGCTTCCCATGTGTATAAAGTAATAAAATAAAATCCAATATTTATTTTTATCATAACAATAAACGAGAGTAGAAATTTTTTAAAAATTTTCTTTATAAAGTGTTATGAATAATAAACCAGAATTGCACCAAAATTGCAGTCCGCAAAAAGCTTTCTATTCAATAAAAATAAAGAAATAATTAAGATTTCAATTATTCAGTGCTTTACTTTTGCACGAACTGTTCCTATATTTTAATAAAAAAAAAATCGATATAAAAAGAGAGATAAATTCATCAGAATCAAAGTTAAAAAATTGAAAAACTAAATAATCCTTTTAACTCGTTATTCCATAAACTTTTACCTTATCACCCGAGGAAAATATCTTAATAAAATTATGAAAAAAAAGCATTTCCGATTGCACGGAAAAGTTTCAAGAGTATTTCAGCAGTTGATCAATACCATCGCTCCGGCGAGGATTGCTAAAGCTAAGGCATCGTCAATTCGAACTCACGCAGTAGGTCCCGAATGTTAGGGTATAACTTAAAGCAGATACCGTTTTATTTCCCTTTTGCCGATAAAATCAATACATTGCGGACGAAATCAGCTTACGACACAGGCCTCGCTCATCCGCTGGATGCGGGACACTTTGACGAGACCACGGAAATAGCTGTTGATTGGAATTATTTCTGATATTCAAGCCGCAGAGCCGCATGCCTCGCCTTTTGGCTTTCAATTTTTTTATTAAAATTTCATCGACCTTTTATCCGCACGACCGAGCTCTTTTTTTTCATTTACCCCTTTTCTTTCCAGCCGCGAAAGAATGAACAAACGAAATCGTCGTACAGAGACGACCACCGACTAAAAGCGAAATAATGCAGGGAGTTTTAAGGGCTGCTTTCGAGATTCTCAGTGATCATCGGTTTAACGTTGATCTTGGCGGCATGGATGGACGAATTCAATTTGCTTTGGGTGCAGGTCGGTGAATTTTTCATCGCGATTAAAAGTGGATTTGTTAAATGGTTCGTGGATCCAATAATCCTCATCGACTTCCGATATCACACACATTAAATTTTATTTTGCTGCATTGATATCCAGACGCAGGTCCACAAGGTACTTCTTCCCTTTGGTATTAGCTGGAGATTGGCGTATTTTAGTTTATTTTATTTATTTTTTTTTTATGGGAAACTTTCTTCATTGCATGTCGCGATGGAATTAACAATTGAGCAGTAAAAAGTAATAAACTCTCATGTAACGTCAATATTGTTGATGATAAAAAATAAAAATTTAATAATGCGTATGTAACTGCGAGTCAATAACAGATTGTTTTATTGAAAATATAGAAGACTTTATACCTACGTCGTATTAAAAAAGAAAAAAAAAATACTCATAAATAAAAGAGTCGAGGGACAAGTAGAGTTATTGAGAAATAGTAAGACAGTATATTTTATCAGAAACACAATTCAAATATTATCTACAATTTCTTTTAATAAAAAAAACGAAAATTAAATTAGATTATGTACATGATTTAACATTTGTTACTTTTTGAATTTTTTGCGAATTAAATGACACTAAAATAAATATGTCATCACCAATAGATAAGGTCAGTCTCTGGTCAGCCAAAATTTAAAAAATGTTTTTTTTTTTTTTTAATCTAAAATTTCAGTCTTGTAACATTATATCAGCCAACATAATTTTATAAACTATTAAAACTTGAAAGTTCTTAATTCGTATTTTTTAAAGAAGCTGAAAAATGGGCAGATAATAATTTAAAGACACAAAAAAGAAAATAAGAAAGTTCAGAATCTCTTGCAAATGGTAAAAGTAAAGTTGAAAATTTTTTTTAAATACTATCGACTAAAAGCTTTTTAATCAGTAGAGAGAGTCAAGTTCGGTCAGACGCATGTATTCGAAAAGAATTTTTACTCATTATAGTCCCTAGTCTTTAAAAAAAGGACTTTGCATAAAAGAAAACACAATTTATTACTATTAAAATATTCTTTAAAAATAAACGAGACTCTGAAGTAGACAATAAACAAACTCGGACGAGTTCTGGCTGAATCATTGCGTGAATTCAGTATTCATTTGCGACTTAATCCAGCGCTACTATCACGGGCAGAATCTCTCCAAAATACTTAAAATTTTAGTACCTGAAAATATCCCCGAAACTTTTACCAGAAACTTTTTGCTAAATTGCCCAACATTCTTCCACCGTATAAATTAAGTAACTATTTTACATAATCCCGTTCCGCATTCATTGCTCGCGTAAACTTTGTCGCTCCTCCTACGCACGCGTGCACAGATGCGAAAAAAAAATAGAAAAAAAGTATTTCGTTACTTAAATAATGCGGGAAGCAGGTGATTCTGCATGAAGTGAGTATTTTCTGTTTTAAATATGAGAAAAAGATGAAAAGGCTAAAAAATAATGTACACATGTAAGTAGTAAAAAAGAGAAATAGTAAAAGAAATAAGAACAACAATTTTAAATAAATAATAGAAAACAAATTTATTTTACAATACCAATTCAAACAACACTTCGAAAAATAAGAATCAGATCGACCTTTTATTTATAATTGACTATGGCGCAGGAGAAAATGAAAGTCGCGTCTCGTTTCGCTGGCGGGTAAACGTCTGGTTGCTGAAGGAGGAACAAGTGAACGCACGTCGAAAGCTGCACTCGACAGCTCGTCACGCCTTTACCACCGACGCTGGAAAATCGGATGTTGAAGCTGCCGCTGTTCGAATTTTTCCCTGATAGCGATAATATCATGCGAATTTTCTGATAGCCGAGAATTCCGTTTGGTTAAACTTAGATGGGAATTAATTATACCATCTTTAACTTACACTGATGATAAACACAATTTCATTTGTTAATAGTTAGTAATACTGGAAACTAGAAAATTTGCAATAATTTTGTTTGTTTATTTTTTTTCAAATATAAAGGAAAACGTTTAAAACGCAACTTTTTCATTAGTCAATTGATTATTTTTAAATAAATTTTAAATTGTTGTTGATTTGGAGTAAACAAATGTTTGTATTGATACAAATTTATTATTGTCAACTTTATGTTTATGATTTTATGAACGATGTCAGTTTATCTTTATAGCAGAAAAAATTTAATAAACGTTCTATTTTATTTGTGAACATTTTTTTACGGAAAAGCTAATACCGTTAATATCAGTATCTAATGCAAGTTATGAATTTAAATGCTCAGATTAAACTCCAGTGTACCTTGAAATCTTCATTCACGGCCATCCCAGCAATGCTAAGAGGTTTATTGCGATCAGTTATCATAAAGTGTTGGCTTATCAAAATTCAAATGTATGTAAAGCATCGTGGATTCTTTTAGATATTCTGCCCGTATCCTTGAATCGGAGAAGTTGTCGTGAAGAATAACAACGTCAATACATTTTGTACCGAGATAAAAAAAAATTCTTAATTTTATTCTACGATACTTTAAATAATGGCTTCGTATATTTCAAGACAGGAAAAACTTTGATCGTTTATCCTTTTTCACTTTTTTTTTTAATGCAATTACTTAGAAAAAAAGCTAATCTGACAAATTACAATTTTAAAAAATATCATGTTTTCTTGTAAATTCTTTAAAGGTAATTTTTTTTTTAAAGAAAAATTTAAAAAATGCACGTACTTAATTCATTAAATGTAACTTATTTTAAAATAATTTCATATTATTTTAAATTTATAAAAGTTTTAAAAAAAGTAACGATGTATTCTTGGCTTTAATTATACCTGTCCTCGAATGTTCACCTCATTGGAGGGGTGCGCACTAGAGTTCCTCGACGGTCGTCTAAGTAAGGCTGGAATATCTCGATCTGTAACTGCACGCAGCGTCCGTATCTTTGTATTCAAATCAACCAGCGTTGGTCGAAAAAAAAGGCGACCCGTCGACTGCTATGCCAGAGCTCGCATCTCGCCTTACCTTCGCCTCCCCTTCGCTTTCGCAGGCCCAATAAACTTTTTTACAGTCCAACACGTGCGGACTCGCGTCGACGGCGCCGCATGCTTTTTAATATCGAAAACTTATTTCGCGCAAGTTTGAGCCCTTCCCGAAAACCCATCGACCCACTCTTGGCTTTTATTGCCAGGACACACATGCGCACGCGTAGGCGCATATGTGCCCGGCGCGAAATTTTTCGAGGACGACGGGCACGCCGACTGAATGCGGAATGCCGTGGAGCATCGCGAAAAAAAAAATTAACAGCCGGTCGTTCGACCGTATAGACGCCGTTTCGCGAAACAGCGAGTGGTTTCGGGGCTGCGAGGCTGTTCTTCCGGCGGTTGAAAAATTAATGGTCGAATCGATTCGCGTTGAAATGTTTGGCGACTGTTCGGGGGACGCATTGGCACTGCTCTTTCTGCTGAGGAATTCTCTTTATTGAGGGATAAATCACTAAATGTTTAACTTTATTTAGCAGTAGGGCATAGGGGTTCTTGAATAAGTTGATCAGTCATAATGAGATGTGGATGTTGAATAGACTTATTCTACTTAATTTACTGTTCATTATTCAACGTATTGTTGCTTACACTATTATTTTATTCCCTCGTCTAAGAAATGAGCGAAAATGTATTGAAGAAGTGATGATTAACTTGAATTATGTTCACGATTGAAAAAATTTCAATTTCTGCGATTTTTTGATTTACACTCGCCAGTAGAAAAGGTCGTGGCATAGTCAGACTTCGATTAAAACCTACGCAATTCTATCAAATTGTCATTAATAATCAATTGAACAATAACATAACTTTAAATGCAATTGAATACACGCTGTTTTTCATTATTCAAAATATTATTTTTTGTTATATTAACAAAAATGTTGTTTTAAATTTTAAACGTAATACTGTACTTTATTCAAATTATTTTCCAAAAGCAAAATTTATTGCACCTTACAGGATTAGATTTTAGCTTAGATAAACGCACTTTTAAGAGACATTATATTCTTCGGTAAGATGAAAGGTCTTGACTGCAGTTGATGTCTACTAAATTTCCATCAGTCAAAACTCTGGAGTTGCGTCGAGGCTCTCGACTTTGTACGAGCTCACGGACTTTGTCGGGATCCTGTTTCATCTCAGTGGCTTCAGAACATCTTCAATTTAGATAACATTTACTTGACTTACAATAGAAGTTAGCTTCACCATCATTTTCACTCACTAATTAAATAATCACTTTAGGTCTTCATATTGGTAGGCTGTTAACATTTGCACAGTAATAAAAGGGTGTTGCTAAAAGTACTTTAAACTTCGGCATCTTAAAAAATTAAAACTTAATTTTCTTTATGGGGTATTTTATGTAGACAGAAATTAATCTAGACTACCAAGTTTACGAAAACTATTTTAGTCCTTTTATAAATAAATTTTGGAGCTACAGTCTTCGTAGGTTAACAAATTCACGGAGGTATACTTACTTTTATTTTGGATGAACATTCAAAACTTTGCTCCTACGTTAATTTTGATAGTTTGCTATACGGAAACATTTCCAAAACTCCATATAGAATGAAAATTATATCAGTTAGTAAAATTTAGTTTTTAATATGTAAACATACTGTACGATACTGGTCCAGTATGTTTTGTTAAGAGCTTCATTTAAATTTATTTCAAAACTAACAGTGTGTAGAATAATAAAAAAATATATGCAGTACATTTCGAGGCTCTATTCACTGTTTTTTTTAATATCGTAAACTTTTTACATTGAGCACTTGTACTATATCGTCATTACGATACCAACGTGAGTAAAATTTTTACTGTGTTTTGTTACTTTAAAATTTTTTTATTTTACGCACTGTTTATTAATACAGTTTTACGTAATATATTTAAGAGTCATACAAATATCGGAATTAATATTCATTTAATGATAATTTAACGAAGTTGATCACCACTGCATTGATAAAACTGTAGATATTTTCAAAAAAACTGTCTTCCATTAAAATTTGAGAAAATTAAAGAGGCCATAAATTTGACGTTCTTTACTAACAACATTTCACACTGATTTACGCTAAATGACTAATTCATACCGCATTCATAATTACATAATATTTGTAATGTAAATGGAGTCATATTATACTCCTAATTTAACTTTCATTCAAAGGTAAATTAAATAAGGATCAAACTAATTTTAAATTTTAAATATTCTTTTTAAACAGTATTTAAAAGGCCGTTAAATTTGGAACATTATACAAATTTTAAAAAGGTCAATTAAGTAATTCTGCTAATTATAAAAATTAAATACCTCTAAATTTATTTTATTATTTTTATCATTATTCTTTCAATTTTTCTTATTACTTCATAATCCACAGAATTTGAATTTTTATTTGAAACATTTTAATTTAAAAATGATGAAAATTAAACTTAAACTTAAATTAAAATTAGAATAGCTAAGAACTTTTTATAAACTTGCCTCGTTCCTTCTAACAAGTTTCATTTATAAACTTTTTTAAACACGATTACAATATTTTTCATGTAGAAAATTAACCTTTTTTCCCACCAATTACGTAAAACATCCTTTGAAAAAAAAAACTCGATTAAACTTCCGAAAAATTTCGATAAGACAGGCTGTATCTTATCGAACCCCGCTCGAAACTTTAGGCATTACTTTCCGGGGAGAGAAAAAAAAAGGAACGGAAAAATACTTAATCCCCAATCATTCAAATAAACGCACCGATAAATTTCAACTTTCGCCAGGTCATCAGTCACCCTAAAGACCTTATCTGCATGTGTAAAATCTGAGGGGTAGGAAAAAGTCCTCGCTTCCCATGAATAATACACGGATGACCAAGACACTCCTGCCCAGCGGAAACCTGTCTATCTGTCCCGGTGGGGTGCTTAGTCCGTGGTCGGGCCGACGCGTCGCTCACCTCCTCCGACCACTGCCCATTGTCATAAGTGACGTTAAAGGCGGCTGACTTTTTAGTCCCTCCTGCTGATTAAATTCGTGAATTCGTCGGGTTTCCCCACGCGAACAGCCGGATTAATTTGCGGCTCGGCAAAGGGATCAACTTTCGTTTTTTTTTCCTGCGAATTTTTTAATGAGGAAATTTTTTATGACATCTGGATAAATATGTACCTTTTTTGCTGCCCTCCCCTTGAATGGTTTAATTACAACTGAAACATTGTTGTGGTAATAATCTTATACATTCAGCAAATTTTCTAATATTTTTTTCTCAGTGCATTTATTATTGTACAAAAATAAGAATAATAAATCTGTACAATTGAATCTAATTAAATTTTATCTCAAGTTAAAAAAAAATTTAATCAAAAAGTCGTTGTTAACTGCATAGATCAATTGAAAAGCAAATAAATTTTTTTTTATATCCGTTTATATGTCCTTCAAGAAGGAAATGTTGTTTATCTGTAATTCTCACTGAACTTAATTCCCCCCTAAAAAAAGTGCGAGGCTAATGCTTCACGAATCCGTGAAGGGTTAAACTTTAATTGGCTCTCACTGAAAAATCTATAGCGATCTTTTCTGCAAGTGCAGCAGGTTTTCGAGTGCGCTAATTACTTGGACAACAGAGTTTAATAGTACGAGGTAGATTCACTCTGGCTTCTTTCGAGCAAAATCGCCTGAGGCATTTGTCTTGCTAATTATTTATATTTAATTAGATGGAATTAATAAATATGAATTCATTATTTTTAATTTTATTTTAAGCATCACTAATTCAAATTTAAAGTTGTTTTTTTTTATTTATGACAAATTAATAATTTTTAATAAAAATCGATAATTGTCATTCAAACTACTTTTTTCAAGTTCTTAATTTGAATCTCATTGAAACTACTTTCTTCAAGTTCTTAATTTGAATTAAATAAAACTGAAAAAAACTTATTCGCAAGTAGATAAGGTCAACCTGCTGTCAGCCAAAGTTTAAAAAGCTACAAACCCATCGATAATTTATTTATAGACTAAAATATCAATTTTATTTCATCAAATAAACAGATATAATTCTAGAAATAATTAAATGTTGAAAAGAAGCTTCCAAGTCCCGCTGTTTAATAAATGTTTAAAATAAGCCTTTTCCTACTCCAGAATTCTGGCGTAGCTAGACACAGCGATTCCCAAATTCACTCGCCTGTGTGACCGCTCGATCAGTCTCGGGGAAAAAATAGTGGTGATTCAAGATTCCCAATACCCTGACGAGATTTATAAAATTCTTATAGCCGTACATTGGCGAAAGAAGGAAAAAAAGAGAAACCGGACGGTCTTGTGGCAGTCACCGCTGATGGAATACGGAGTCATGTAAAATTCATGTGGGAGTAGATACGTGGAATCGCGGAGTCGGGACTCTAACCCCTTCCTAGTCTCTATCTACGTGACGTGGATTTTACCTGTGATTTTTACTATGTAGATGTATCGGCCTCCCACCGTTCCAGTGGAATGATGTAATTATTAGGGCGAAGCCGTGATTGAAACTCGCCCGGAAATCGAATTTCACTGTCGATTCCCGGCATCTCGTATGCTCCTTTGTGCACAACCGCGAAAATAATTTCGATTCGACTTGAGTTTTCACTCGAAGGGCTCGCTAAGTCGTTTGATTAATTGGCGGCAGAAGTGAAGACTTACAAACAATTAACTTATTCGCTATAAAATTGTTTATTGTAATTTAATCTTTGATGTGTATTGTTTAATGAATTTAACAACTTTGTTTTCCTATAAAATAATATGGTTGTTTACTTTTGCTTAGAAATCAAATTTCTATATTTTAAATATTTACAAAAAAAGGTGCGGTATAAAGTATGTAGGTTTAAAAAAAACATAAAGTCACTCCTGAAATTTGAAGCTTCAGATACCCTTGTAAACTTCGCGGAATACGAATAGTCCAAGTTTGTTGTTCAGGTGTGCTGGATGGAATTTTTCAAACGGAAACAAAGCACGCCAAGGGCATAAAAACTCCAGCTCACTTTTTCTCTAAAATATGCCATCGCTTCCAGTAAATAACTCAGATTACATTTGAAATCAAAATGAAAAAAAAAAGTAAAAAATTCCTGGTTATTTTTTTTTATCAAAAAAGCCTATTTTGTCAGTTTAACAAAATGTTATATTACAAGCAAACTATTAAAAACTAAAAAAATAAGAGGCTTGCCCGTATAAAAAGGAATCTCCTTCATTAAGTATCATGATATCCTTTAGAAAAATAACGAATGCAGTCGAGCTTGAAAGTAGGTCGCCAGCGATTTAACCTGCGCACCGTACTGATACTCTACCGAAGAAAGAAGGTAAAAAAAAACAAATCACGCGAACCGCAACTTCCTGGTGCACGCGCATGTCCCTTCTTGGTCTCCACGAAAAATGCATATCATCTGGATGGAAGCCTAATGGGGAAAGACATTCATCTTAGAAACGAGTCTTGTCCCTTCGAGTTCTTCGCACGCCTAGCGCACGCACTCTGAAAAATTGTCTGCCTCACCGCGTCTTCTCCGCTGACTCTCCTCATTTGTGGACTGGAGAAACGCGCGGAATTCGTAAAGTTTTTTCATTTGTCGTACACTTTTAGGCCTTCTAATGAAACATTTTATAACGATCCGCTTGCGTTGCGTAATTGTTTAGATGCTAGTTTTTTCACTGTTAATTTTATAGGGGGAGAGAAACTTTACAAAGAGTACCGTCACGAAATATATCGATCGCTTTCATAATGGATTTTACATTTGAAAAATTAAAATTCTTGCAGTGATCCAAAGAGTAATACTTACTCAGTGCCTCATCGATTTTAAATTCGGCTCTGATAAAATCATCTACCTTAAATTCTACAAAAATAGGAACACTAATTTCGCAAAGATAATAAATCATTATGACGATAACCAGCGACTTAAACTGGTTTCTTCACCATTAAGTATGTGGGTATGAATACTTGCAAATGAAGTAGGCAAAGTCAACGTGTGATCAGCCGCGAGATGCGATCTATTCATTGACCGTACTCCAATCGGTGTGGCGAAAATTTTCAGTGGGTTTATCAATTATGAGTTGCAGCAAATTCGCCCGGGTTCCATAGGCATCAAATTTTCAAAAATTCGCGCCAGATCCTGACCGCGGGGCCTTTTTTTGCTCGCTGGTGCACACGATTGCCTGTGGTACATGCCTTCGGTCTGGCCATGCGAAAAAAGGTTGCGTTTGGTTCGCGAAGGACAGAAATCGCTGGGGTGGAGTGAAAAGGAAGGTAATTTATTTGCGGCTTAACAAAATGCGATGACCTGCAGTTTGCCGGGGGTATATAGGTTACGCTCGAGCGCGCGCTTTCTCACCTGGGGAAACTTTTATTCTGGCTGCGAAATTGATTTCGTTTTCGATAATCATTGTGCGGTAATTTATTACTCGATATCCATGAGAATAGAACGGTTTGAAAAATTGAATGATAAATGTCCCTATTATGTATGTATTATGATTGGGATTCCCAGTGTTCATTATTACTGATACAAGTTTCCTTTTTTTGGTAATAATAAATAAGTGGAGATAGGAGCATTCCAGGACTGTAGGTTACAAAAAAATTAGATCAAATTGTACTATTTGAAATATTTTATTAAGGAAGGTGTTGAAATTTTATTCTTAAAAAATTGGTTAATATATTATTTTAATATTGAAAACATCCGATTATATCCATTACTTCTTTAAATGTTGTTCATTTTTAACAATCTTTTATTGGATTAGTAGCTGCTGGCTATATTTACATAAAGTTTTAGTCTCGCAATTACTTTTTTTTATTGTAAATGGAAAAGAAAATCCCTTCTTACGTTCGTAATTATTTTTTATTAACGTTTTATTTTAGAGGATGTAAAAATAGTTAGCAGTTTAAAATGGCCACAAAACGCATTTCACAATATCAATAATAAAAAAGAACAACATTTATATCTGAAATTTTACTGAATCGTATAATCGCGTATGTTCTTGTTATAATTTTTGTTTTTTTATTTAAAAAATCTTAACAGAATCCTGCATCCAACCTTTTTATACAGCCCGTCAATGCGATAATGACGAAATAATATGAGCCTGGTAGAAAATTAATCATCATTTCTGACCGACTCATTAATTTTGATTAATTATTGACCAAACATTTAATCATAAGTTGGAGAGAAATTAACTCAGAATGTGGTAAAAACGTAATGATTAGCGAATAGATTGAGTGTGTCCGGATCTTCGGATTATGGATTTGGCTGAAACAGTAGTATATATTTTTATATTCATAAAACGGAAGGAATTGAAACTTTTAGTACTTAGTGTCTAACAGTTGCTTTTATAAGTTTGCTACGCTAAGAAATGTCAATCCAATCAACAATGATTTATTAACAAACTTAAAGATTTCATAAGCATTTAATTTGCTCTATTTCGTTGCAAATGTATGAAGGGTGTTTATCTTTGATCATCCCATAAATTAACCAGTCACCAGGAAAATAATCATATTCTGTTAAATTTCCGGTTAATCTTCCACCAGGGAATTACGAACGCAATTCAAATATCCGACGTTCAAACGTCTCAATGTCGCCCTATTCTGCCCAGGAAATTCATCATATTCTGTATCAGAAACCGTCGCCAAGGTAAACGATACTTCTGGTCAGAATTTCAAGCATAGGTTACCAAACCGCAGAAAATCAACCATTATTATATTAAAATCCCGATTAACCTGCCACCAGTGAACTACCAAACGCAATTCAAATATCAGAAAATTCTCAATTCCCTCTGAACTACCGAAATTCTTCAACTCCAGCAAACCTAATGCCCGAACTCCAGAGCGCAGCTGAACCGGCGCGCCTCAGAGGAAGCGAGTAAGCGAGCTAATGGAGCGCGACGCTCCGTCAAAGTTCCCTCGGAAAGAATCCGCCGGTCGCGTGTGCATAAGGAAACTCGCGGGAGCGTGACACGCGCGACGCTCGATTCGCATGCAGAGGCTCCTCTCCCTTTGCGGCCGGCGCCGCGGATGCGCCGGGGGTCCAAAGGCAAAGGGATGCGCGTCATAAAGGAGGCGCAGCCGCCCCGTCGTCGCGATATTGACGCCGACGCCGCGGCGGCCTGGGAGAGGGTGGGATATGCAGGGACGCGCTGCGCAATCTAAACGGGAAAGACGTGCCTAGCAGGAAGAGGCCGACGCGCGGCTGTCCTGTTGCGGTCGCCCGGCCGGATACCTCGGATGCCGGCCAGCGAAATGCGTCTCTGATCCTCTTATTCTCTTTGTCGCTATCTTTGACCTACTTTTAGAAACGGAAAGGGAAGGAGGGGGCGTCGTGATGTTCAGCGCCTCGATACCGGCGCTTATCGCTCCTTGTAGCGACGCTTTTGCGAGGGACTTTTCCTCCGGGTGAGGAGAAGCCTCCAGGCTGTTTTTTTTTTTTTTTTTTTTTTTTTAAGCGGACGCGTTAAGAGCCGAAACGTGATCGTTACCTCGTATTTACGCCGATATTTTGTACATATCATCTATCTTGGAGCCCCCCGCCCCAAGTGGAGGGAGGGCATTGCATTCGTACTGAAATCTGATTATTCTTGGGAAAAGGGGCTGACTACTGCGGAGTTTTTTTTTCTTGGATTGACAGTCAAAGTTTGAGGTGTACCGTTTTTTTTACGTTTTAGAATAAGTAAAGCAGAATAAGTAAAGTTTAAATGAAAAATATTTGCAACGACATTCTTTTATTGTTTTCTATTTATTTTATTCTTTCGTGTAACAATTAATCACTTTATGAGTGAAAATTTATTTAGAAAGTGATGATTAATTTGAAAACTTGAATTATGTTCATGATTGAAACAATTTCAATTTTTGCTAATCTTTTAGTACAATAAATATTTGTACAATAACTAAAGTAATAATAAATAAGTACATTACGACAATTAATATTTTACCACAGTAAATTAATTCATAAGTAGAAAAGGTCAGGCTGTAGTCAGCCATACTTTAAAAATTAATAAATTCATTAAATTTGTAGTGATAATCACTTTTACTTCATCAGTTCAACTACGTCATAAATCTAAATGCAATTAAAGCTTAAAGTAGTTTCCAAATTGCAATCATTAAAGATATTTCATTTGACACATACATGAGTACAAGTAGAGTAACTCTCTGTTATTGAAAAATGGTCATATGATATATTCGTATCAAAAACACGACCTATATTATCTATTAAATTAATAATTATTAATAAAAAATGATAATTAAGCTAAATTAAGTTTATTCTTCATCCTACATTTTCCAATTTTTAATTTGATGAATTAAATGAAACTGGTAACAGTTTATATAAAGTATAGATAAGGTTAACATTTAGAAATTTTTTCCTTCCTTAAATTTTCTTTTAGATATGTAAAGTTAAGGAAAGCTCATTATTTATACTGATACTTTTAAAAATTATTATTTTTGAGAAAAAATTGCCACGAGCATTTCCCTCAACTTTTTTTTTCCCACGTTCCATTATAGATAAGAATTATATGTGTTGGTCGAAATTCGCACTCAAGTTCAGGCCGATAAAAAGCTGCCCTAAAAATATTCTAAAATATGCGCGAAAAAAAAGTAAACGAGCTTATATAGAAGATAACAAGGTCTCAATAATTTACGACGCAAACCAACCTATCATTGTTTAGAATATTTAAAAAAAAATTTAATCCGAATTTAAAAAAAATGGAAAAATGCATATTTCTTTCGATCTTAAGTTTAACCCGTGAAACCATTACACGCGACGGAATAATTATCACCATCTAGTGTTGTATAATATCAGTTCATGATGCTACGCCAGTTTTTGCTCACATCGCTTAGCTACCGGGAGTGCACATTAACCCATTTCGGGATGACTACTTATTGATAAGTGGGGTGGCACTCCGTTTTAATAACTACTCTAGGAATCGTTATTAACTTGTCATCGGCTATAAAATCACGATTATAGATTTGCCCATTCGAACCATAATGCAAGGTGGAAGTGCTCAAAATTTCAGCGAAGCGCGTGAGCCTGAGACCACTGAAAATTTTATTGATTATGTATTATGTACAGGATCCTTTTAAAACGTTTCCGTCTGCGAACGCTGATGCCGAAGCCATTTATATCGTGAATTTGCAGAATCGCTAAACTTTCCAGTCACGCACTTACCTTTCAAAAGTCGATCGAAAAAAAAGAGTAGGGGATTCGGGGGGAAAAAACGTTTGCTTCGGATGATTATTGATTTTATTTCCAAGACGTGACTGTCTCTCTTTGTAATTTTTACAAGGGAAAATTTAAAGTGCGGTGTATGAACAGAAAAAGTTCTGTTTAAATGAGAATTTTTTCAAATTTTTTTTATGTTCTGAAATTTTTATTAGACATACGTTTTAATATGAAAATATTTTTTAATGATTAAATTCTTGGGGTGCAATAAGAATTGCAGCTGCATTGTTCTTATAAAATAATTTTATTATTAAATCCTTTCAGGTGATAATATTTTTTTAATTAATCGGCCACCGTTTTTAATTTTCAAAGAATTTTAAAACAATTTTTTAAGCTTTTATTTTTTTATATTCGTTCACCTGCCATCTTCATTCAAGATTTAATTTTACATTTAATTACCAACGTTAGCAGTCTCTGATTGTTTTTTTTTAAAGATATTTGTATTGAAAAATCTTTGCCTTATGTTAACAATGATATTAGATATTAACTTTTTTCAATTGAAAACTTCCAGGTAGCGATTATTCGCAGCAGATGCAGATTTATAGGCGTCGTTCCTATTGACCTAAATTCATACCATACATATTTTTGTTAAGATTTACTCTCGTTCTCGCTGTTCTTATTAAGTCCCTTTTTGCATCAATTTTTAAGTGAATATTCTTACATTTTATAAATAATTTGGAAATTTGTAAATATGTAATAATTAAAACAAAATTTTTCATTTATAATAAAGATTTAAATAACTTATTTGAATTTCATGGCAGAGTGTTAATAATATTGATATAATAAATTGTTAACGAAATAATTCGTTGTATAATTAATATCCGTAACGATGTTTCAATTTTATACTCTTTTATTATTAATGCAGACGTTGATGTTCCTTGTCCATGTTTCTTTATCAGGAAGTTGATTTATAACTCTATTATCTCTAGGTGAAAAGTTTTAAGGTCTTCATTTACTACTCATGCTGGAGCTTCGAATTTTTTCTTTTTTTTTTAATAACCATTTTTCTTCATCACTTTTGGAAATTAAATTATAAACAAAGTTTAATACTCAGAACGCCAGTTACTAGTGAAAAGCACAATTTTTTGCACCTTCACGTGCTATATACACATTTTTATGGAATACTTGTACCACCTTGTGCGGGAAGGTTTGAACCTAATTTTCCAGTTAACGTGTAATATTAAAAAAGATATTAAAAATTAAAATCAAATTAACAACTGTTTTCTCAGTATGTAGGAAACTGTTTGATGAGGTTATTTTAACTGTATTATGATAAATATAATAGGGAACTAGAAAGGAGAAACATCCGAGGACAGTCCGGCATACATTTTTAAACTTTTTGAAAATTTTCTCTTCGGGTAAACGGATTATTTTTTTTTATTTAAAATAATTTTTTTTCGTTAAATAAAATTAGTAAGACCAGTTTTACACCATAGATTTTAAAAGTAATTGAATCACATATAAAATAATATTTTGTACTGGATTCATTCGATTCCGATTACTAAAAGTATCATAGACCGCAACAAATGTAAACAATGTTTCTGAGTGTCTGTGCAAGAAATTTACAAACAATGGTTTAATATTCACTCTCGACAATTGCAATAGTCTCAAATAATCGTCGAAAATTTCGATTACAAACGGTATAACGGGACAACAATCGGAAAATCTAAAAAAAAAAATGATTAAGGGCAATCGAGCGATTAAACAGCACGAAGTCATCATTTCGCGGACAAAAAGCCAGTCGGAGCAGTCGAGCGAGCCCCGATTTCCAGCGGCAATAACCGTTACTCGCTCCACTCGATCGCTACACTCATCCGAAAGTCGATTCCCCGATAAAAATCTGTCGTAATTAAAGAGAAAAAAAAAAGGGAGAGGGGGAGAGAAGTGGAGAAGAATCGCAGAAGGATCGAGTGAAACTAAAGTGAAAAAAAATTTTCTGTTTCAGGCGCAGAGTAGTCGGGCGGCGAGGGAGCATCGAGCAGCCGGCGGGGGCGAGAATCGGGGCCGGCGCCTCGCGCATGGGGAGAAATGGTCCTCGAGGCGCCGACCGTGTCACGGGGCGACCGCCAGCAGCAGCAGCAGCGCCGGCAGCGGCAGCGCCACGACGTGTCGGCGCTCGCCCACTGCTACCGCCTCCTGCTGCTCCTCGGCCTCGCGCTCAACTGCCTCGGACCCGATCGTGAGTTATATACACGCACATATATACATTATCCTCGGAATTTTTTAAATAAAAAATGCCTCGCGGGTGCGGTAGCCCAATTGCACGCCCATTTTTATTGGGTGCCTGCTGTTCCTGCTGGAATTGGATTCTTAATTTTTTTTTTCACGTTATTAAGCATTTCGACGTTTAATGGCTGAACACTTATTGAATTATGAAAGCGATTACGGATGCGCGAAATGTTCTTCGTAATACAATCGATCGGATAGTTTAAATTTTTGCGAGGAATTTTGAGAATCGCTGAGTGGTTTCGCTGAGCAATTCATTCCATTAATCATAGAAATTCTGCTGATGTCGCGAGTACTTTATCTTGATCCGGTTGGGTATTTTTTATTCAACGTTAATTAACCCTTTCGAGCACTAATAGATTATAATCCTGCAGTTAGAATAATAAATGTTTTTGCCCTTGCCTTTTTTTATTTCCAACTATTTTATTTATTCACAAACAGAAGCACAGTATTTATTTATAAAAGCATTTCTTGGAAAAAAGACCAGCTAGGTAAATTAAATGGAGATAAACTTTATTTTTTGCAATTCAATATTTACGCAGTACCTGTCAATTAAAAAGAGCAATTATTAGTAAAAATTACTAAAAAGAGTCAATTATTTATCTTCGTATTACAGTTCGATTTCTAGTCTATTTTGATATATCGCTTGTTAATTCAACTCACGATTTATTTATTTCTCGTAAATATTATTTACAGATTTAAATTTTCCATGTCATAAATAAATATTCATTTTTAAAGGACAAAGCTCACGTGTGCTGATACTGCAATAGAAAATAATAGCATGAATCTTAATTCATGTAGTAAGTTTTATACTTTAAAATATAAAAATATCCTATTAATGGAATACCCCATTAAAAATTCATAATAGAAGTTTAATATTTTACGAAATAATAATTACTGCAATAAAATATCAAATATTAAACTTTCGATTTAATGTTGAATACGGGAAGTTAGACCATACAATCAATATTTTTACAGTTGAATGAATAAATTCAAATTCAAATCAATCTCCATTCAATCGTCTGCAGAGTGCTGCCCAACGTAATGCAATTAATTGCGCATTACGCTTCCAAAATTAATTACATAAATTGGTGACTCGGCGCCCGACGAGGCACTATTTTGATGTAAATTTAATTGTTGGCTTTGAATTTTTCTCCATTAGCGCCTCGTCCTGGCGCAAATTAATTAACGCGCGGAATAAAGAGCCCGCGCTTTCCACGGGCCAGCGAAAAGGCGGTCGAATCCATTCCGCTTGTTTTATCGACGCGCCGGAGGCGACGATGGCACCCGGAGCCGAAGGAAGACGTCGCGCCGAATGCCGAGTGATCGTTACGGGACGACGTGTCAATTTCCGAGAAGCGTTCCGCACATCACTCCCCTTTTGTTATTGATGGAACGACGCCGGGAATTTTATTTATCATTTTTACGCCCGCGGCTGCAGGGTCATAAAAATTACGGGGCTAGTGCCCGGGCGGCATTATGCTTTTAGCGCTCCGGCAGAATTCGATTATCGCCCGGAATCGGAATGAACGGTGTTACTTTCAATCGGCGTGCTTTTAACCATTTTCCACGATGGAATAATGCTTCGGTCGTTCTCTTTTTCTGAACTTTTTTTTTGTTATCATTGCAGACGATCAATTTAATGTACCCCGCCTACGTCCCTCGTTGAGGGCCATTGAAACATACCCGGAATGTAAAATAGACTGCTCGCGGTGGTTTTCAGTTATTTTATGCTCTTATTTCAAGTGGGTTTGAATTAAGTTCAATTTCATGTCGGCTACTAGATTAAAATTTGCTATATATAAAAATTTTTGGGCTGCAATAAATATAAAGAAACTGCTTACTCAGCTTAAGGTCACATTTTCTACTTTTTAAACTAATTTGAAATAATTTATTATGATTTGAAGAATAGAAATTTTATGTACTTGAAACCTCTTAATAAATTCATTATTTATAGTAAATATAATTATTATTGTGGTGAATAAAATTTGTGAACCTTCTATTATGTTAAAATTTTGCTTGCGATTTTATTTTTTGTGGGAGAATTTTATTAGCAAATGATGGCTTACATTATAAAAAAATCGTACAATTTATAATCCGGCAATATTAAGCTCACTTAAATGAATGGAGAATAAAGCGTAAATTATACACCCTAAAAACAGAACCAAAGTAAATTCAAATACGAAATAATTTCTCGCAGCAAAATGAAGTTATCCGGTCAATTTTCATTCTCGAATGTTCATTAAAATTCCAATCACAAACCTTTCGTCGCTGCAGCCATCGACGAGTGCTAAAGTGATGGTAGAAGGGGGGTATGAAATTATCATGGCGGGATAACCCCGCGGAAACTTATGACATCAAAAATAAATGATCATTCGGAAATTGAGTATTCGGAGAATTTCTGAACTCGCCTACGGCGACGTGATGGCAATTTGTGGATTTTCGCGCCGTCTTTTCGGAAGCCGGTTTACCTTAACCCCGTCCTTTCTTCTCTCTTTTTTTTCCTTCTTCCCTCGCAATTCGGTTATTTTTTTTGACTTATGCATGAACCGCCGGTGCGTAGATCAGATTATTGATTTCTCGTTCGTTGCTACTTCTGCACGTGAGTTCTTTTTCCAGAGTCCGTTGTCTTTGAGTTTTCCCCCTTTGTTTTCGTTGCCTTATGCAAGGAGCAGTTGTTGCCGCCCGAAGGTGAATTTCTTCCTTGTCCGTCCCCCCTGTCGCAGCTGATTCCGGCCTTCGGTGCTGGGCGACTGAATCGATTATCGAGGTTCGTTCCCCCGGGGGCCATCGGTGCGTCATAATTTTCGGAAAATATTTTTGCACTCCTAGGGGTCGGGCAATATTTTCAGACCGACTGCATTAACGTCAGATTAATTCTTCTAATGTGTTTTACTTGAATTTAGTAGCTCTGCTGGTGAATTCCATTTTGGATAAACTGTAGGTCGATCATTATTGTTTTTTTTTTCTTTTTTAATTGTCGACTGCGTGCTGATGTTTCTGATAAAATTTAATAAAACATAGAAACAACCTTTTATTTAAACATTTTTTTGCTTGCTGATAAGAAGACAATAGGAAGAACAAAATTTTTGATGATATTTTGTGTGTGTACATTTTTCATTCTACACTTTTCAATTGAGCTTTCAGTTCTATTTTATGAGCTTGTATATATAATTTTTCTTTTTTTTTTATAAATAAAGGACTTATTCAGTAGTTTAACTGATCTGGATGAAAATTAAACGTTCGCTTTTGAAAGGACTTTGATGAGTTGTTAACGTATGTTCCAGTATTCAAAAAAATTGAAGAAATGAGTACGCGCAGCTAGCAAAGCAATCCGTACTTTTATGCCAAATTAAAACAATTTGACGTGAACCTCTTTGATACCATAATATTTTACATTTTTCTCGGAACTCATGAAAACTTCAATCATTTAATGGCCTGCCTTTTCCGGGCAGTCACCCTTCTTTTTTTAAAAAAACACCAACAAAATTCGCTCTTGAAAACCATCCGGCATCAATGTTGCTTCGTTAAGCTCATTCCAGAAAATTGAAGAGCCCGTCCATGATTTCGATTTTAATTATCTTAAAAATGTCATCTCGTGCGCGTGCCATTAAAAATATTGTTTCGGGTGGTCGAGGGATGGGACACAGGGTACAAAGAAAAAAGAGCGAGAAAGAGAGAAAAACGAGTGAATAGTGCCCTGGTGGGGGGACAGAGAAGGATAGAGATAGGCGCAGTGAGCCGACAGCGTGCATCCGGCCAAACAATTCCCGCGGCGCGTAATATCTCCAGCGCGGCAATCCCCGGCCCATGTTAATTAAAAAGAAGCGAAAGGTGGCGGCGGCCGTGAAACAATCGGCCCGCTTTACGGCGACCAACTGCGCGCCTTTGAGTTCTTTATTTTTCGCCGATTCCGAAAATTTCGCGGATATACATATATAATATAAAAAAAAAGAAAAAACTGCGAGTGTCCCAGTTTTTAAACGGGACCGCACGATCTTACGAATGATTTACTTCCGTACTTAAATCCTCGTGAAAAATATAATGGGGAGGCAATCTTGTAAACATCGCTTTTGGTTGCTAAATAAAGTGGAGGCTGAAGGGAGAGAAAGAAGGAGAAAGGGAGAGAGTGAAGGAGAAAGGAGGAGAGTTCGGTCAGCCTGAGGGAATTTCGCTCAGAAATTGCCGGCGTGCGCGGTGAATTTACTTTTTTTCCCTTCTTTATTTCGCTGCGACGTTTGCGGTCGCGAATTTTCGGTCGAGTCGTCGAATAAATTTTCAAGGCTTATTTGTGTGCTTTTTTTAAGAGGCGGCCGTAATGAAACTTTGTCCTTTTATTCGTCGATTAATACATTTCTATGAAATTATTTGGAAGAATTAGTGTGGTGCAGGATATACAAAATTGTTGAATCATTTAAACGTTACATTTACTATACTTTGAGTCACAATTTTTGTCAAACCTTTAAAAAGTTAGTGTGTTTTTTCTAGAAAAGCTTTAGAAAAGTACTTTTTTTTGTAATTTAAATAATAGTCACAATTCAAAATCAAGTTTTGTATATGTATAACGTATAAAAAAAATTATTAAATAATAATTAATTATTATAAATAATGATTATCAATAATTATAAATTATTACATAATTACCGTATAATTTAGTTTAGAAGTAATGTATTGATTTAGTTAAAAGAATTTCACTTCATCTACAAACAGAAAAGAGACTTTTTAGAAGTGTCTGACTAAAGCAGTCTGAAACTACTGAATTTACTTACTTTCGTACAGGAAAAAATAGAGTACGTAGTTTTTCATTCTTTTTTCTATTCAAGAGCATATTACCTTTCTTTTCCATTCAACAACTTTTTACAAAGGCGTTTAACTAAAAAAATTGATAGAGTCAATATTATTATTTACCTCGAAACAACATAAATAAGAAATTAATCCGTGAAAAGTATTTTAAGGTCGAAAAAAAAAATTAACTAATCAGAGCAAATGTAAAAAACCTTGTGTCATCATTTAAAATCACGTAGAAAGGATTAATTAAAAAAAATCTTGACCTCTTTGCGAGAAGCGAAATTTTTGAAAATATATACTAGTCTTGCCATACTTGTCTGTTTCTACTGATATTTCTGTTCCAAGCATAAGCCACGCACTAACAAATTGCCTTCGTTCATCGATCTATGAATATTCATTTTTAAAGTTACAATGAAAAATCAACATTGTAAAATCGCATTGCACGATGTTAAAGTAGTATATAGAACAAACAAGAGAAATTAAAAAAAAAGCGTTAACAATAACTTCTCAAACAAATGCAGCATTTATCAGCTGAAAAATGAACAGCATTTCCGTTGTTTGGTTAAACTTTTATACAACAGGAACAATGGAAATCACGGAAGCAATAAAAGTCACCCAGCGAGTTTTCCCGCATCAAAACAATTTTTCCACTTAAACCAGCGCCCCACTTCGCCAGGCGAGAGTCGATTAACAAATTTCACCCATTACTCATCTCCCCAGTGAATTTTTTTCTTGTCACTTTCTCTCTCTCTCTCCTCTTCACTCGCCTTATCCCGGCTAAATAATATTTCGACGCTCAGTGCAATATCACAGGAACATCGTTATATCCGCGTTAATCTCCCTCGCTTTTTTTCCGAGTTTTCTACCAGCGCCGCAGCGCAAGTATAAATATCCCCTTATCGAACATACTCCCCACCACGTCAGCGCGCCTGTATCTGGGCGACGCGCCCGCGGCCACCTCCATCCGGATGGCGATAAAGCGCCGCGAGCCGCGAGAAATTCAATGAGCGTCGCAAAAAAAAAGTGAGAGAGTCGCGTTGATAAATAAGCTGCCAACCGCAATGGCTCGCTGTATCCTTTGTCACTTTCGTGCGTTTTATGACGCAGCGGCGGCGGTAACGGCAAAACCCGAGGAATACGGGTGAGCGTCTCGCGGACAGCTTATAGATGGCGGAGGGAAAATTCTCGGGCGTAAAGCGCACCTCGAGATCTCGAGGACCCTCGTTCTGTCCTTTTAAGCGCGTGTACTCGTGCGGAGTAAACATTGTTACCGGCCGAGGGAGTCGTCTCCTTGAGGTCCTTTCTTTTTTTTTATCGTCCTTCGAGGGTTGATTCCGCGAGTGCCCCGAACGTTTATCCTGTTTGGCTAAAGATTCGACGTTAAGGATTGTTCTCGACGCGAAAAGCTTGCGTTCGGTGGTAAAAAAAGGATGAGTTATTGTCCCAAGATTCGTTAATCTGTGTTTAGGCGTAGGGGACTTTTTTTTAAAGAAAAATATTCTGGGTTATTAAGTGGATTTATTTTTATGTCTTTTGTATTGACACTTTTTCTTATCATACTTATTTTTCATTTTAAAAATAATCTAGTGTGTTATTAATATTAAAATTAGGTTTTTTAATTTGCTTCAAGATTGTACTTGAGGACTATTCAGTCTGTGGTAATGTTTAAATAAACAAATAAAAATCATGGATACTATTTTAGAGTTTATTGTAATTCGTGGCTTCAATTATTTTGCGTTTAATAAAGAAACATTGAATGTTATTTAAAAAGGAGAAGGTCTTCGATAAATTTTAGTGGAAAATAAATATTTAACAGTAGCTAAAAGATACTCGAGAAACGAAGAGTGCAGATTAATACAATATTTCAGACCTTTAACTTTTTTAATCGTCGCTATGAATTTATTACTGGTTCAGGTAATAAATTTCGCTTTGATAGAAATAAAAATGTAATGTGATGATAAATTTGAAATAAATGCCCTACTTATTTCAAACCTGTCAATACTGAACACTTAGCACCATAAAAATATTTTACCTCTCACAAAACTCAGTCGGCACCTATAAATTTTTCTATCCTTTCGAAAAATCTCAATTATCTGTAAGTAATAGATTATTGTAAAATATATTAAGAAACAAATATTTAATAATTCTTCAGTATTCTTAATTTGTTACCAAAAAGATCATTAAATAGCAAAATGTGGTAATTACAAGGGAGAATTGCATTGTGTAACAGCGTAATAAAGTTAAAATAATTGAGTTCAAGGAAATTTAGTCTCTTTTGTCTATGTGACGAGCTTTTGTTTTAAATCCTGGTAAAGAGGGTAATTGTTTTCGTTTAAGTAAAATTGCAGAATTTACAAAAAATGACATTAAAGCTTTAAAGCTTGCATTACAATGTAAATATCAGTTTTCGTTTGTAAATGAAATTCTCTTAGTATCGCGTAACTATGAAAATTTTTAAAGAACCCTTTTAGCAGCTGTCACTTTCTTTATACGATGAAAAAATCTTCTGTTTTTGCATATCAGAGCAAATGTTGCTACTTCTCAATTTCAAATTTTTTTCATAGCGATTCATGTTTCTACTTCGTTCTATTTGCAAAAATTTGTTATAGATCCTTTTTAAAATAAAATACCCTTTTACCTTTATTAAGAGTATAACAAACATAGAAAATCACCGGCAAAAGCCCGTTAATTCCGAGGAGTCGTTGAACTCCTTTTTTCAAGCCCATCGCTAGAAAGTACGGAGCAAAGAGGCGAAAGAAGAAAAAATGTTTCGCATCCATTATCACTTTGCCCAGATTTCATTCTCCTTTCAATCCGTTCGCGCTTGCGCGTGTACACTTGCCAGTGGAAAAAAAAGAGAGAATACAAGTGCAGGATTCATTCGCTATTGTTTTTAGCCTCGTAGTACCGTATAAAGGAAATCACTCCAGCGAACAATGAAAACTGCAAAAAATATTTTACGCACACTGTGCGCTAGAAACGGATACAAAAAAAGAAAAAAAAATGATACGTTGCAGTTGTCTCTGGCGAAAAATAGACCAGATAGTTTTCTCTCTCTCCGCTCCTTCACCTGCACACTTTTTCTCCCGACTCTGCCGCGAAATAGTCTCTAAAAGCGGTGTTTAAACGAGGCAACCACGTCGCGCTTTTGGCAGCGTCTCACCGAAACCACGGTTTTTTTTTCTTTCTTTTTTATTTGCACTTTGCATTGACCACTCAGCTGACACTTTAGCAGGCTTTCATGCCTGCATCCTGCACGCAAAGGTACGCGACTCTTCGGGGCAGTTTCTTCAATATTCACCGATTTGCTGAACCAATTGTTTTCTGCGTAAGATTGACTCAAGATTATCGAATGAAACATTACACAATTTATTATTCACTACCTCAAAAAGATTTTGTAGTTCAAAAATTCATAAAGCCAGGTATTGAATTAGCTCAATTACTTTTACCCTTCAATTATTCTCTGCTAGTAGATGTAAAATTCTCATGTTTCGAAGAAAATAATTGTTTTGAAATATTATTGGTCTGACCAAATTCGCCTCTCACTACTGATATTTCTGCTCTACCTTTAAAAATCATTACCGGTCTTACCGCACTCGTCTGTTTCTACTGATATTTTTCTTCTACTTTTAAAATACATTATTAATCCAACAACGCTTATCTGGTTCTACTGATATTGTTTGTTCTAATTTAAAAAAAAATATATTAATCGCCTTACCACATCTGCCTGCTACTACTGATGTTTCTTTGGCTTCTAATATTTTATAAACATTAGTGGTCTTACCGCACTAGTCTGGTTCTACTGAAGTTTTTATTCTAACCATAAGCCAAATAATATTAAATTGCCTTCAATCGCCGATCCGAAAAAGAGAAATTATAAAAAACTTTATCAATTTATTATTGACTATCTTCTAAGTGATTTCCTAGTTAAAATATTTTCGTAAAGCCAATTATTGAATCTTTACAAGTACTTCGCAACGCTCACTCTTTTACCCTTCAATTATTTTTAGGTCGTAGTTACAACGTCGTTATGTCGCCTAGAATGCCAAAGAAAATAAAAAAGAAACGCGAAGTATGCGAAGGCTTGCAGCATATTGCGATGCCCCGACACTTCTGTTGGAAAATCCCACGCTCATTACTGGAAACGTGAGGAGGCCTGGATGGATAGGAAATAAGAGTAGAGCATGAAACGGGAGAGAGGAAGATAAAACGGGCGCGGAGGTAAGAGTGCAAGGTGGTAAAGGGACTTGGGAGGGGGGAGGGCAGAAAGGTGGCGTGCCGGCGAGTAAGAGAGAAAAAAACGGAACATCTCCGTTCCCCCGGGCTCTCGTGTTCGCGTTTTATTTCATCCCGGACGAGAGAGGCGGTGCGGTGTCGACGAGAAAGAAGGAGGAGAACGCAGCGAGGCCGCGGTGAGGTGAAAAATTAAGAGACGGGACGCAGCAAGGAGGTGTAGCTGGACGACGGGGTAAATTGCGAGGGAACGCGGGATTAAGTTAAAACAACGAGCCGCGTCTGTCACGGTGATGTTTCTTTTTTTTTTCTTTTTTTTTGTGGTAAAAAAGAGGAAAGGAGTAAGCGCCGGAACATCTTGGGTGGAGACACCATGAGCGGGTGTTTTACAATTAAAATTATGTATTTTACGGCACTACACTCGTTCCTTTACATATGTTTGGCGACTCTTTTAAAGATGTTGATTACTGAAGCAGACTCGAGTTAAAATACTCGAGAACATTTTTTTTTTTAATATCTCCTTTTGTACAACTAATTCAAAGAAAAAAAATTAACTTTGTGTTCGACGATACTCGTAGGATGCGAAAAATTCTACAAATAGCGGATGCCTCAATCCTGCAGAATACATTTTTATTTCCTAGAAAATATTGATAGAAGGAAAATTTCGCGACTAGGAAATGCCATTGATTCCGGAGAATTTTTCAATAAATGCGCAGGAAATATTTGGCGTAACAAAGAACAAAGAATCCTTTTGAGATATAATGGAATATTTCAGATATGCGTTGCAAAATCCGTTTGAGAAAGGATAGTAGTAACGCTGACTATAAAGGTGAATCCCGCATAAAAGTGAATTATAAACATAACCGTATGGATGCAAATGTTTTTCCGTACGTTTCACGCCGATGTCGGAATCTGGAAACACCGCACGGAAAGTTAACTTCTAAAACTGCTCGGCGCGATGTAAAAAGCCCGTTACTGATGTTGATCTCCCGTAACTTTGACACTGAAACAGAAGGTTAACAATTTTTCTTTCATCACTTTGACAGCTCTAAACAACAAGAATAAACTTTATTTATGGAAGATATGACTTTATAGAACTGTAAAGATTCCTTGAAAACATTTCTTTTCTCTTTGTTGTATTATTTACGCAGAAGTTATACAACAATTTAAATATCGACGTAACTGTAAAGCTTCCTACAAAGGACTTATTCCAAAGTTTATTTTAAAATATTATTCTTACTTTATATCGATGATAAATTACTTAATTAAATTATTAAGAAAAATTCATTCAACAATTATACAATTTTGCTGATTAACAAACTATAGGGTCAGTATCGTAAATCGGAATCACGGAATAGTTTTCATGCGCTTCAATTGAATTGCCTTAACTTGAATTTAACCCAATAACCTACTAACTCCTTTGAAAGAAAGTTAACTCGATAACCTACTTAACGACATAGTGCACGTGTGAGTCGTAGGTCACCAACAGATTCTGTAAATCCGTTAAACCAATTAAATTTTTTACATGGAATGATTAGGCTGGTTCAGCACCACTTTTAAATTATCCACTGTTGATTAAGAATTAATTAAATAACAGAAGCTTATCCAATTATTCAGCCACGTTTCTATAATAATTGTTATTACCGTACGAATCTTTCTCTAAGAAAGGATATATTCATCACTTTCTAAAATAAGTTTTAAAAAGAAATACGAAATTTTGATGAAATTCATAAAAATAGTGTCTCTAAAGTGTAGCGTTGCTGAGAAAAAAGAAAATCAGTTCCTTGGAAACACTTCCAAAAAGGCGGGAGCTCGTTAATCCGTTGGGTCGCGTGCCAAAGCTCCCTGGCGCGTCTTAATCACGCGTGAAAAAAAAAATTGCATGCTTAAACAAAAAGCAAGCGGCGCCGGTCCCTTATTTACCCCCGTGGCTACAAGGACAAAGGCAAAATTACACGAGAAGCCGCGAAGCGAAAGAGACTCGGTGCTCCTCGAGAAATTCAAAGACGCGATATATAGACTCCGATGTGCTGTTTGTTTGTCTGTCCCCCTCCCACCCCCTAACGGTGCCAGCCCCCTCAGTAAAATGCAGCAGTCTCAAATTAGTCTAATTCATTTTACTGGGGGAGTGGCCTTCCTCTCCTCCGTCACTGCGCTTTGGCCGCGGCACGTACACCGAGATCAGTAAACTTACGCTTTGCCCTCTTCTTCGTTCTTCCGGCTCTCCTCGGTCTTTACTTTTTTTTTTTTTTTGTCGTGTGTGGGCATTCCTTGTAAAGCGTCGTATGCAGCGGCTTTCTTTCGGTGGCTACGACTTTCGTGGATAATCTTTTTAATGCTGGTCTAAAGCGGGCGATAAAATTGCAATTAGGGGATTATGAAAGGAATGCGCAACGGCAGAAATCTGAGAGAGCTGCTTTCAAAAGTTTATCTTTGTTTGGTAGGTTTTTTTTCTTGCTACTTACGCTCGTTTCTTGTACTTCAAATTGTAGGGAACTTTGTTTTCTTAATTAAGAGTGGTAATTCATTATTTCTTTTAAAAAAAGGCAGAGCTATTCATTTTTTTTTTATTTTTCTCTTTGCTCGTGAAAGTTATTTTATAAGTAATAAAACTCCATTTTACAGAGAGGACAAAGATAAATCTTAATGGGAAAAATCACTATTTTCAACTCGACTCTACTTTCCGATCTTACCAGGTGACACGGCCATTCTTTTAAATCTAGCGGTTAGTCTCAAAGGTTTCCTGGAAAAAAAGTCTAAAATAAATTTATCCAAAAACTTTTAATAACTTTTGATTACGGATTTATTTACAAAGTTAAATGTAGTTTTTTTTATGAGAAGAAAAATAAGTAATTCAAATTCAATCTAATAAATCTCACGAATTTTTCAATAGTTCGGAATTCCAGAGAAATTTTCTCGGGAATTATAATGTATCAGAAAAATTTATGCTCGAAAATAAAATGTTTATATACATGAGCCCTTCCTCAATTTTAATATACTACGAGTAGGGAATGCACTTTTTACGCCTCCAAAGTGTGGTCAGACATTCCGACTAGTGTTCACTTCTATTTCTGAGCTGACTTATGGAATTTCTCAGACGATACATTTAAAATATCTTAAAAGAATTTGTTTTGTCTAAAAAGGACTAGAAAAAGAGAGTATTATTATAAAAAAAAATCGGAAAATAACATTTTATATCTACACGGGTTATTTTAAATAAATATATCATCACAAATTCAATAATTAAAATATTAACAATTTTAATTCACAAACAAATTATTTTAATTATTCAGAATTTTGGGTAAAAATAATGTTAAACAAATTGAATTTTATTCAATCAAAATTTTCTCTCGCATTTAATTTGCAGCGATATATAAATGAAAATAATTAAAAAATTTTAATAGCATTACTGCCTTTACTTGTTTTTCGAAAAGCGCGCATCATAATTAATAATTCTACCCTGCGGGTCTTGGACCATCAAATTTTCAAATTTGCAGATATATTTTTATTAATTTCGAAAATGTATACACATCCCGAATTAATGTACATCGATGAATTCGGTTGAAAAGGATGATTGACCGATAAAAAACGCATTACCGCTGAATGCATCGCAAAGAATCATACACCGTCCGTACCTTTTTTGCATCGAACGATCCATTCAATCGTGGCACAAAAAAAGCGTCCGAAAGCCGAGCAATATTTCTAATGAATCGCTAGCGTCCGAAAATTAATAAAATTTATCCTGGAGCTCGGTGTACATCAAAATCTCCGAGTGCGAAAAATAAAAGGACAGGAAGGGGGAGAGAGAGAGTGAAGCTTCCAGCTCGCGCAAGCGCGAATTTCTTTATGATAGCGCGATTTTATCTCCCGCGAGGGGCGGGCCGGAGAGAGATGGGGCCGCGATTAAATTTGGCGGGGCAAAATTAATGATTGGCGCGGCAAAAAACGGCGTGACGTTTGTGATTCATTGTTACGGGTGCGGCGAGCCTGGTCATCGTCGCTGTCACGACTCCGCCGAGAGTTTTCCCTTTGACTGATGTTGCGCATTGGACAATGAAACTGATACCGAAACTTCGCGACGCTATAAGCGTCGCCTCATTTTTGTTCCGCTTTAGACTGCGAGAGGGTGCGTTTAAATGTGCTGGCACTTAGCGAAGCTATAACCTGTGCACTGGGAGAAAAAAATCGAAGATACTCGCGCTGGACAGCGGTGTCGTAAAATATTCAATGTGAATTAATTTTATAGGTTCTTTGGGGAATTATTAGCGAAGTGAATTGATAGAAGGGAAGATTATAGGATTAAGCGAATTTTATATTACAATCTTGGTATCTTTGTCTAATTACATTTCACTCATTAGGAAAGCTAATTTTAATTAAATTTATTTTGATTGATTTCGATCGAAGTAGAATAAGTCGTGCAGTAGTCAGACACCTCGAAGCGGTTTATTCCCAGCGGTCTAAGCAAGTCAACTACAATGATCCAGCAAATATCTCACTTTTTTCTCCGATAAAATGTAGGTTATATTATAAATCAGTTTCCTTTTTTTCGTTAGCACGAAAATTTTACTGGAGTTTTTTAGATGATAGGTAAAGCCCTAACATATTGCGTCGTGGAACGTGCCTACTAACCTGAACTAAAACTTATAAATATCTATAAATTTTAACGCGAATATTTATGAGCCTTTCGTGGTTCTTTCTCTAGATTAGGTCTCTGTGGTTGAAACACATTCATTTGTCTGACCTGTGTACCAGAAATCTCCAGCTCTATAGTAACTCAGCTATGATCCATTTTACTAGGTCTAAAATTCTTGAATAGTGGAGAAAGTAACCTAAAACTATAATTTAAAATGTAGGAGAAGACGGGATGAAGGTGGTTCAGAAATCTCTGAAAAGTAGTAGTAAAAGTGAACGAAAAAAAATGAGAAGGGAGAAAGAAAAGATCAGATTACTGAGGAGTAGAGGAAGTGGATTTGAAATGCACAGATAGAAGGAGTCCAAAGAAGAGATGTAGCAACAAAACTCTCCTATTTTAGCAATAATCTTCGAATTTTAATAAAATTGTCGTTCAAATTGTTCTATTTTATATAAGTAATATCCGCACAAAATGAAACGCCATATTGTCTTTTCATTACGACCGTATGTACATTGTAAAATACAGGCTTTCAAACTTTTTTTATTTTATTACCGTAAAACAAAGGCAAGTGTGCAATGAAATTGGATTGCTTGCGTATAGGTCATTGAAATTTTACAATCTTTATATGATCAATCGAACTGCGTCAACGTATCACTTTTCTTTCTATGTCTTCCTTTCTCGATTATATCTTATTTCGCTAGAGACTCGAAATTCTTCTTGATCAAAGTGTTAAAATCTTTCGCAACTCATCACCGATAATTATGTACCTACAATCACGAAAATTTCGTAGAGAGGCTCCTCTTCTTTGCGACTGCGACGCTCCGAATCAGCCAACTGATCAGGTGGCCATCAACGCAATCCTTAATCCTTTAAAACGCATCGAAAATCTCATCTGAGGATGCAATCCGCGCCCGATGCAGATCTCGCTCTCACGGTACAGAAAAATCTGCGCGCAAGAAGCGGAGCGACGCGCGCGTGCGGAATCCTCTTAACCGCCTCGGCCACTTTTTATCCGGGCCCCTTAAGCTGCGATTTCGCGGTAACGGTAACGACCGTTCGCTTAGCCCTGGCGGGGGTGGAGATCGCGCGCACCGCCGGTACACTTGTAAGCGTCGCCGTAGCGCGGCGAATTACTTTTACGATCGTTCGGGCTTATATGATCCGCCCATACCCGGCGGCCCGGCGCGATTTATTTTGTAATTGATTTTTTTCTTCGCCTGGATCATGCGCCAGTCAGATTTGGCGCCGTCGTATGCTCCGCTGCCAATTTCGCGCACTCCGGAGGCGGATCTACTTTCGGGGGAAATTGCCTCGCCGGGTGACGCATTGATCGTAGCTGTAGCGCGGGCTTTTCTCCGAGTTTTTAAGATTTCTTTAAATTGTGTCAAAGCTGTTTTGAATTTTTATCAATTTTTTACGGGAGAGAGTTATTTAAAGGTGAATGCTTATGAAAATAAATGAAATATTCATGGAATTATTTAACGAAATTTAAATTAAATATTTTGATAATATTTATAAGTCTCGAATGTCACTTGGAAAATAGGCTGAAATTATTATCAACTGTTCCCAATGAACTCTCAAATAAACCTTTTGTGCATGTATTATTTACTAACGTTTTTTATTCTTTTTTAATCAAAATAATTCTTGAGCATTCAATTACCATCAGAATTTTTTTACAAAAATAAGAGTCCTTATAAAGTCTTTTAAGCGTAAGAATTCGTCATTAAATAATCTGAAGGTAAAGATAGAAGATCTCTAATTCAATAGAAATTCAATCAAGGAAATGAAAAGCTGACGGATGAAAAAGAAACAAGCGAAAGCGTAAACAAAATGTCAAGTTCGTTGACTGAAGGAGCAGGTACGCGGTGAACACGTAGAAGTCTCTTCTGGAGAGGGTACTCCACTGACCCGCGCCGAAAACCTTCTTAAGTTGTTTGGAAAAATATTATCCAGACAGCATTACTAAATACTGCACGAAAGCAAGCCTCAACATTTTATTCCAAGAAGTAATAATCAATGCAAAATGTCATCCTGTTATCTGGAAAAACATACCCTCCAAATTTATTCTACTGATATTCCACTGAATTTCAAAGCAGAGACATACTTTTGACTAAAAATTCGCAGTTTTAGGCCAAAAATATGTCACTGCTTTGCAATTCAGTGGGCTTTAAATTTAGAAAGTAAATGTTTACAAATAAATCTAATTTAATTAATTTTGCATAATTAGAATCATCCCAGATCCCATTGTTCATTAATTATCTCTGAAAAAGTGAACTGCAATATCCACGAAATGAGAAACGGCGACATAAAAAAAGCATTCAAAATATCATAAAAGCCTGAACATCTTCCATTCACTTATTTCAGTCATTAGTGTCATTCTAATAAATTGCCTCTTTAAGATCAGCGAAATAGATCTATATTTTAAAATGAAATATTCCGAAAAAGGAAAATAATAGAATTTTTGAAGACCGAGATAAGCAAGCGAACCGAGTGAGCCGATTGTTAAAAGAAACGGAAAAGCGAAAATTGACTTCGACTTTAGTCGCTCCGTAAAAATACATCGGCTCGCTCAAAAGCGTAATATCGCTTTCGAGTTCCAAAACAACACGTGAATCTCCTCCGAGCAATTGTTCTTCCATTACCCGACGAAAACAAAAAGGAAATCCGCGAGGCAAGAGAGAAACAGAGAGAGAGGAGCTTAGAGGCAGGAAATTGCCGGGCGAACTTGGCGGCCGTAAAATTCGAGAGCATAGTCTGAGCCTTCAGGCATCCTTCTTTTTTCATCTTGCAGAGAACCCGGGGCGCTGCGCGCGGGCGGAAGTCGCCGGCTTCAACGCCAACACCCTCGACCGGACGCTTAAGCCACTGGACGTGGATCTGCCGCCGACCCTGCCGATGACCTTCGGCACCGAAAATTCGACGGTCGTCAAGGCGCAATCAGGCAGCACTGCCCATCTGCCGTGCGTTGTCCGCAATATCGGCGAGGGAATGGTGAGTACAACTTCTTGAGTAGACATTTTAGTACGCGACTTTAGCGCGTATGTATACCTGGACTAGGGGCACTTTGGCGGTGTGTAGTGCTATGACTATGACGACTGAATGGCACTTTCAAAACTTTCTATTGTCATTGCATGTTTCGAGTTGAAAATATATATACTCCTGCGAATTATTGATACAGAAAATAGGAAATAAACCTTTTGATTTTTTTTTTATCACTGTGGCAATTTGTACTTTATCCTGATGGTATTGCATTTAATTTGTATTTTATTTCGTTTTAATTACTTGTGATGTATGAATACATTTGCATAACATTTATTTTATTATTTACACTTCGATGGGTAAATATTAGATTACTAATTACCTCTGAATTTCAAATGAATAGTTTGTCCGTCGAGCTTCGCGTGCATAATTTTCTGTTTTATAGTTTTAATAAAATTTGTAAATATACTCAATTTTAATACAAACTTTAAAATAACTAGGAAATTGAAAAACTTATCAATTATTATTTAAGTGTATAATTGCTTTTTTTAAATGCATCCGAATATCCGTGGCATTGTCTTTTTAAAGGGGGATTATTTATTTGATGTTATCTTTTTCATGATATAACTTGTTGGTGAGTGAAAAGTAATTAAAACAGTATCAACTTCTTGCAAACGAAATTAAATTTATAATTGGTACGGAATTTTATTATAGTAACGAACATTTTAAATGAAGTGCATCTGCACATATATAAAGCTCTTGCTTTCCGACACATTTATGTTTAGTTAAGCATTTATAGTTTTGCAACTAATTATTAACACTAAGTACTAACTAAAAGCATTTTATTCTAAAATACTTGTAATAGTTGTTCTTGAACTGGAATTTTCGAAGATTTTCATAATTGGATTTGAAAGGCAGAGCAGACAATATATTAATATAATTTTTTTCTATTGTCAACGTATGACGATATCGATATCATTTAAATTACAACAAACAAATTTAAAAGTAAAATAATATTGAGTAATAAAAGAACCATATATTAGCAAAAACTTATTAAATTTCCGGCTGAAGCGCGTTTTCCTTCGCCTGAAAAAATAATCCGAGCAAATGAAAGTTAAACTTCGACCAGCGAAAACGTAAATTCGCGAGAAAGCTTGAAAGCTTCTAAAAGTTCAAAGTCCATAATTTTAAAACTCCATCCGGTGTCGCGTAAATAAAGCCAACCTTCAGTGAATGGTAGAAAAAAAAGGAGTAAGAGAACAAGAAGAAGAAAGGAGCGACGACGCAAGAACGATTCCTTAAATCCGGGGTTGTCTTCCTCATTACGGTCTATCGAATTATCTTACGTTCGGCCAGGATCGCGTATATTTGACTTCCATTACGGCGAGGGATTTTTTCGATCCCCCCACGGTGGAGTAAATTCTCTGGAAGCCCGCGCTCCGAGCCCGGCGGAAATGGCTGATTCTAATCTGGTCGGAAACGAGCTTCGATTGTTACATCTGTTTAGTGAATAACGCGCCTTTTATTGTGGGGGGGCCGACGTCTCAGCGATAAGCCCCGCGGAAATGGATTACCCACGCCCCCGACCTATGGAACACTTCTCCACTTTGCGGAATTTACAGTCTTCGCTTTCTTTCCTCTCCTCATATCGATTTTAATAAATAAAGCTTTCAAGTTTCTTTTTACAATAGCGGGATCATTCTGGAATTTCATTTCGAAGCTTTTGTCATTTCAGAAATATTTCCAACAGCTCCTTTTAAAGGAAACGAAATAAAACAGAATATCAAGCATTCTCATATTTTTCCGCATTGAATAAGCTGTAATTAAAAATAAAATAAACAAAGGGCAAGTTTATTATAAGCTTAAAGTGTAACAGCACTTATGTAGTGACCGAAAAAAAGCCTAAATTTAAAATTTTTTGCGAATTATTTCAAAAGTTAGTATATTTAGGTGTATAATAAAAAAAATTGTCAATATTTTGTATACAATTTTAAAAACTGCTCCAGCAGCAAACACATTTCTTGTGAGAAAATAAGAAAAATTGTTTAAGCGAACAAAAAAAACAATTTTTTAAATCCTAAAATGATGTTCTCTCAGAATACAGTACAAACATACATTTGAAACAGTTGGATGCTGAATGTGATAAAGCATTTAAAGAAATGATTTGATTGATGGACAGGTACAGATGCAATTGATAGGCAACAAAATTGATATGAATTTAATATGTCAATTTTGAACATCGAAAAATTTTACGTTTATTATGATCAATAGTAAATCATAATATTCTAACTATTTTATAAAGTTAAATTAAATGATATAGTTGACAAATAAATACTTCTCTGATTTAACGTTAGTAAAGGAAACAAAAAATATTGTTGCAAACCATTTTCGTTAAAATTTAACTTAATATTTTTTTTAACTGAAAAAAAGTCTTTATTTCGTTCGTAGCATCCTAACAAAGACCATTTTAATTATTGTTACTAGTACTGCGAAGCTTTTATTTCGACCTCGGCTGTTTTCTGTACATCAAGGCTTTTTTACAAATCGGAAACGAAATTATTAGCAGCTCGACGGAAAATATGGGAATAAATCAAACGAGCCGGTTCCCTCGGCATTTTAATTAGCCTAATTAGAATATTAAAAAGTGCTGCAATATTGCATATTACATTGCGCGCATAAAAATTCTATCCACGCTACCGTCGCAAAACAAAGAGTAGACTGCCTTTGTTTTGGAATTTTAGAAGAAAAATTTGAATACGAGGAAGAGAAAGTTAATTTCACGCAGTAATATAATAATTACTCATAGCAAGCTCTCTAATTATGCTAACGAGCGAGTCATTGTCTCAGTGACAGCCTATCACACGTGGAATGGTGAATCAAATTCAATGGAAAAACAAAAGGTTGAGAGGCATTTTCGTGAATACTCTCTAAAGTTGAAACAGTGAAAATTCTCAATATGCACTGACTTTCAGTGAAAAGTGCGCAACTGAAAGATTCAGTTGCGCACTTATCACTGTCTTTTAGTGTATATACACTGAAAGACAGTGAATTCTCATTATTTTCACTGGATGGATTTTAGAGAGTAGAAATGTGCCTGTGATTATTTAAGTTATTTTATGAAATCCTATAAGGTCATGTTGATCACGTAAATGGAACTATTCAAGTATTTTTGACTAAAAGTCTGTAGTAGTAGTAAGTAAATTATAGTGAATTCCATAACATAAATACTTTCATGGTCAAAAATTTAGAGCATTTTAGGATACCAAGTCCTAATTTAATATTTAATTAACTCTCAAGATTAGAAGTTGGAATTGAGATGTTGTACTTGGTGAGAGAAGGGGATTTTGTATCGAAATTTTTTTATAATTTTTCTACGAAGATTTTCATTTCTTGGAACATCATTAGTACATCTGTACTACATACTGTAGTAATATGACAGATAAATAATTTTAATTTTATGTCAATCCTAAGCAATCTGTAAGTATTAGCTATAATTTTGTTGATGTAAAACTTAGGCTCAAATTTTTTTCTAAACTGTTAAGGATTATGTTTTTCAAACAAGGCACTGGACCAGAAATTTAGGACGTTTTATAACAAACTATCTTCATTGAATTCTAAAAGAATAATTTTTAATTCACAAACGGAAGTTACAGTTACAAAAAGGCGGATACTAATTAGGAAATAATTAAGCTTTAAAAATAAATAAAAGTAAGGCGTAAAGCTTAGCATTTCTAAAGAGCCGTGAGCTGCATGCAAATTTTAGCGCGCTCAAAGGACGAAATCTGCACGCTACTTTTATCTGAAATTACATCCGGAGTATCCTGAGTGGTTAGAAAATTTTTGTCGCACGAGATATCTCTGCCCGACTAGACTATTTAACCGCGACCATGCGTTACGCGTGACAATACTGCGCGGCCCCGGGGAAAAAAAGCCATTACTCTAAGAAAAATACATTTGCACCCCGACAGCCGTATTTGTTTACAGGATGCTAATGCCCGCAGCTCATGCCGGTAATTCTTTTTGGGAATAAATAAGGTATTTTTCAGCGCGGGAACCCGCGAAATAGCTGCTCTGCGAAAAATTCAAAAGGATGACTCGCATGTCTCGAGAAAAATGATGCTCTCCGTACCCGAAGACATATTTGCAAAGAGTGCGTGAATATGCATTATGCCGCATTAGCTGTACATTAGGCTTATTTTTATCTTGTATTAATTTTTCCGAAAATATGTAGTTTAATGAATTTTAAGCTTTAATTAAACTAAGTACGTTTCTTAAAGAAAAACGTATTTTAATAACGAATAAAAAGAAAATGTTAAAGATACTCTTATTATTTTAAATTAAAACAAATAAAATTTTATCATTAAAAATTTATAAAAATTTAATATATTTTATAAATTGATTAAAAACAGAAAATATTTAAAGGAGGTGAAGCTGTAACGGTTTAAAATATGTTTAATTTATTCTCTCTTCAATACTTAAGTGGCAAGAAATGATAACATTGTTTTGATGTGTTAGGTACTCTCAGCTTTATGGTGGCTCAGTTGTGCATGTTTAAACACAATACAACCATAAACATTCTGATATTAATAAATCGTGCATAAAGTTGCAGAATATTGTTGCAACGGCAACCGTGTGAATTTAAGGTATAATGTTGTGAATTCAAGGGATGCAATTAATACTTCTGAGTTGAGAATAATTTCTTGAGTACGACGAAGTAGTAATTATTTGCGTGTACATAGTCATCTGGAAAGTTGTTAGCTGGCACTTCCTTCGCTAGGTCCTGCATACCAAGATGTAAAACTATATCAGAGCTACAATTCACTACAAGTACGTATGTAAATAAGTTTCGGTAGTTTTTAAATTGGACATTTACATATGTTCTTGTAATTTTCATAGTAAATTATTTATTTTAATCTTTTAAATATTTCTTTAATAGTTAATTCTAAAAAAGGGAATTAAAACTATGTGATTACATTTTTTTTTTAATAAACCATCTTGTTCTAATTATAAGATGCATACTTTCGAGACAAATTTTCTCCATTAGTAGCTACTGGATTTTATTTGTTTTTACCTCTGACTTAAGAAATTGAGTAACAGTCAACCAAGTAATTTTTAAAATTCCATTTGAAAAAATGCAAGGA
This sequence comes from Sycophila texana, assembly GCA_035582955.1. Classification (NCBI taxonomy): domain Eukaryota; kingdom Metazoa; phylum Arthropoda; class Insecta; order Hymenoptera; family Eurytomidae; genus Sycophila; species Sycophila texana. Next base: position 10,715,378 of record JAWWEN010000038.1, on the reverse strand, counting down.
TCGAGACTGCTTGCGAATTTTCAAAGGAAGGAAATTGAATAGCGGAAAATGATCAAAATGAGACATTCGTATACCGGCTAACATCTTGCGCAAATGATCCTCGAATCTAATGACTCTTAACAAGCTTGATTATGGGCTCGTGATATGCCTTTTAAGTATCGAGGACACCGGAAGCGGGACCCGCCGCAATTTCACTTCTTCATTGAGATTACCTCACCTTACTAGCCACTTGTCTCTTCTTAGTCCTTTTTATGAAGGGTATGTGACTTGTTAACCTGATTGCTGACAATTTACTCAATTGACTCTTTCCTCTATTACAATCATGATCACGTAAAGTATTTCTATCTGCTTTGTACAAGAAAATAATTTCCATTTTTTTTTTAAAAAAAAAGAAAAAAAAATACTGGGAAAAGCAATTTGGCGACGATCTACAGATTCGTTATTTAACCTTCTAGAGCTTTTTCATGTTCAGTATTGCGTGAGTTTCATCGTCTCGGACTCAAAATCATAGGATATGATACTAAATTCCACATTGATTGAGCATGTAATATTGATATGTGAATAATTTTCGATAAGTTATATTAACTAAATATCAATTTCCACTTCTACATTTAGATAGTATTTAAATTTCATTGCAATTTGTCGCCGCCAGATCAATAAATTCATCGCTATAAAAAAAAAAAAAAAAAATTCAACATACAGTGATGTAAAATGATGTCAATTTACGTTCCTGAATAATTTATCGGTTATTCATATTATAAACCATGGGTACATCAGTCGATATTGTGTTAATTATTAATTCATCGAATGCTTTACACATTTTCTTATTATTGTACATTCTATAGTGGCTGTCAGATAATTAATTCAATACCGCTCTCAAATTGATGATAAACATCTGAAAGCAAAGTATTATTTTCACAATCGTAGTTATTTTCGTTTATTATTAGTAACTTATGCCTCAACAATATCATTTTTTTGTCATAATTTAATGGTACGAATTAAATACGCCGAGCATGAATATTGAAATCGAATGGAACTTTTGTTACGGTAATCGAATATGACTTCCAAACGCCAACTTTCAATTAAAATTTAATGTTAAAACTGCTTCCACTAAATTTATTAATAAAAGGGAGACACTCAATATCATTAATATTTTAAATTTTAACGAGAATAAGGGGATAGCAAACTCATTAAAATGTAAATTCTCATTTACTTAGAAAATGGAAAAGCGCAAGCTAACCCTTACAAGCGGCGAAAAACGAGGAGCGCGAAATTCCTGGGTGAAATCCGATAAAACCGAACGTACGAACCCTGTAATATCTCACGTTGACCGTATGTACCGGCAAGGCCGCCAGAAAAAAAAGAGGGAGTTAGCTGCGTATGAGAAAAAAAATTTAACATCATCGCTATGTAAAGCGAATCACGTAGCAGCCGAGATCTGCAAGAACGATTAGGCGTGGTCGGGTAGAGAAGAATGGGGAGGCTAATTACGCGGCCGTAATTAGAAAATGCACCGCGGCGTCTCATAAATTCGACGATAAACGTCATTTCCCATCTCGCGCGCTCTATATTGGAAGCTAATTCGTCGGCGCAAACGTCGTCGACTTTTACTGCCGTGTCCAGCGCAGTCGGTGAAGCAGGCGGGCCCCTAAATTATCGACTAAATTTTTGTTGGAGTACTGATCTTTTAGGGTTAAGGGAGTAATGAGCATAGAATATTTCAAGTAGATACGATCACTTAAAGTAAAATAACTTACTTTATCACAATTGACGTACAAGAATAATGCCCACGAATTTTCCTTTATCTTGAAAAGTGTATGAGCCAAGTCACGCCCTGGTACTCATGAGTTCAATAACGAAAGACGAGTGACGATTAAAATTAAATGTTAACGTTTATAGAGTTAGGCGTTATAACTGAAAATATAATATGGTGTCAGAGTAGCAGTGAGATTTTGTACCTTGTGACAGAAATGGGATTTTGTACCTGGTCTAAGAAGTAGCATGATCTACATAATGTCAGAAATTTTAGACAATTTGTAAAAAAAAAAACAATAGTTGCTAGGAAATGATTGTAGAATTTCAATCCCAAAATATTGCAGATAAAAATTTTCATTGTTGGCTGAAACTTTATTTCACGTATGAACAAACGCAATTAAATAAAATGCAATATGACTTACTTTCTGCGTAAAAACTTTTTCATTTTCCCGCTATTAGAAAAAAAAATCCGCATATAAAGATATTAAATTGAGAATTCCATTTCGAGTAAAAACGCACGAGAAACATCTGCGACATACTTCTCAGATTAAAGGAGAGAAAAAGGAGGTCGCGAAACTGTTCAATCCAGGCGAATCGGCCGCAAATAGCGTCCGCAATCTCCATTTGGCGCAATTAAATTTGTAATTTTAATTCAATCTGATTTGATTGAGAGGGCGCTGTAGGAGCGTATCGCTGGCGCGCCTTTCATTTCGCACAAGCGCTCGCTGTCGCTGCCTCGAAGCCCCGCATGAATATTCCCAGCGCGACGGCCCTTCGGGTACGCAATCCGACCCTTGTACAGTGCCACGACGTTTTCCGGGTCACAGATCACAAATCTCCGGTGAAATATTTAATAATTACTCAAAGTATCGTCGACGCTTTAATCACGACTGATGTGTACGCAAGTGGCAGCATCCCGAATTTTTCTTACGAGACTCGATCAACTGCGATAGTATTGAGGACAAGTTGGAAATGCATGTTTAATTATCATCTGCATCCGAGATGGAAATGTTTTTTACACTGCGTGTCAGTGACGACTCGCTATTTCTTATTAACATGTTTAAATAGTAAATTAAATGGATTTATTATCATTTGCTCAAGAGTTACGGAATATTCACATTCTATTTTGAGTTTCTTGGAGATCCAGGTTAAGGAATCAGACATTTTTTAAAATTTTGTTTAAAGCAAAGTTTGACGATTATTTGCTATTTCTGATAAGTCGCCTATTTAAAACAAACTGTAAAAGTTATCGGTGAGAAAATTTGGAAAATTTATATCCTGTCATCAACTCTTATTAACACGAGAGTCCAAGAGTATCAAGTGGCCTCTAAAATTCGGTGCACATTAGAAGGTACAATGAATCTTTTATAATTTCAGGGGAATCTTTTATAATTAGAGAAATTATAACTAGTCTGTCGATTCCAATAACTCATTAGACATATTTCTTTAAAATAAACATCGTAAACTGAACTTTGCACAAACCAATGACTTCGATGGTTAAGTTTCAATAATTTCTCTAACAAGTGAGAAAAAAAAATCAGCACAATTCTACGGCAGTTCGAAACTTGACGACTTCCAGCCGAGTACCCGCCAAAGCAGCGCAAAACTCCAACATTGAATTTCGACTCGTTCGCACGGAAAGCTCAGTGAGAATCCCGTCAGCCACCTGACGCTCGCGTGCAGCCGTCGCGTGGAAAATCAATGCATCGTGGGCACTTATCGTAGCTCACGAACACCTCCGCGCTTCGTCGCGTAAATCCGCGTAATCGAAGTGTAACTCGTCTCGTCTCTCCCCCACCGCAACTTTTCCCATAAAACAAGCGCGGCAACTTTCGCGTCCCCCTGTTTACGCGTATGCGGCGCAAGCAGACGGCGCTCTTGAAGTTGCCAGCTCGGATAACCCGTTATCTCCTTTGCGCTCTCTACTTTCCATATTAGAGCGCCAGGCGGCCCTGGGAGATTCTATCGGCCGAGGAGCTCGCGTCCTTTTATGCGCCTAGGCGAGCTGGAATGAAATTCCGCGAGGGGTGGCTCGGGCTTTTCCGATTTCATATACACCCGAATCACCTGCTTCTTCTCGTTCTACTTGCTCGCGGCTGGATAGTCGCGTAGGAATGTACGACTGTCGTACCGTGGCTAGGATGTCGGGAATCTCTTTCTCCCTCTCTCTCCCAATCCTCCCTTTTCGAATGGACGCCTCGCCTTCTTAGCCTTTTGCTGTAATCTCTTAGCCTCGAGACTTTTTAAATCCACGATTCATTTACGCCTTTTGAGGGTATTAAAACTCTTTTTATGGTACTTTTTTTTCGTTTCGATTTAATTACACGCTGGGAATGTCGATTGTTCTTATTTAAATCCTGGGAAATAAAAGAAATAAATATTTACGTTAGGTGTCATGGAGAAACAAAGTGAATGATGTATTTAAAAAATTAAAATTGTATTTTTAGTTTTTGTACGTATAGTTAAATCTAATTACGAAGGTTGAATAAAATTGTATACTGGAAATGTGACTCACTTTTATTTAGCAACTGTGGTTTGGATGCCGTGTATGCAAGAAATTCATAATATTAAATTTCTTGAAATTCACTTTTTTACAGTTAATTATAGCAGACGTTTTCAGAATTTGCTTGAACATTTTGAAAAAATGTAAGTAAAATTTAATTTATTAATAAACAAAAAAATAAATATTTACCTTTGGTGTCATGCAAAAAAAAGTTATATGAAAAAAGAAGAAAATAACATTTATTCTGTGCCGGAAGCGAAAAAAAAGTGAAAAAACCATCAAGTTGTAGGAAGTGTATTCGAAAAAAGCCATCAGACTAAAATAAATGATCAACAGTTCTCCAACAAAGGAGTCGAGAATTAGGAATTTCTTTTTTATTCCCTCGCAGATTTTTCTTTCCCCAAACTTTGGAATTGGTGCAAGCACAGAAAGGTATATAAAGCAGAAGTGAGATTGAACGTTCAAGCACATAAGGTGGCTGGCAGAGCGCAGATTTTCGTAAGTTCAAGCGTCCCTTGACTTGACACCGCGCGCAATTCAGCCCCGAGCTCGCGCTCAGGTCGCTTATTCGCTCCGGGGCGTTTGAGGCCTCCTCCTTCTCATGGATAATAATGCCGATTTCACATACGGCTGCCTCGGCGCACCGGAGCTTTATTCAAGCGAGCGCGTCTCCAGCGGAGTGCTCGAAAGGCGCGATTTTATCCGAGTCCGTTTGTGCATCCACCCTCTGCCATGCACCCCCAGCAGGCTTTCCGGCCTCACCTGCGCGATGTTCCCTTTTTTTTATCCGCCTCCTCTTCCGCTCTTTCGCCTTTCTTTCAAGCCTCTCCTGCTTTTTGTTTCGGTTTTCGCGACGGAAGGGAGTTTGTTTGGCGAGATGAAAGGCCCAAGCCTTTTGAAAGGCCGAGTAATCGCGCGGGGCACCGAGCGCGAATGAAAGTGGATTTCGGACGGGCGAAAGTTCGTTTCGAGTTTTAGCCCGAATCAAGTTCCATACGAGCTTGAGCACTTTTTTCCGGGGATGTTTAATTAACAGCTACGGACCGCCACTGGCGTTGATCACGACTCATGAGGCTTTAATGAATTTTTCCTAGCGCTTGAGGACTCAGATTAGTTTAATAAATTTTTGCTTTGTTTAACGTACATTTGGATGTTTGTTTTAAAATCTCTTAATGTGAACAGAGAAAGAGTTGTATAATGACGGTATCCTTTTTCTTTTTAAATTTTTGTATGAATTCTTTTTTAGTAAATTTTTTTTATTATTTAAAATTCATGTTATTAATGAAATCTACATATCCGTATTAGTTAACTACTGCATATATTGAAAAAAATAAGAGTTCCAATACTGTGAAGCCCCTATTCTGCACCACGCTTTATCAAATTTCCATGTGAATAGAGATGCATCCTTTTAAAGTTCGAATTTTTTTTTTGTATGCTACAGAAACATTAAAGATACCATTGTACATTTTCAGAAATATTTACATTGATCGAAGGACACTTTTTTTAAAGTTCTGTAAATAAATATTGATTCTTGAATTTCGTACCGAATACGTTAATAATTAATTAATGATCTTAATTAAAGCATAAAACTGCAGAAGTGAATAAAATCTATATTAGTTTAAATATTCTTACAGTAAATAAAAAATATTTTATATGCTAATTTATTTACATTCGTTTACATTGATCGGATTTTCTTGACATATAAAGATCCACTTGAAGCAAGTACACGAAGTGGTCGCTAAGCGCAATTCAAATTTAAACATCGCGAAATCTTTAACAGGCTTAGTACGAGCTTGTTCTTTAAATGCTACAAGCTAAAATGAAGTTTTAAAAACTGCCTTTCAACGTTGTTTAACCTACATTTCACTTGAAAAGAATTTCATTTGTAAGGAACATTCATATTTCACCGGTTGAAAAAAATTGTTCTGCATATTCATCTTTCGCGAAAAAAAAGCGAGATCAAAAGGAGCGTGGAACATGTCGAGGATTATTTTTTCAGTGCAAGTGAATCGAGACCAGGTTTTTTTTTCTTTTACAAATCAATAGCTTTAATAAAGCAGATTTCCGTTTGACCTGTCGGTATATTTGATCAATTTTTGTTGATGACCGAACGGTTGATTTTTTATCTCTTACTACTATTTTACAGAACAGGATGCGTTTTATTCATTCATTATTTATTTAATTGATTCCTCTTTCCAGAGATAATAAATTCATTTTTGATGTCGCACTTTTTAGTCTTTTTATTATTAAAATGAATATTCATGTTAACAACAATGTAACCAAGAAAATATAAAATGTAAAATTATCTTTTGGCAATGTGACGAATATCGCGACGAACTGAGAAATAAAAAGATCAAACTTTTTGCTCTGAAAAATTTTTCTGATATATCAAAAACCATAATAGCACTGTCTAATATATAACACATTCACGAAGTATCTCGGAGTTCCAAAAGTTCAAGGAAAATTTGAATCTCCGATCGTCCAACTCGCGGTTGTTTCTTTTTCTTTTTTTTAAGTTTTAAAGATCCGAACTTTGTTCTTCCTTGCTTTCTCTTTTTTTTTCCTCAAACATCGAAGTATCTGACTTAGAATAGAATTTTCGGATCCTCACTGAATGAAATTTGCATTATTATGTAGTCTTTAAGTGAATTTGATGCGTAAACGTCGGTTACGTTTCAGTTTTCGATTTTCGGGTTTAACTCAAGGGCTACATTTCTGATCATCCATCAAATTCGTGCGAGTTGTTGCTGAATGGAAGCACAGCGCCGATTCCACGTGTACTCAGTCTTACACATACACAATGGGTGTAATTCCTGCTGCGTTGTACAATTAAACCCGAACAATGCTAAGCTCAAGGATTGTTTGTAGTAATTGGGAAGGAAACAGTACCCAATACCTGTAACTGATGTTATTAAGCAATCGTTGATCTTGCAGTTTCCCACAACCGAATATATACTTGCAGTGCTACTGGTGAACTTGACCTCGCAAATGTATTATGACTGTAGGTTTTGTAGTTAATTTATGTGCTGATCAGAGCGAAAGAATTTTTTTAATCTCTCGTTTAAGTATTGAGACATTAATAATGTAGATGTAGATAGACCTTTAATTCTACAAATAATTGATTAATTTTTGTTAATTTCAGCTACATAAAATTAAAATAACTCATAAAGTTTAGCTCTGAAAGTCTTTCTTTTTAATTATTAGTATATAATATTAGTTTTAATTAACCTTTAAATTTTTAATTTGCGCTTTCATAATTTGAGAGAAGTATTCTACCTATAAAGATCTGTAAAGCAGCATTAGTCAGTGTTTACGCAGTTATGAAACTGTAAAAAATGAAGGTCTTAAATATTAAGTACTATCACTAAAATGCTGTAGATGGTCAATTAATAATAACGTCCATGAAATTCGCCAGCTTTTAGGAAGTCTCATCGGGAAGTATTTACGTAGCGAATAGCGTTTTCCTTTCATCATTAAAACTAAAAAGCGCGCACGTCATCATTTATTAATGTGCTGAATGGAACATGTATCGTTAAAGTGCATGAACAAAGCTTTTAGCTCGACCACACTTTACCCGCATGTACTTTTGTAGAATGGTTATCTTTTCATCATATTATATCTTACAAACTACAAGAAAAGAAACGGTAAATTACCATGAAAAATATTTTCAAAAGCTTCTTAAAAGTCCACCCTCAAAAAAAAAAGGAAAAGAAAAACGATTGTAGAATATGTAAATGTAACTACGATTTTGTAACTGGTGACAGAAGTGGGAAAAAAGGAAAAGAACCGATGATAGAATATGCTGAACTGCTCAAGAAGACATTTTATTGATTAAAGGATGAATTTCTGGTTATGTGGCGCGAAAATTCAAACCGTTTTGATGTACATATAATATTTCAACTTAATTAATCAAATGATCATCAAGTTTGTCATAACCATTCTGACAATATAGTTCTGATAGATTTTCTAAAAAAAGGCTTCTCAGCGCGTTGTTAGACTAAGGATTAATCTTGATTCAAAGAGGCGCTGGGTGATAAAATTATCTAAACTACCGTAATTATGCATTTAAAAGTGCCGCGCAAACTCTCCGAGGTAAGATAAACAAATCGCGAAAGTTTCCCAGCGCCACCAAGGAAAAGTAATCCATAGCGAGACTGGCCGCGCCCGGGCGAGAGCCGGCAGTTTTTCACACGAAATACCGAGGCGCGGACTGCGTCTTAAGCAGGTCCGCGCGCGCCAGACCGCCGCATGAATAATTCGCCCTAATGAAATCAGCAGGCGCAATTATGCACCTATGACGGACGGCCGAGAGCTGAGAAAAATTAACGTCTCGTTTTTTTTTTTTGGCCTCTTTCACTAGAATCTGGTTTTTAATCGACTACTTGACCCTCCCATTTGTTTAACCAATAATTTAAACATTTTGTACAAGTTGTCATTATTTTGTAAGACAAGCTTACGATTACATTTTTTAAATGAAAACCAAATATCTCGAGAATTAATTATTTATCTATTAAAAATGTGATCAAAGTTTATATTAATGAGTTTTAAATAATTACCTGAAAAACATCAGCTCTAAAAATAAATTATTCTGTATGTAATCATCCCAGCTAATCAGAAAAACCAACGTCATCTCGAAACAAACGAACTAATCTACCGTGCCGAATTAAAATCTGACCGCGAGAATCGATTTAGCTTTGAAGCACACACCGAATAAATTAATTAAAACGACACTTTTGACCTGTGCCTTATTAGCATCGCATCTCTTTGAACCAATTTCTTTGTTCCACACCGTACTCTTTATTACACTACGTATCCAGTTTATTTAACGTCATCCATTAATTCGCAGCGGAGCCATTGAACGCGAGACCTTCGAGGCTTTTAGTTTCGATGAGGTAAGGCTCCTTACCGGATTTTCGTCAATAGAACGCGCCCGCTTTTTTCCCGCGGAACGGGATGTTGGTCGGAGTTCCGTATGCACGCGGCGTTTGCAGGGAAGGAAAAAAGGAGCTTCAGAAAGTTTGAATTACAGCAGGCCGTGGTTTCAGAAAAAGTTCCGCGGCGATTTTTGCGCCCGTCTGACCACAGTGGGCTCGTTCTACTTAACGGTGTTTTCTCCGGGATCTGGAGCGACTGGAGTGCGGGTTTTCGAAATGACCCGAATAGCAGGTAATTATTTTAATTGGGATTTTTAAGTAATGCCGGTAATGGTGAAAAAATATCCAAATGCTTCATATTAAAAATTGTGCAGGAATTTTTCATTTTTTTTTGTAGTAAGAAAATATGCACCGACCGCTGGGTCACAACTCAACTTTTTAAAATGAATTCGTTTGAGTTCAAGTAACTTCGATGAAAAGGCAAAAGTTTATTAAATTTTTTAGTAAAAGCGGAATATACCCACAAAATAATCTTGAAAAAGAACTAGCGGATTTCGCAAAGTAAGATGCTCATGATTTAATTTAATTTTTTATTTTAAAATTAACTATATAACGTGCTGTGAAAAGCTTGTGACATTTTATGGATATCGTTTAAAAGCCATGCATACTTTTTTCTACTTAAATGACAAATCATTCGTTTTTAATTAAATTTATCAAGGATTTTCCAAATTAAATCCAGTTGAAGTATATGTCTGGCCATACTCGACTCCATTTACTTGGAATAATAAATTATTCATTTTGTTATCAAAACCCAGCACTACTAGTGAATTTCGTAAATCGAGTTGCTCACGATGGAATTTAATTTAATTTTAAGCAAAATGTACAAAATTTTGTGTTAAAATGAACTATAACGTGCTGTGTGAAAAACCTTTGACTTTTTTTAGATATAGTTTAAAAGCGAATTCCATACATTCTTTCTTTTATTTAAGTTAAAAAGAAAATTAGATGGAAGCATATGTCTGACCATACTCGATATCATGTACTTAGAAAAAAATTATTCGTTTTTATAAAATTTATCAAGGATTTCCCAACTTAAAATTAGATGAAGTATAAGTCTGACAATTTACCATCGGTTTAGTAATAATTTAGTACTTTAATTGAATTTTAATTAAAATGTAAGAATTATTTTTTAAATTAACTATAATGCGCTTTGAAAATCTTTTGGCTTTTCGTTGAAATCTTTTAAAAGCCAATTCCATACATCACACGCATTCTCCCCGAAAACTTCATTTTCTTTCCAACTTCGTGAACAATCTCCATTCTTACAATAAATCAGCGGGTGGCGCCATCTCGTCTGCCCATGCAAGAAGGCGCCCTTTAATACCCGCGAATTTCGCTCAGCGCACCTGAAATACCCCAGAACAGTAAAAATTCCGCCTAGGCGAGAAAGTAATCCTCGCGTCGATGCCAACCACATGAGGGGGCCCGCGTCCCCGGGGAAAAGCAGCGGACGTATGCTCGCGCCCTCGAGATACGCGCCTAACGGGATTTCCGGTTTTGTAGCCCCCGGACGATAAAAGCTCGGGGCCTGCGAGCTCTCTTCTAAAATCAGCGGCAGCAGCGAAAGATTTACGAGAGCCTCCCCTATGCTGCGATGAGTTCGCGCGGATTTTTCAGAGGGCTCCCTCCATTATGTTGCGCCTGTCGAAGAAGCAAATCGGTTTTTCGCATACTGCTTAGGGTACAGGGATTATTTAGAACGTGGGTAGATCGGAGAATTGATTAGGTGCACTTTTGTACAGATTTTCCGTAAGAGAGAGGAGGTGTTTATCGGCTCCATCTTTTCGGGTGATCGACTTATCGCCGGCAGGAAAATGACGGCGAATTAAAGTGTCTGTCGGAAATTCGAAAGAGCGGGGAGTTTGGGCGATAAGAGCTTTAATTTGCGATGGTTCGCGAGTTCGCAGATTTCGCGCTGATAACGCGGACGCAGTTTGAAATGCTTTTGGTTGTTTGTTTAGAAGGCAGCATTTTCGGGAATAATTGCTTCCCACTTATTGACCCATCAGCAATTGGCTTGTGGTAAAGTGGTTTATTATTTAAAAAGTTTGTATTTATATTTTAATGTATGTGATTTTATTTATTTCTTTGAAATTATTAATTTTCAGATCGTTACTTAGTTGTGCAAAATACTCATTGTTCCTTATTTATCAGGCATTTTTTTAAAAAAGAAAATACAAGTCAACAATTTGGTCGAGAAAGGTGTTAATAATTAAGATTTTACTTGAAAGAGTGTGGATTCAGATTTTCATAGAAAAAAGTGTCGATACCTTTTCCAAACAAAATATTAATTAAAACCTTTCTCAAGTAAAATATTAATTGACACTTTTTTCAAGCAAAATATTAATTGACACCTTTTTCCATGAAACCGTCAAAATATAGTATACAAGCAGCAAGAATTATTATACAGCATTTGGGAAGTAGCTGTAAGAGGCATTTAGCTGGCTAAACCAGAATTTTACTTCTGTGCATTTTCGAACACACGAATAATCTCGCAATGAGTGGTATATTTAATAACTTTGTCCGTCGCTTCACGCGCTTGCTCATGCAATTTTCATAAGATGCCGGGCACTTCGATATCCGCAATCCTCTTGACAATCCCCGTTCAACATTCATAACTGCCCGCAGACGCCATAAAGAAAGCTACATCGGCGGGACTCAATCTCCCCGTGATTTTAACGCGTTCATTTCCCGCGCGGGGGCTCGAGGAAAAAAGTCAGGCAGGAGGAGAGGAAGAGAACGAAGTCGACGGACAAACAAATCAAATTAGCATTAGACCGAACGGCCGCCATTTCGGTGGGCTTAACTCCGGGCCGGCAGTTACGTTTATGGCGCTACCCGGTAATAACGACCGGAAGCTTCCACGGTTAAGGAAAGAATCCCCGAAATAATTTATTCGCGCTCTTGTCTCTCCCCTCAACTGCTCCCCCATTCTTCCCCTCTACGTCCTTTTAAAATACGCGGAATCGACTCCCAGCGGCACCTAATTGGCCGCTCGATTGTCGTCGTTTTATCGCGGGGAAGATTCATGGCCGAGCCGCGACGGATTTTTCGGCGCAAATTAACGAGCGCCCGGGGTACCTCGCGAGCCTCCGCGGGAGTGTAAACCCGCGGCGACACAATTCGCTCTCGGTTATGGCGGAATTACGCGCGGTGGCGCTTGGTCCTGGGTCTGTCGGCTTTTTGAAGCTGCTGCGATTTCAGCGGTCTGCGCTCTGGTCGGGTTTGTTTAGTTTCCAACTTTGTTGGGGTCGATTTAGTCATCTACGTTATTTAGTTTCGGGGAAATTCATTTAATTTTACTTGAATTTTTTACGAAAACAAGTGATGGTAAATATTTTTCGTTGATAAAATTATTATTGCAAAATAAATTTGTTTAATAGATAAAAACATAAATACTTTGGAATAATGTAGAATTAATCGACTAAAAATTAAATGATAATCAAACTTTGTAAACTATTCATTACTTTGCTCATTTAATGAACCGAAAACTTGTGATTGGAGATCTACTTTACTAAGATTAATTATTTATTTTGGAAAATAGATTATAAAGTATTTGTTGCTTGATAAATTTAATAAAAAAATGAATAATTTACTGCGCTAAGTAGATGAAGATGAGTGTGACCAGACAAATACTTCCATAGCATTTTATCTTTAGCACAGAAGGAAGTAGATTGAATCGAGTATTGATTTACGACAGTCTTTACGATCAACGTCGTGGCTAAGTTCAGAGGCGCGATTGTTATAAACATCCAGGACGATATCCTTATCGACGGACCGAGTAGCCAAGCATGGGTTGGCTACAAGAGTAGCTCGGCTTGGGTCACCGTAGAAGCCAGTTGATATTTTTAAGTCTTAACCAGAATTGATATTGAATTGACATTATCACAAGAAATGACGTAAATAAATTAGTTAAACTTTTCTAATTTATTAAACCTCAGATAATTTAGTTTTACTATTTGAAACCTAATTTGTATCACAGAATGAAACTAGGTAGATTTATAACATTTTGGAGTTCTCGCGGAATCCAGCTGAAATACCGGGAGCATCAGGCGATAAATGACTTTAGTAGCTATTATTCCACACTGAAAAAAAGCAGGGGATGCGCTCTTGTGCTTTACTGCTCACCGTAAATTTTTATTTCGCATAAAAAGCTTTATCGCCTCGTTGTTGATCAGACCTTAGGATACCAAAATAATTCGTTTTTTTTTTTATCTCCCCGGTTCCACTGGCAATCGCCAATAATTGGATAATCGAACATTTTCACCTTTGAACCTCTACCAAAAAAAAAGTAAAAAAAAAGATCCTCATCTCCTTCTCGACTTGGCATGGCCGATCCCTGCCAGTCTTGGCAAACTCAATCGAAGTCAATCAATCACTCGAAAGTCCGACGCTCATTCTCCAGTAAATCCCGGGGATTTCTCCGGATCCAAAGTTAGTCGCTCAATTTAACGATTAACTGTACCCTGCGTAGTTGCTCGAAAAATCGCGAGACTAGTAGCGTCGCGTTTACATTCGACTGGGGCAAACATTGCGCCGGAGAAAACATAATCTCGCGTTGATTCCAGCGTGACGGACGATAAAACGGCGCGAGAAAAAAAGTTCTCGAAAAATACGACAAACACCGGGCTGCGCAATATTTGGCCAGCAATCGTGTGCTCATGCGAGCAAACTCGCAAACGACGGTTCCTCGAAGCTGCTCCGTAGATGCTTTCACGCTTACCCAAACACGTCCCCGCGAGACGATTTAATTGAGTCGCCGTGAGGATTGCATTTTACCCGTCGCCTTTGATGAGGCTGCCGTGTTGGATAAGTAATGTAAAGCGAAGTTACGTAAGGTGCTTTGAGCGGTGGCAGTTACGGCGAGTAAAAAGTTTTTATTGAAACATGCCAATTTTTAGTTTTATTCTTGAGAAAGTTTCAGCTTCAGTTAAAATTTTAAGTGTATTTAAAACATTGAATATTCTTGAAGTGGTTACAAGAAATGCTGAGACAAAACTTCAGAAATACATGAATTTGACTACCTTATCTTGTGTGTCGAAGTAATTAATAAATAATGACAATCGTGGTAACCATTTTTTTAGCCTGACTATACTTGAATTCATCTACTTACTTCTACTTAAGTTAAAATTAAAATTAGATGGAAGCGTATGCCTGACCATACTCGACTTCGTCTACTTACAATAACAAATTATTTGCTTTTTTATCTTTTTTATTGAATTTATCGAGGATTTACGAACTTAAAACATGTCTGACCACATTCGACTTCATCTACTTAGTATAATCAAATATTCGTAATTAAATTTATCAAGGATTTAAGAACAAGTAGGAATAAGTAGATAAATTCGAGTATGATTAGACATGCTACCATCTAATAATATTTCACTTTTTACTATCAATAAATGATTTCTATTTACTTTACAACGTTTATTTTATGATGGTTTGTTTATTTCACGTTTTCCTTTGTAGACATTCTTTTATACTAGTATCGAGAGCAAACACGTTTTTTACTGCTCGTCCGAGTTATTTTTATAAGAATTTGAGCTGCAGTTTATCTTCATACGAACATAAATAAATAAAAAATATATATAATTGATAAGCAAATCTTAATCAAATAAAATTTCAAACTTTTCCAGCTGCTACGCATTGATATTAAATCGAAATAATTTTCCGCAACAGAAAGTCCACGATACACAAAGTGCAACGCATAAAATACACTCCACTTACTCCGCAACAAACGTTCACACTGTGCCGGACGTAATCGCTCCTTGCAGCCCTTTAAAGTCCCATCCCCAGCGTCCAGCATCCGAGAATTCAAGTTTCGCAAAGTCGAAGGGGCCGCGGACTTCCGCACCATCCGTTTTCGACCTCGCGGAAAATAAAAGAGGCGTAAATCACCAGTACACGGCTCGTTTAGAAATCATTCCCCATCCCTCTAAAAAAGCCCCCTGCTGTCTGAAAATAAAACGAAGAACAACACAAATAAAGAAAAAAGAAGTAGCAGGAAAGGAAAGCGAGTCGGAACTTTCGTCGCGCGCGTTTAATAATCAACAGCGCGCGAGGATCGAAAAAAGCGAGAGGTGGAAGGAGGAAGAGAGAAAGTGAGACCGCGGGGGTCATTAAACGTGAATAATTTTGCGCGCAAGTGGATCGCCGGGCTTTTTCGGCCGCCACCCCCTCCCAGTCGTCCATAAATCATCCGCGTCCTTACTTTCGATTCGCGCGTATATACAGGGCAAAGAGGGGGGGGGGATCGTGAAATATCGCGCTTAAACTCTTCGAAAACCACTAACGATCGCCGCGCGCCGAGTAATTGGGGACGTGCCGCGGAATGGGAATTGCGAGTGGTCCTTCCTGCATTCGCCGTGCAAATGGCCCAGTGCGACGACGACGTCGTTCCGCGGTCGCACCGACGGCCTTTTTTATCCCTGTGGGTGTGCCGATGTCCTGAACTCTTTTTTTTTCCTTTTTCCTTTTCTTTTCTTTTTTTTTGAATTCACGGTCGGGTACGAGCGTTTGTTTTCTGGTCGGTAGGGGATCGCTGATTGTGAAATGATAAGGAAACACGTGTACCAGCGGAAAAGTTCGTAAGGATAAATAGATCGTGTTTGCTCGATAATTGTGCAATTTAAATTCCGGGACATGCCAGTCGCGATAGGATCGTCGAATTCTTTTTGGTAATGGCTTTTAGATTAAGATATTGTTGCGAGAGTTGCCTAATTTTTCTGGCCTTTCATTTTTCTGCAATGGTTTTAAAAAAAAAAAAAAAAGAAAAGAACTTTGCTTTACATGCATATTTTAAATGAAAGAAGCTTACATTGACTAAATAATTGTTTAAATAGACTGGGTGGAAGTTTTATTATTAATCCGAGTAGCCTGGTGAAGAAAGTTGTTTAAAAAACGATTAAATTTTTTTCTTGATTCGTTAGATGTGGAGCAGTATTAAAATAGCATTTTATCAAATTCTTCTTTTTTTTATCATATTTTTATAATTATTATTATTATTTTTAATATTGAATGATTTTATAAGCATACCTTCAGCTTCTAAGTGAATTGCAAGTTTGTACAGGCTTAATTATTGTCTCCTGTTTATTCGCCTTTCTACCTTTTTTAAATAAAAAAAAATCAAAATTTGAATTTATATTTGTCCATTAGATAGCAAATCGATTGGACAAAGTAATTTTTTAGGGATCACGGTGGTTTAAAAAGAAGATAGAAATTCAGTATTCGCTTAAGTAGCATAAATCAATATCCGTCAAGCGGATCGCTTTTTTGCCAACTATGAAAAATAATGACACATAATAAATCTATGTTAATTTTTTTTTTTTAACAAGAAGCGTGTTTACAATTTTATGCATGGATACGGGGGATGCGTATGCATGATTTAAAAGGGGATGAAAGCGTTGGTACACTTCGGATGACTGAATTTACGAACAATTTTTCATAGAGAAAATATTGATCTCTTCGCGGTCAGCTGCACGTACGCGCGTTTCAACGCTTCCAAAATTTATCTCTTGTAAAAATAAAGACATCGAGTTGGCTTCGGTTAGAGTTCAAAAATATTATCGAGAAATAAACTCGGCTGCAACTTTCTTCTCGTAAATCACATGAAAAAGTGTATAAAATACAAAAGAACTGTTTGTTGTGCGCAACAAAAATCATGTTTTCATTGAAAAAAAATGGAGAGATGATAATTTATTGAGTATTTACAGTCATTTCCATGGCAAACAACTCAGCGTATGAAAATTATCAATATTATACTGCTAATCAGAAAGTTATTTTTTTCATTACCAAAAATAATGATCCAGTCCAATTCAGTAATATGAAAAGAAAAAAAGGCTGCATACCCTAAAATAAGTAGAAAAATCAATATTTGATGCGACAAGTATTCAATTCTTTCTTAAAACATGGATAAATTCTATTTTTGATGTACTGCTTTAATTCCATTGAAAAATAGAAAACTTTTCCATCCATAATTAATACAAATAAATATACCTTAATACCTTCTCAACTAAATGGTTGAAGCTTACACTAACGTTAATGAACAGAAAAATGTATTACGCCTCATACCTAATCTCCGCTACAGTTTGAGGCGCTAATTGAATTTCTCCGGCGTGGACGTCAACGAGACGCCTCCTCGCGCAAAGATAAATATTGCAGCAAGGCCCACGGAGAGGTGCGTCTAATTCCATCCGCCGCGAGAGCAATTGCGGATTAGCGGCCTCTCCCTCGCCCCGCTTAAAAATATCGGATTGCCCGCAGATGCGACCATTTCGCGGCGCGCGTAATTGCGCTCGTGCATTATTCCTTCCTTATTTCCGCGGGATCCCGTTGTTTGCGCTTAATTAAGTTGCTCCGAGCTACGGCCGCCACCGATTCGCCGCGAATTCACTCGCTCGTAATGAATCACTTGAGCCTCGCGAGTGCAGCTTTGCAATTGTCTTTATTCATCTTCTTTTTTTTGAAGACTAGGCAGGCATCGTCGGATTTTTATACGCCTCAAATGTCGAAGCCACATTAATACCACTTTAATAAACATTTAAAAAATATATTTTCAGTATATTTGTATTGCAGTAAGCTGTGCTTTTTAAAAACGGCGTGAAGGATTTCGAGAAGAGAAACTTACTTTAGAAAACATCTTACGCCGAGTACCAAAGTTCAGAATTCAAGTGCAATCGATATATTAAGTGGCCTATCGAGATAAACGTTTTCTTTGAAAACTCCTAAGGTCGAGGGGTTAGCGCAGTATGTGGGGAGCTTTTCTCGACTAACAACAAAATCTGATCAAACGTCTTATAAAACAGCATTCTTCACTTAAACAAAGAAAAAACTTACTTTCACTTCAGTAATATTGAACAAGCCAATAGTTAACTTCTTTTTCTCTCCGTATCGTGTATATAATTTGGATATTTTTCTACCTCCATCTCGAATGTTTCCTCGCGAGGCGACAAAAGTTTACTAATGAAAGGAAAAGTTGCGAAAAAACTACTTAAGAAAACTAAAAATTTCGACTAGTAAGTCGAGAGAAAACTTCGTTGCAATATCCGTGACCGTAGAGGGGAAATGTCGCTGGGATCTTTCGCCGGGCTCAATTCGTCAGCTTGTTACGAACAAATTGCTTAATCAAGACTTGTATCAATATTTTCCAACGGCGAAACTCGGCGAACGTCATTAAAAATTGTCCACTCGCGACGAATTTAAACTTCGCGGCAGCGAGGAGAGACACGCCCATATAAATCCGAAAGTTTCGAGCTCTTTAAGCGGTGCCGCGGCCGAAACTCGTTACCGCAATCGCTGTTAAACCAGGAGTATTTAGAAACTTCAATTGAGCATGCATTTAGGGGCTCTAGTCTGGTTTTACGAAGGGCCGAATACTTTTGTCTCGGCCGTCTTAAAAGCGTTCGTGCAAGTTGCACTGTTGCGGCGCCATTTAAACTTGCACCTGCCCGCCGCGGGAGTTTAGAAAGATGAATCGAGTCAATTAAACGGAAAAAGCTTGCGTGATGACACAGATTTCCGGGCGCCGTGGTTTCCCATGACGTTTGTTTACGTCTAGGTCGGCGCTTTATCAGAGCCGCTTCACCGTCTCCGAGCCCTGCGGTTTAATGTTGCTTTGATGGATTCTATTCCGGAGCTTAATGACGCTACGCCGGTATTTTGATGTTTCATTATTTTCATTCTGTCCTCGTTTTTCATGCTCCTTATTTCTTTTTCCTTCTTCTTTTTTTATCTTTTTCTTGGGATGAATCCTTCAAAGAAAATCCTCGTTAGTTTTAGTTTTGTAAGTCCATATGAATCAGAAAATAAAATCTTTCCTAGCTCCTCTATTATCACTTAAGATCACTTTACTTAAGTATTTATAAAATTGCAAAGAACAAACGTATTTTTATTACAATGTATGTAACTAGATGTTAAAAATTGTAATTCAATAGAAAAAAAATGAGGCAGAGAAAAATTGAATGCACTAATTGACCTTGTACGTATATTCAATCGCATAATTCACGATTTATCGAGTCAATTCATCGGAATTCTGCAAAATTGCAATGGCCACCCTATCGAATATTATTAACGGATGTAGTGGTAGAATATAAATCGCATCGAGGTCGCAATATCATTTAAAAATCTATGCTATTCAAAGCATGTCCCTTTAAACGCAATCAAACCCCCTCGTGGCACGGCGAAAATTTACATTTTCATTGCCTCGGTGCATATTGTTTCCCAGGCTCCCAGGCGCGGATTTAACTTCGATCAATGCGCAAATTAAAAGTTATACTCTCGCGGCCGCGGAGAAATAATCGATGTGGAATTCTTTCAATATGCACAGTGGGGATTTGATAGTCAAAATAAAAACAAAAAAAAAAAAAAAAAAAAAACCGTATTGTTCCAAAGTTAGCTTTGAGAAACGAATTTCGAGCCAAAAAGAGTGATAAAATTTCATCAAAATATTACTTTAATATCAGTTATATTTTAAACGGATTCTTTTCATATTTTATTGACAAGATAACGACATTTTTAACGCTCAAACAAAACTAGAACTATTAATAGTGTCTCAGTAGACTACTGAATTGGTTCTTAGACCTTAGCTACTACAGTCAATGTCCAACAATTATTGAAATTATTGAAAATTATTCGAATAAAAATAAAAATGTTCTCAATGTATAGAAAAAACAACTGCAATTCAGACTCCAATACTAAACAACAAGATTAAAAAACGAAAGATCAAGTTGGTAAAAAAAAAAAGCGAAATAAAGTAAATCCTCCCTAAAGCACAAAATTAGCACTTCCTTGTAGAGCTACTTCCCCTAAACTGCATCCAGTAAATTTCAGGAGCTCCGTCCTAAGCCTTAAAAAAGCGCGAATAAATTCTCCTCCTTTGCCTCAAGGCGAAAAGAAAGACCGAGCGGGACGCGGGAAGCGTGGGAGACGGGGGTGGGGGTGAAAAAGGGCGAGGCACGCTCGGGATGCCGGGCTCGCGCGCGCGCATCAGACATCGACTCCATCGGAGTCTAGCCAGGGCAGCTGCTGCGGCGGCGTCATAACCGTTTCACACCTGAGAAACGCTCCCAACCATCCTCTTTATCGCGCGCCCTCCGGAGAATTTACGCGCAGACGCGTGACGCCCCGTAAATTTCACGGCACCGAAATATGCGCGCCTTTTGCCAAATTCGCCACGAGCGTCGCGGTGTCGGCTCCTCTCGCGTCGTCGCACTTTTTTCCTCGCGTGTCACCACCTCCGTAATTAACCTGCACAGCTGCTTTTGCGCCGAATTTTCTAGAGCTTGCGGTTTTTTTACTGACGATAATTCGATTCGAGATGCTGCGCAGCTGAAGTTTTTATTCTCTCTCGCTTTATTGTATTTATTACTGTTGGAGTTTCTTTTATTAATGCTACGTGACTTGCTTTCCATAGGACATCGGTTTATGTAATTAGCTTGTTGCTGAGTTCATTAAGAGTAAACAAATAATATAGAATCATTTGAATTGTAATTATTGCGTCTAAATAAAAAACGAACAATTATTTATGAGTAATAGAATTTTTGTTAGGGTTAATACATAAATTGTGAAGTACTATTATTCTTAATACTATATTATTATTTCAAAGAAATAAAAACGATTGATAAAAAATAAAATATTTGTACACGAATTCTTCTGCGTTTTGAAAAAGAACTGAATGCATTTCGCATGAAATATCGATTTTAGTATACTTACTTTAGAAAACTGAAACCCCGTTTTTTTCTTAACTTTCTTTTCATTTATCTGGATTATTATTTATCTTTTTATAATGTAAGAAATCTGTAATTTTACTTTGTTACACGGAAGCTTTATCTGATAAAGAAGAAGTATTATTATTGTTATTATTATTATTTTACTATTGGTAGATGTTTTGACATGAATATTTCGCAATATGAGTAAAGATACTTGATCGTAGAATTGGGACGCACGATATTGCAGATTCACGTATAACTGATTAATCAGCGCTGATCAGTACTCGACAAACAAATTGTGAACAATTGCACTTGCACTAATCAGCGATCATCATGAAGGGTGTTTAATTACAGTCATTTGAGTTGATTCGCCTTGATATGCTATTGTTTTCGGATGAAAAAAATATTAACTCTCTGCATATCCAATATCAACCGCATCGAGAAATTAAATTAAATTTCAGAGAATTGCAACTAATTGGCGATAGTGACAATTCTAAAAAAAAAGGAATTAAACTATTTTTTTTAGCTAGTTATCGAGTATGCATTATATAAGTAAACTATCAAATTTGCAAGTTTGTTTATATAAAATATTTACTTTTTTCCGAAATTAAAACAGCAATAACTTTTTTCGCATCTGACAATACCACAATCTATTTTATTTATCCCCAAAATTCAGGAAAATAAAAAAAATTGAATATCGTTTCACGATTACTTCAAATTTATCTAGACGCGTTTATCATGTGGGATGACGCGAAAAATAAAAACTACTACGTAGCAATCAGAGTTTCGTACATTCATTGCTCAACTGCTTACAACAAGCAAATAAAAAATAAAAAATTCTCATGCGCTTGTACTTCACGAATAAACTTATATGACATTGATCATTTGGTTGAAGTTGTTCTGGTGTATAAAATTGATCCAGATTTTATTCAAAACATTGCGTTCTACTGATAAACCAATCAATTAGGATGTTTGTATTCCGCAAGTATCTTATCCTACATATTTAGCAAACGAAGTCTCTTGAGTAAAAATTTAATCACAGCAAAAAAATAAAGAAAAACTGAATAAAGCAATTTAATAAAAAAAATATATATAAAGCAATTTGTTTTTTTTTTTTTTAATCTATATGACAAAGCTCAAATCAAAGCTTTCCAATTACGAATCTGGGTTAAGAAGTTATTCTTGTAAAGGGCAATTTGATAACATTTTTCCAGTCCTTTTGTCAATCGATACAGTTTATTTGTTCAAGGAATTATAAATTTAATGAAAAATATTTTTCTATAACACGTGTAAATTAATCTCTCATTCAATAACAAAAAAAAGTAATATAAGGAAACAATCAATCGTAAGTAATTGATTGCACATTTTCAATAAAAGTTCATATAAATAAAACAAAACTCTAGTAAACAATACAAATTCATAATAACTCATACAAATACATAATAAAAATAAACACTAGTGTAAGGAATAAACACTGCCGTAAGGAACTCGGGGACTCCGAGTAGAGTTGGCATAGCAGAGGATCCTGCCGCAAATAATGGAACCGACTATGTGTCTGCAGCAGGCGCGCGTCGCAGACATCGCCGTAGGACCGCTGCGTCAAAGACCGCCGGTATACGGGCGCGGCGCCGGCGAAATCACTGTGTGCGCAGCCATAAAGGAGGCCTCTTTGCGACACGCGCCCTGCTCTAATTACGCGGAAATTTGCCACGTGCGGCGCTTGCGGTCGCTCCGCCGAAGACACAACGGAAATGAGAAAAAATTCACTAATGGGCTTTTCGACCTGATCGCTAATGGCACTGGCTCGATATCCATTAAGAAACTGTCCCAACTACGCTGAAAAAAACATGTTTTTAGTGCAACCTTTTCTTTTTATTGATTTTCATGGGAAACTAAACAGTATTGTCTAGTATGCGAGTACTTTGGGCTTCAACGTATTTTAAAGTAAATAAGGGTCAATGTCTGACCATACTTGGTTGATACTACTGACTGATATGTTTATGTAGGTAAAATTGATATTTATAGAAAACACTTAATAGACTTTAAGTATATTTAAATAAAAATCATTAAAGTAGATAAAGGATAATGTCTGATCATATTTGACTGTTACTACTGACTGGCATATTGATGCCAGTAAAATTGACATTTAAAGAAAGAACTTAGACTTTAAGTAAATTAAATAAAAATCAGTAAAGTAGATCAAATGTAGTGTCGGATCATAATCTACTATTACTACTGATCAGAATATTGGTGAGGTTAATTTGACATTTAAAGGAAACTCTTAGACTTTAAGTAAATTAAATAAAAATCAGCAAAGTAGATAAAGTTGATTGTCTGACCATGCTCAACCGTTACTACTGATTCATTTATTAATGTAGGAAAAATTTTAATGTAAGGAAGCACTTAAAATTTATGGACATTTACAAACTCTATGTTAATGATTAGTGTAATTATTGTAATTATCTTTAGTTACAGTAGATAAAAATATATCGGAATTTTATGACTTGCTTGTAAATTAATTGCATAAAAAACTTATTTTACGCTGAGAAAAAGTAGAAACTTTTTTTCATTTCTCTTCATGGAAAATTAAATATTTTTCTTTATGTGAATACTTTATGGAGGAAAAAAAATGATTTATTGCAGATTCAGCAATACGAAAAGTTTTCGCACAATTTATTCTATCATCTTCCGCATAATGCTTTCATGAAATCTGCTCTCACTTTAATGTTGCACCTCTTGAATAATGGTACACTTTTTTCAGCTTTATTGCGTTATCAAAACCAACAAAGATAAGACAATACTTTTTAATTTTTGATTACTAGTATTGAAATTATTTTTTATTAAAATATATGTTTAGTATGATTTACGGGCTTTAGTAAGGTTTCTCATTTCAGTTTAACCGTAAAGTTTGACAAACAATCTAAAATTTCAATATTGACCCAAGACTAAGTCTTCTATCTTCAAGAAAGTGGTCCAGACGTTTAGTACTCAACTCCCGAGGTAATTACCTGAAAATTTGCCTTGGGGATAAATTCTCTTTAAACAAGGAAAAGCTGTTGATACAAAATGAGGCAAAAGGTATACACATTGACTGAAAAATGCGCCTTTTTTCTAGCCTTTGAGTTTGTCATTGGAACATTTTATATGGAAAACTTACCGGCACATGGATGAGTAAAAAAGAAAAAAATTCATTCAATAATTAGAATTATAATTATTAAGTATAATTATTGAATTTAATTAAATTTTCGAATGAATTATTAATTTTGTATAGCGATAATTATATCCATTTCAAAAAAGATAAACAAAATTTTACAATAGTTCATAAAATATCTTCACCGAAAGATTTATTGAAAGGCATTCTTCATTGTAATCTTTATGGTACCCCAAGCACAGTAAATAAATAAGGCGCGATAAACAACTGCTTTGCTTGGCACTAATTGTAAGTACGCACTATATTTGTTAAACAGTCGCGATTCATTTTCATTAACCCACGTTTTGCCGGGGCTCAAAGTAAAACTTCTAATTCATATAAATTAACCAATCAAAGAAAAATAAACGAAAGTATGAAGCTTAAGCTGTGGGATTAACAATTGGGTAACCATCAGCCACATAAAGGCTGAGTCTTTATCGTGATCAATGGGTGAGAGCCACTGCGCTTTGCCACGGAGCCAGGCAATTCTTTATCGGCTCGAAACGATTAAAATTTGTTTCTCCCTGCCCCATCCCATCCTGGTGCTCTCTTCTTCCTCGTCGAATGATTGATATTACGTTGTACGCAGTAGGAGCCTGCTTCCTATACGAAAGCTCGGTGCGCTGTGCAATCAGCTATTTCCTGTACGAACTATTTTTATGACAAAAATAAAGGTTTCAGATTTTTCAGACTCAGTTTTGTGCTTATTACGTTTTTATAGGGTGAGGAGCTTTTAGAAGACAATTGATAATTTAGAATATTTTCTTGGATAGCGTAGGTCTTTTTTTTTTAGGTCGTTGTTAATATGGATTGGTGAGTGAGTGTGAAGTTGAGGGTGTCCGTGTGGAATTAGGGGAGCTCGGGAGTCAAGGTAGGGTTGTAGGTGGAAAAGTATGGATGTAGAATTGTGGATGTGGGTTATTGGGAAAGTTAAAGTTCTTAACCAAGCAGATAATGTTATATTCAATCATAATTGCTTAATAATAGATATCCATATTGGTTCACTATTGATCCATCATAGGTCAATATTGGTCTAATGTTAATTTATTGTTGACGTAAGTTTCGCGAAAATATTGATTCAATATTGATTCAATTTTTATTCAATATTAGCTCAGTGTGAGAATAAAGAACATAACAGATTCTTAATTAATTTAAAAATTTTACGAATGTTGTGTCATCATTTTTCTGTTTACTTTGCTTGTGTAAGATCAACATATTTCTAGTGTACATGTAATGTTGAATCAGATATACCTAACGTTGATTTAATAGAGATCTCAATATTAATTGCAAGTAGAATGTAGAAGTTGATATTGATTTAATTAATAGTGATCTAGCAGCGATGTAACATGTAAACATACGTAAAGGTTGATGAATATTATGCCACCATTACATACTACCATATAATATTGGAGCAGTGCAATATTAAAAACACTCGATTAATATTAGCGTCCAGTGTTTGATCTATTTGGGGCGAATATTAGACGTATCAACATTAAACCAATATACATACGGAATATTAGACCAATACAGGTCTAATAAGGAACCATTACTTGATGTTATCAACAAGCTTTTTTTTAACACTTTCAACGAATATTAATGCCCGCCTCACATTTTTAACTTGCATAACTAATTTTTTAATCTTCACGCGCCTCAAATATTTTTTATTAATTTTTACGCAAGTGGAACTTTATTCGATCGTCTTGCGAGCCCGGAAATAAAGGGCAAGCGATAACGACTGTGCTTTAGATATCGCATATTTATACCTCATCGATTTATATCGTCGGAGGAGAAACCCAGATTTACGATACCTGTCAAGCGTACCGGGAAAATATCGGTTGGCGTTGACCGACGTGACGATCTATATTTACGCTGCCTGTAACGTTCGCGAGACAGTCGGATCGCTGTAATTGCTAGCGGCTGAATCCCCCTCCCCCTTGCAATATATATTTCCTGCAAATTTATCCGAACAAGCTATTCGTCATTTGTCTTCTTCCCGCGAAATTGCGATCGACTCGCTTTTTATACCCGGAGTAAGAAAAAACGGGACGAAAGAGTTTCATCAGTTCCTCTTCGCACCTTTGTACTCTTGTGTTGCTCGTTTTTATCTAAATTTACCCTCGGAATATAAAAAAAAAAAGATACGAATGTAAAGACAAGAGAGAAAGAGAGGAGAAAATTGCGGCAGATGTAGTTTTAGCCGTGGTTTAGAGGGTTTATGACGCGGGCAAAAGGAGGAAATAGTGGGGTGTCCACTGAATCCTTTTACTCTCATTTTTCAATTTTTATCGCGCGGAAGTTCTGGGAGAGTAAGCCCGGGCGCGCGTCCGGTCACTCGCGCATTGGCTTTTCAAGTTTTATCGCGGGAGCTGCTTCGGCTCGAGCTCCGGCCAGCTCCGGGATTATTTTTTAACTTAGCGGGCGGGTTAATTTAAAGTTTTTTGCGGCAAGATTACAATTTAGCGATACTCGGATAAATTTCGATAGTTACCCGATTCACCGCCACCCCTCGCCGATTGTTATTTCATCATTTTTCGAGCGATTTTCGTCCTTCTTTGTCTCGTAGCGACGTTTTTTTTTTTATCAATCTCTATGGAATCCACCCCGTCACCTCGATGATAGAGTAGACGTCGTTCGAACAGCTTTGTATGTGCGTCACTATGACGACGCGACGGAGCGATCGAGACTAATGATAATCTGAAGCGCCGCTGCAAAATACTAAGCGTCGCAAACTTTCTAACTTGACTCGAAGATAAGCTACTTCGGTGCTCCCTCCTCGTTCTCCTCCTGTGCCTCTCCTTTTCTCTCCGCCCCTTTGTGACACGCGCACCGCTAATTGCAATCAAAATTGAGGTGCTTCATGCATGCGCTAAGTTTCCACTTCGAGTGATCCTCCCGACGCTCTATCACCCCGTAAATTCCTTTAACCGGATCTAGTCCTGGCGCGAGAATATGCTAATGCCTTGAAAGATATCACTCAATATTCGAGAAATTGGAAAATGTTTGCTAATGAAATTTTTAATTGAATTTGAAAACCTTTTTTAGAATCTGTCGTATTTTCATTTTATTATTTCTCAGTTTTTTTTTGCGGTAAATATTTTAAAGGTAAATTGATAATTAATTTCGTTATTACTTAATTTTAAATGTAGGTTAATTGCTAATCTTGACTATATTATACCATGAAAATACGCGGGAAGGTACGTATAAGCGAAGAATGGATCTATGAATAATAATTATACGTACCTCATTTGAAAATGATTTTGTTAATGAAACACAAATTTTCGTCAAGAGTCATAGAAAATACAATTCAATTAATTGGTTAATTAATTGGAATAATGTGTAGTAACAGAAAAATTTAATTGAACACTTTACTTTCGACGTAATATTTCGTCTTAAATTTGTTTTATTAAAAATATGTGATACTTCAAAAAAATTACCGGTGAAAGATAGTACAAAGCAAAGCTTGTGAATATGCTATGTATCCAATATTCGAGATCGAGAAAAATAGATCCTCGTCGAGGCACGAGCGTAGCTCCGTCGTCTGGCGTTGTTCGCAGATTTCGGTCGAATTTTCATAAACCGCGGTAACAGAGAATGCAGCCCTTAAAACGAAAAGTAAGGAATACTGCACAAAGGCCAGTTGGTCATAGAAGGGATTCGTGGGGATTGCATACAAGCGATCCATTGTGCCCCCTGACTATAGCATAACATGTGGGTTAAGGAGGGGATGCTCTTTCATCTGTAAGAAACATTTCTCAAAAAAAAAAAATATTTTTTGATCTGCTAAAATTCGACCCACTTGACCTTCGTCCTTTCTCTATCTCACTCTTGATTTCGAAGAAAATTGTAAAACGTCTAAAGTGATCGTGTGTGTTTTATGCGTGTTGCAGGTCACGTGGATCCGGCGAAAGAAGGATCATCAGCTATTGACCGTTGGCCTGACGACTTACGCGAGCGACGAGCGGTTCCAGGCACGGCACTTCCACCACAGCGAAGACTGGACCCTACAAATCAAATATGTCCAACAAAGGGACGCAGGAATGTACGAGTGCCAAGTGTCGACCCATCCGCCCACGAGTATATTTCTATTCCTCGAGGTCGTCGGTAAGTCCATGATTAATTGGCGATGAGCAAGACGCAGTCGGCTACAGGCTGTGCCTGCGTCCGCGGCTCTCCTTAGGGGGAGGCTAGAACGTAGCGCAAAGTGATCCCTGCGGTGAATTATTAAAATGGTCTTTTTTCCGGAAGGGGAGGGTTTCACTTATTCCGATTAGGTTTTTACACGCGGCTGCTTTATTCAATATTTTAGATTTAAGTTGATGAGGTGACCATCAGCTCGAGGTGTCGAAATAAAATATTGCACCGCATTCATTGTGATCAAAATGCATGTAATTTAATTGAAGCTTTCTACCATTTTGGGTATTTAATGAGCTCTTATCGGAAAATAAATATTTTATTGAATCATTTATTTATGCCCGTATTTATTAATAGGGCGCTAAGTCATTATCGCTATGGTATGATTAATAAACATAACTAGTTTGAATTCCACAAAATGTAATCTGAGCCAGTACTATAGAATGGATGACTTGGAAGATTTGAGAATTTCTAGGAGGAAAAGGAAAAGGAAAGTAGCATGTTTTCGCAAGAAACAACTGGCCTATTGACCGATTGCGACCGACAATTTGCCGACCAACGAATCGGTGAATAGTTGAAAAAGACTTTCCCTGTACGCATTGCAGTAGTTTACCGAAAGGATTGATTGTATAAAGGTGATATAAGGTTTAGTTTGATTAAAGATGCTTTCTGATTTCTGGAGAATACAATATAAGATTTTTACTCAATTTATTTAAAGTCTATGTGCTTCCTTTAAATTTAAATTTTTCCTCAATATACGAGTAGTAATAGCCGAGTATGGTCAGACTGGAATTTTGATATTCCAGAGGATTTAATGTACTTTTTAAGGCCACGAAGCTAGTTTTTCGAAAATAAATTGAATTTCCATCGCTGAAAAGCTTAACACGATATTTTGCGACACTTTCAAGAAATTTCATAACATCTCAATCAGCTGTCATTAAATTCATCAAAAACTTGATGCCTAATATTACAGTCTCAGTTTCCCTTCCATAATATTCAAAACTTTGTAAGACTCGAACTAAATTAAGAACACTGTAAATAATTTACTATAAAGCTGACTTAAAAATCCACTTGCAGAAAATTAGAACAAACAAAAAAAAAAAAAAAAATTCAGTGCCTTACCTTTATACAGTATTCTAATTTTACGGAATGCATCGATCCCAAAGCAGCGTTCCTCCAAACAATGGAAACAAAGTTTTTTTCGGGCCCCCTGGGTCAACATAAAAAAATCACGACTGTTCTCTTGCCGGAGCATAAATTTTTTAATTCAATTCAAACATTTATTTTCGACATCGGCTAGCTTTTCTTTTGCAAAAAAAAACTTTAATTAAACCGTATTTGAAAAGTGACCATTGTCCCCATCGCTGCGAGCTTCCGCCGAAAAATGCGGGACTTTCCGAAAGCAAAAAAGTTACGTCCACGATACACCGATGCAACAAAGCCGAAGCACGAGTCTATTGAATTTTGTGGAAGGGGAGAGGGTGGATCGAGTTCCGCTGGAGCAGCCGCGAAAATTAATGCAGCCGCTCGCGCGCGTGATTCCAGCGAGAAAATTCGGGCACGCCTCGGCAGCGTCGTCCCGACATTGAGCGTGATTAATCGACGATAAGTGTCTTAGCGTAATACAGGGCGGCGCGAGCCGCACATACGCGCGGCTCACGCGCATAATAAATCTCGGGGCGCCGGCTCGAGACTTTCAGCGCCTTACTTAAGGCGTCGGGGAGGGGGGGGGGGGTGCCCCCTTCCCCCGTTTAATTCCTCTGGGCTTGCGACGAGCGCCGCCTGTCTTAGCGTGATTTACTCTGCGCTCGGAGAAACGCGGAATAAAGAAGAAGACGCATTGTCTCGACCCCCCACGCCTTCCAGCGCGCAACTTTTACGGTTTGTTTGTGCCTGCTTTTTTTTTCTCTCCCTTTTCTTTTTCTTTCTTTCCTTGGGTCGCGGAAAAAAATGCCGACTACGGGGCGTTTTACATGTAACAAAGGCGACTTTCTTTTTTTTTTTTTTTATTTCGCGCGCTCGCTTTTCAAAGTGTGCCACCGGCGCCGGTTCCTTTTATTGCGCGTTACCGCACACTTTTTTCTTTGGGGTAGTTTTTTTTTTTTTTTTTTTTTTAATAGCGAAACCTGCAAGTTACCGGGAGAATTTTGATGGTGGACGAAAGGGTCGCTCTTTTTTTTTTTAGTGCGTTGAAATTCAGCGACTTTTTATTGAGATGGATACTACAGGTTGAGGGGGATGGATTTGACGTGTGCAGGACATAAATTTCACGAGGCGAAGTCGCAATGCGCGTATTTGACCGAAGGTGAGTTATCGACTTGCTCAGGTGTGTGCTGCGTCGTGCGCGGTTAATATCGCACGACTGCGCCTTGATTCTCGTCAAGTTTCGAATGATGTACCGGGACGCTCTTTGAATTGCCGAAATTGTCGCGGTATGGTGCGTGATTTTACGAGCGCTTATGATATTCCCTCATGCGAGCGATCAACTAAGTAATTAAATAATTATTTTATTTTTATTTATATTATAATTTTACGAGTTTTCGCCTATTTGCAATATAATACTGTACGCAAATGTATAAAGCATTGTTTATATATAAAGTCCAAAACGCAAGGAAACTGTTATTTCTGTTGCTTATAAACGTTTGAATGGAAAAGTAAGAACTAAATATGTTTTAATTGGCTAAATTTTAAAGTTTTTTTTACAAATAAAAAAAGTAAATGTAAAAATTATTATACCATCAGAATTTCTGGTACGTCATATGATTTAATACCTTAGTCATTAATATCATTAAACCATTATAAACATAAACTATAATCACTGGCCATTAAATAGTAACTAATAATATGCGAACGAACCAAACTATCCTATTAATGAAGAATAACATAATAGGTTGGCTTTTATGTAAGAAAAAAGAAACTAGAAACTATGAGGATAATTTTTATGGACCATAAAGTAAATATAGCCGCAATAAAATCTGTGCTCGTGCTAATAGGTCATTTTGAAAATCCGTTGCCAATTGCAATTAATAATCTACATTAACTTTTCTTATCTGAATTTTTTTTCTAAGCAAGATTTATTCAAAAAATGAATACTGAAATGTTTACTTTTACTTTCTATCATTTTTTCGACATCGTCACTTAGGCAAACATCCTTTAGGTAAACCCACTTCAAATTAGTATATTTAATTTCCAGAATTTTATACTAATAGGAATATTTTTGACATTTAGTTATCAATTCACCTTCCAAAACAATTGCACCGAATAAAATGTTATTAACTTAATTTTTAATCTCTTTCTACAAGAGCGTACTCTATCAAATTGTTAACAGCACAGATTGAGAGTAACGTACCCGAGGCACTGTATCAGATATTTTTACTCCGTCTCTTTATAGAATGTCAATGCGATTGGTGCATGAAGATCGTTAATTAATTAACCATCCACGATTATGAAATCGCATCAGACCCGTGACTCTTGGCTTGGCGGATTACGTGAATATTACCTTGGCTGTCATGATAAGCTTCTAAGACCACCAACTGAGACTCTTGATTAGCGATTCGCTAAACCCTGATATCGGATATGACGTAATTTCACAACTACTTCACTTTGGAGTGATAATAGTTTTGGGGGACCGCGCCGGATAGACTTTGTCAACAGCGACTCCGCTCACCTAATCAGACCCTCATATATACGTGTCTGAGCGTTTGCTCGGTCACCTAACGCCACTCGCCTAATCAGACCTACCTGCTCTTGTCTGCACAATGTGCAATGTTTGATTTAACCCTTACACCACGATTCGCAAGCTTTTCCTCTCCGCTTTTGAGGTAGTATATTTTCGAATTTAAATTAAATTGTTCTTTTTTTAAATAAAAATCCGTAAAGTAGATAAAATTCAGTGGCTGACATACTGAACTGTTACTACTGATTATTATATATTTTGCGCATTAAATAAAAATAAGGCTAACAAGTAGCACGCATTGTCTGACAACACTTGACTATTACTACTGATTATTATAATAACTACTATTATTACTGCTGGTTTGTATATTTGTATAGGAAAAACTGCAATTTAAGAATCATTTGGACGTAAATTCAACAAAATAATGCAGTTTCTGACCATACTCGGCTATTACTACTGATTTGTATATTGGTATTGGAAAAACTGCAATCTAAACGTACACTTGGACCTAAATAAAATAAAATAATGCATAGTCTGACCACACTCGACTATTACTACTGATTCGTATGTACTGATATAAGAACAACTGCAATTTAAAGGAAGCCCTTAGACTTGAAGTAAATTCTCAAGCTCTATCTTAATGACCAGTGTAATTATTATAAATCACCAACTCGATCTTCCAAATTTGAACTCCTCCGAGCTTGCGCGAAAGCTTTCAATCCGGGAATCCCTCCAACGTCCCATTTAAAATCCGCATCATCATAAAATCTGCAAATGAGCAAACGAGCGACTCGTCGCGTCAGCTGTAACCATTTCTCTCTCTCCCTCTCTTTCACTCGCTGTCTCGATAACTTCCATTTTTTCTGACTGGAAATAAGAAAGATCCGCGAAAGGCCTGCAAACTCTGAAATCCGTGTTTCAGCTGATCCCGATGCGAATGCGAGAATGAGGGGGTTAATCAGGCCCCTCGAACAATGCCGTTCAAAGCGTGGAATTTCCTGCATCGGGTGGTGTGCGTCGATAAACGGACGTATGATTAACGGAGCACGAGCCGCGGAGCCGCGAGGCTGATTTACGAGAGAGGTGGGCGCTTCCCGGTGGTGCGCTCGCGAACGTCGAATTAATTATTCCGCGAGCAAGAGAAAACGGGCGGAGGCGATCCCTCGTGGGATTTGTCGTGCAAGCAGGATCCGCGAGATCCTCACCTACGTCCTCCCTTTGGGGGCACGCAACTGCGAACAAACACGCCGGGCACATGTTTACTTTCAGCTCCAAGAAAAATGTTTGTTTTTGGGGGAATGTCAGAATTAGCTTTCATGGTAATCGCATTTTTTCTTTATTATACCTTTTTTTGTTGTTTATTTTGTTGATAATCATCTACACTATATTCAATTATAATTTATTTTTAAAATCAAAATGTTTGCAGAATTTAGATTCGAGTTTATTTGCATCTCCATGTGGTGGTAATTGTCAACGAAGCTACTAAGACAATTGCTTTGTATTATCAATTATTGTCAACTTTCGCTAAAAAAAGTGTCATTGTTTATCACATCATTCATTCTGTGCGCAGCTCTATGTTATTACTATTTCGTATATAACAGGAGGAGGTTATTGTACCACGCCTAACAGGTGGCACCTTCTTTCAAGTACACAAAATTTTTTTTCACAACTTTTTTTCAAGTGCGATGTACAACCTTTATTTTAGTATGACAGGTGTGTGTTTTTAAAAAAGTAGCTCAGCAAAAGTTGGGGTGCCAGCTTCCAGCCCCTTGCCCCCACCCCCTCCTTATTGCCCCCGGCGGTAGTATGAAGCAACTTTTGGTAAGTAAGCCTACTGTGTACCATAACTCACGCCTGCACTGGAAACTCGAAGCGCAGCAATGTTACCCCTATTGGTACTGAGAACGCGCTAAATTTCTGTGCCTGACTTGGATGAAACTGTTTTTAATAATGGGGATGTTATTATCCTTAAAAATTATTAAATTGAAACAGGTTCAGTTCCTTATATACAGTCAGTGTGATGCTTCTCTATTTGTGTTTTTGTCACCTCTATGCGAGAATTTGTTGTTGTAAAAGATTTCATAGCATAAAATAAGTGGAAAATTGAAATTGAAATCTTAAATGGTCTTAAAAGATGGCACCCGATTGTATGATTGAAAGACTTTTTTTCACTTTTTAGAATTGAATGAAATGGTTGCATAATAAAATGTTAAATTTAAAAAAAATAAAAATTTTATTTGAACTTGCTACAGTATTAAAAGAAATTAAAGGATATATTCATAATATTTGAAACTCCTTATACAAAATACTTTAATTAATGTAAACACTGGCTTCCAAATATTGACTCAAAAAAACAAATTTGGAATAATTATGAACAAATTTAACGTATAAACAAGTATTAAAGTGAAGTACATATAAAATAATAAGGTACGTGTTTATTTAATAAATTAAAAAGTATATATCATGAAATAAACATCAATTTATGGAATTAAATATTTCGACTCGATAAATCAAGAGGATCTGCAATTCGAAAACTCGACGAGAAGGAAAAAAAAAAGTTTGAGCCAAAAATTTCTCGAAAAATTCGTCAATTAAGCGCTCCTCCACTCAGCGACCAACTCGGAGTTTTTTAATCCGCTAAACAAATAGCGGGAGCCCCGATCGTTGATCCGCGCAAAAAGTTCAGGGTTCGACGTTGGCAGTTTCGCCGCAGTAAAGTTGCCGCGTTTATCGATGGGCTCGTCGCTTTCAGCCATTCCCTTTCTGACCCTTGGCTCGGCTGAAAAGCGGCGCATACCTACGCGTGTCGCACCGCACGAAAGTAATTAAAAAAATTCCTGGGTGTACGTGGGAGGAGGGGGAGTTCTGGTTCGCGCGTCAAAGAACTCCTTCAGACAATTTTTGCACGTGCTTTTTTTTGTTTTGTTTTTTTTTTTTTTTTTTGTTAACACTGTACGTTCGGTTCTCAAAGTAAATGAAAAAGAGCCGAGGGTATTTTGTTTTATTGGTGCTGCTGACGCATGGTGGAATTAATGGTAGAATGCAAGTGTTGGATTATTTACGGGAGTAGTGATTATTGAAGTGGCGTAGTGACTCTTGAGCACGCTTTAATGATCCTCTTACTTAGAGGACGGGAACTTTGATCTATTAATTATTTTGTTGATTTTCAATGCAGCTGGTTTCGAAGATCTCATCTTGGGCTCTTGCCGCTCAAGTATATCTCGTGAATTGGGTCACTGAAAGGATTTGATTGGGATGGATTTCATAGAGGATCACTCGACATACGTATTTTATTACTAGATCTGATTAATTTGCTTCGTTATTTAACTTTTTCCACGTGTAAGCAATTTATCCTGGACTTCCTGTTGAAATCTGAAATCCTGTTGAAACCATTCGATTTTTTCAGAAATATACATTTTTTAGTAATAATTCTTGAATATTACATTTTGGGGTTTCCTCGTATTCAATTCTATTTAGTAATTAATTTCCTCAGAGACTTTGTAAAACAATTCTGCAGTAAAGACAAGAAAATAAGTAATGCAAAAAGCTAACGCAAATCGCAGATGAAAAAATTTTGTACATCCGCTTTATTTATTCGGAAAACTAAAGATTTGATATGTCACTATAAGGTCGTACCGAATTTTGTCTGCTCCTGACACGCGCATACACATTATTCCGTCATCAATTCAACGTCAAATCATACGAACTGTGATGGCGTGCGACGTCGCGAAAGCCCGAAATCTTATCACTTCACCGAATCCATCAATGCGACTTGTGTACACGGCGCTGTATAAATAAACATGGGACCGTGGTATACAAAAAATTCCAAAAAAAGTCGAGTAGAGAGAAAAAAGGAAAAAAAAGCAACTAACAGCAGCAGATCGTCGAAAAACAAGGCGCAGTAACGCAGTACAACATGCTCCAGTGCAACGAAATTTCCCTAATATATGGAGGATGCAGCATTCAAGCATTAATTTATTATATCCGTCGTATTTTTTAATCTTCCTGATATTAAAAACGGTCATTAGTTTAACTACACAGATAAAAGAATGATTCAATAGACTTTCGTAATAGATTTGCCTTGGGCTTATTAAATGCCCAGAAAATATGGGCAATAGTTAGTGCAGGGCAGGCAAGCGTATAATTCATTATCTTATATCTCAACCATAGATGACTTAAAGATGACCTAAAGCTGTTTAGAACGCAGATTAAAGATTACTTAAAGATATCTTAATGTTCTAAATGTTATATAGAGATGAATTATATAATCATTTATAAAAAGAAATAATATTTTAATCCTTGCCTGGTTGGTTTCTGCCCAGAAAGATGTACAAAGTGCATGTGGTCACACTTTTTTTGGTAGATCTGTAAAGAGATTTTACCAGAGTTTATTTATTTATTTAGCAATATTAAAGGGACCATGAACCTCTTTGTAGCAAAATGTACAAAAAGAAAATAGAGTAAAAAGTAAAATTTTAAAAATAATTATTTTATATTCTATTCTACTGGCCGATGAGGAACTCGAAGTCGTTCGACTGTCGGATCACGTCAACCGCTATATATCCGCAAAGCTCAGTGGATACGCATTAGTCGCACGAGGAACTTGCGACAGCGTGTTTATGTGTCAGAAATTGCCATCGGGCGACGGCCTCGGCTTCTTCCTTTTTTTTCTAGCTGAAACTTCGCGAGATTTCGCGCGCGCGAGACTCCGACGGAAATAAGTGATCCCGGGCGTGACTCGAATGGCTGCGGGGACAGTTGGGAGATCAATAGGTCGTACCTTCTTCTGCTTCTTCCACTGTACGCGAATCCTTTAAAACATTTTCTCGCGCGACTTTACGGCTCGATTCGGGTGGTCGACCGGTGAAATGGCCCAGATTGACGTACGAGGCATTAGAGTTTTTTTTGTCTGTTTGTGCACTTATACGATCTTCAAGAGATTCTCTAAGCTACGTTATTTTAGGTCACAGATTACAAAGGCACGCAGATTTTTCTTTTTAATTAAATCGGAAACGTTAAGAAAAAAGTTACGTTGAATAAATTACGTCAAGATAATTACGTTAAAAAAAAAGTTAAAAAAACGTTACGTTAAAAAATTACTTTAAAAAAGAAAATCTGTTAGATACAGAAAATTAATGTGTTTCAGAAAACGTAATTTGAACTTCGATTAAAAAACTTTTGGTGTTGGTTTTAAAGTAACTTTAAAAAAAGTAAAGACAAATGTATATAGATGGAATTTTATGAAAATCGAAAGATGTTACGTTGAAAAAGAAGCTATTAAGATATTGCAAAAATACTTCATTCAATCTTACAGTAATCGCAGCTAAAAAGAATTATAAAAAAAGGGTAATTATATATATAGTCCAAAGCCATTAACAAGATCGAGTGAAATAATTTTTCTGCCATTTCAAGAATTTATCTCCTTATCTCTACAAGCAGTTAGACTTAAGAGAGTAACATTCAAGTGGATGATTCAAACGGACACTTGAAACGTCAACCAGCGAAATAAAGCTCCCAACTTAAAAGACACCATCGATATAAGGCGTCGCGGGTGCAAAATCCTTCTTGGAAAAAGACCATTTCTGGGGGTGATAATTATTCGATATTTCTTCAAGTTCCCTCGTTCGAAATAATTTTCCGCTGAATAAATTTTCAACAACGGCCTCATTATAAAGCGTATATTTAATCGCGCTAAATATAGTCGAAGCTTTTTATTCTTACCTCATCTACGGTGCCTCCCATGTATCTATGTACCAGTCTCGAGGGATGGATACTTACGGAGAGTGCGCAATAACTATGGCGCACGGTAAATCGAGAAAACTGTCTCATTCAATGGCTCGGCGTAATACTTTCCCCCTTCTTTTTTTTTTAACTCTACTCCAGCACATTATGGTAAAAAATCGCGTGGAATACTTTTACTTCATATTTTTATTTTTATTTTCTAGCTGCTCTTAAAATGTTTTAATAAAGCCGTTTTTTTTTCCAAATAATAAAGATGTTTAATTGAACTACTAATACGAGATTTAATATCAGCAAGTGAAACAATTCTTCTTTTTAGGCAAAGACACTTAATTAAGAAATATTTTTTTTTAATTCATAGCTACTAAATTAAAATAATTCCTCAGCATAAAAATAAGGTGGAAGGTACTGTCTTGGCGCTAATGAGTAATGGGATCATTGCAGCCGATAAAAGACAAGCCCGAAGCCATTTTCGGAGATCGACCGCTTGAATGAAAAATCGCATTGGCCGACTAAAACTTTCTTAAAGTCCGTACGCGAGACCTGCGTTTTCTTTTCTCTCGCAGGTAATTAATTACCGTCTTCATTAGCAGAGTCTTCGCTCTGACTTAATCTTCATTTTTCTCTTCTCTTTCTCTCTCGCGCCCTTCTACTCCTACTTTCTTATTCGCGCAAATGATCTTTTCAATTATTACGCTAATTATTGCTTTAGAAATGAATGGGACAGATCGTCCCAGTAGGGCCTCTAGGTTTTCCGTAGCAATGGGTGTTTGAAAATTTTTCCTTTTTTTTACTCCTTTATCAGAGGCGCTTTTTTATCGAAGTGCTAAAACAATTTAGCCGAGCGAAAAATCGAAGGTAATTTCTTTTTTCATTGATTTCTATCGTAAGCAAATTTTTGTTTATTTTAGTAGTTGTAAAAATTCTTGCGTACACATTTCTTAATTAACTTCAGTATTACAAGTTATATCGCCACATACGAGTCATTTTTTATGCCCTTACAATTTTTAATTGTTGCTTGCTTTCCGCTGCATATTCATTGCCTTACAGGACTTCTGTATGCACATTCATATTTGCGTATTGGACTTCTTGCTTTCGATCGAATTTGCGGAAAAAAACGCACTCTGTTCGGGATCGTAAGGGGGGCCACGTGGGTATCGTGGTATTGGAAACACCATATTCAGAATTCCAACGCTGCTCGTTTGCTTTTTTTATAACTTCAATGTTTTATAACAGCGATTTATGTACAAGCATATATCGTCGAATGGGAGATCATATCTACTTTTGATCGTTAATGTTTTAATGTCGTATACTTTATTTCCTTAATATTTTTTCATATTGTAGAAAAGATTATCTACCATAATTCAAACAATGAGGATCATGGTGACCAGCATGTTACCATGGCAACCAAACTGTTGCTATGGTAGTTAATTCGTTTCCATAGCAACCTCTGGTTGAGCATTGTTATGGTAGTCAGTTAATTACTATGGTAATTTACCCATCGTCATGACAAATAGAATGTTATTATGACAATGGACCCATGACCATGGCAATTAGATTAAATTGGAATCTGAATTTTAAATTATAATAAAAGATGTCAACCACTCAGTGACGTGAACGTCCAGATTAAACCATTGAAGACAGAATTCGGATAGAAAGGATGCAAACAAATTTACTTTAAGCCACCCTTAGAGGGTAATAGGGGGCTGAACAAATATTTTTCATTACGGAAATTCTAGTTGTTTACACGATGAAACGATAAAAAGAAAAGAATTTTACCTCAAGCTACCCCCTATAACCA
The DNA here is from genome assembly GCA_035582955.1 of Sycophila texana. Classification (NCBI taxonomy): domain Eukaryota; kingdom Metazoa; phylum Arthropoda; class Insecta; order Hymenoptera; family Eurytomidae; genus Sycophila; species Sycophila texana. Next base: position 10,675,944 of record JAWWEN010000038.1, on the reverse strand, counting down.
AATAACCAACAACCCCTTAATCCCCTAGAGGGTAATAAGGGTCTGAACAAATATTATCCGTTACCAAATTGATGAAAAATAAGTAAACGATCTTTTTAAGTTTATTTCTAATCAGAATTTCGAGTTAAGCTTCACTACAGAACCAAAAAAAAAAGCAATAGCAATTATATTTTATTACTAATTATTTTGAAATACTGCAAATCCAGTAAAGTTGCAGAGAGTCTCGCTGAACAGCACGAACAGAATAAAAGAATCAGCTCCGATTTTCCTTGCACAATAAGTCCACGAAATCCCGTAGCAATAAGCATCTCAGAACTTGCAATCTCATTTTCCAATTACAAAGCTAACAGATCCTTTCGGGCGCGTAGAAAAGCTTTGGCAGGAGCGGGAGAGAGGAGATGAAGCGCGAAGCGTCCCACTCGAACTCTTTCCTCGGCACTCGAAGTGCGACAGCGAACTCGAATTGTAATTCAGACGAGGGAAGACGGCCGACACCCCGGGCTTAATTAAATTTATCGTCGCACATTTCGAGTCGCCGAGGGGAAAGGAGGCGCTTAAGTCGGCCCCGCTTCATTGGCCTTTGAGCGAATCGAACGATTTACGGTTGACTCGCGCGCCGAGGGCGCATTGTTATGCCTCGCGGTTGAGCTCCACGCTGAGGCTCGTTTATGCGAGACGAGAAGCTTTGAATCTCGCGCGAAGGCTGAGGCGAGGCTGAAAAGCGCAGATCGACGGTAGAACAAGGGCGTTATAGTCGTTATCGCGATTCGGTGGATGCCCCTATTCCCGGAGATGGTTTAATACGAATGGTACTGGTAAGAGGTGCAAATCGATTTCTTTTATTATCTTTAAATCTCTGTTTTCAAACATAAATGGTTATTATTTAATTGGTTAATTTTATTACTATTGTTTAATAATTTTCTTTGAAACAGTAATGAATAAGGAACATAAGGAGTGAAAAATAAAGAATAGAATAGAATAAAATAAATGTTTATTGTAAAATATAGTATTAATTTACAAGCAGCTATAATATATATACATATCGATAAAATACCGTGAGAATGTAAAAATGTAATACCTTTATAAATCTCTGTTACTTACGTATTCTCAGATCATAAGCGTTCGTCTCGTTCAATAAATATTATAGAGCACCGACTACGATGTTATGCAACGGTGAAGGCGGACTTTCTTCTAAATAATGCCATGTCGCATAAAAGAGACACACAAAAAGAACAAAGCAACTAAAACTAATATAAAATGCAGCAGGAGCATTGCAGGTTTCTCGTTGAAAGTCTCGTGATGAGACGCTGTAAGTAGAAAAGGGACGGCTTTGGCTCGACGGCGGTGGTTCCAGTTTCTCCGTCTCCGTCCGCCGCCTTTCTCTCCCTCAGAACAACTTAAGTCACGTACTTTTTCAAGTCATATAACCCCATGAAATTTTTAAGGCGATCCCGCAACGGCGAAACAAATAATACGGGATTACGAAATTATTAAATTACCTTTCCAGTAAGAAATAAAATATCGCGTTGCGTAAGTCAGTCGTGCAATTAATTCTGTAGTGGTGTCTTAATAATGTTCGCTGGAAGTAATATTTGTTTACTTCTTAAATTACATCGCGTAACAATATTACACGTATAATGTTTTTCGGAAATTTTCCAGTAAATAACAGATTTTCAGAAGTTATATCCTGCCACCGATAATTAAATTTAAAAATTTTTTTTTAAATGATTGGTTACTAGGGTACAATATTTATTTACAAAACTAAGTTTCTATTCATTTTAAAGTATTTTTTATGTAATAAATCAATAAATTAATTAATTTGAAAAATAAATTAAATAAATAAATTTTTCTGAACTATAAAGAAATAAATAAAAAAGCCCAATTAAGAGGATCGTAACGAAATGATAACCACGCCGATTATTTGTTTAACAGACGCGACGACTCGTGAGATCGATCGTCGCGTCACATCGTTGGGCTTGTGAGCCCACGTGGAATAAGACCGAGCGAGGCAAGGTTTCCCGATACACCCATCTCTACTTTCTCCGGTGAAATTCAACCCTAATTAAGTCAATCGAATTAATCGGCGGCGGTCCGGAAATCGAGGCGACTGATTCAAAGCGTCCCCCCCAGCGACCCGGTAATCGAGCTTCTTCCTCGTCCGTTCCACTTTGATTCGACCCAGGAGCGCAGCTCCTGAAAGCTCGGCCGGAATTATTTTTTACTCGCGCGACCCCCGAACTTCCGCGCCGAAATGGCTCGTCGGGTCGATTGGTCGGATTGTAAAAGTTTATCGGTATTTAGGAGTCTAGGCCGGATTTTACGCAGGCCGTTCAACCCTTTTCTTTATACTATTCGCCGAAGTTGATTGATTCGCTGTAGTTTTCTTGATAGATCGTTCAATCGGTTCTTTTTTTTTTTTGTTTGAGATTTTATGTATCCAGCAGTTTGATTCGAGTTTTAGCGAAGCCGTTCATTGAATTGGTTGCAGCTCGGCGCTCTGCAGATGCGAGTGAACGAAAGGTCACTCATAGAACAAGTTGGCCTGATTCGTGCTTTTTTGTTCGACGGAAAATATGGCCTGAATCGAGTTGACGCTCGTTCTAAGAGAATTAGATTTTTTACACTTCAGAAAAAAAAAATTTCTATTCAGTCGAGTGCGACGATCGCGAAGTCGATTCCGGCAATGTTTCCAGTTTAATGAAAGATCTTAACTTTGCAGTTATTTTCGAGGAGAGTTTCAAAATAAAGACTTTCTTTCATTCGGCGCTTGAAACTTTTATAAAAATCTAAATGGTTTTCCGTTTAAAAAGCCAAAAGTGCATTTTAAGGCACTCGTCGATTACACATACTTTTTAATTAGCACTTATATCGGCATCCAATATTATTAATATAAAACTATTTCCTGGTGGTATCGAATTAAAAGATAAATTATTCAACAAAAATCATAATATAAAGGAAGAGAAACGATTCATTTAAAAAAAAGTGTGCAAAAAATGACGAAAGATTGACGTCTGGTTTCACATAAATCGTGCCGTCGTTATAAAAACCTGAGAATCTCACTTTAATAAAAAGCAAAGAAAAAATTGATAAATGCGCCGCGAAACGAAAGTGAAGCGATCAAATAATCAAATGTCCATCACGTGGTCGGCGTCGGCGTGACATTAAACGCGTTAAATTAACACAAAGCAATAAATTATCAATTCGCGTTTGGCGAAAGCTGCTTTGTAACGATAACTCAATTAGCTATTAAAAAATTAAATTGTACATAATGCCTTTGTTGTTTTATTATTTATTAAATTATTTATAATTTTATATTTTATTTAATTTTTTTGCTTGTGAATATTTTAATCCAAATGTGATTTTCAAGGAAGCTGTGACGAAATATTTTACATATATAAAGATATAACGAAATGTTCGAGGCAAAGAAAAGAGGACGAATTTTCGTATTGGAAATGCACTTTTGCATATCACTAAAATGATTTCTATCGCAGTAAATTGAAAATTGCCATTTTCCGAAACATCATAACGACAAGCTAGTAGTTTGTATTTTTATGTAAACTAGGCTATTTTTTTTTTAAATTAAAATTTAAGTATATTTCCATAAATTGCATCAATGTTTTTCTTTACAACATGAATGACAAAAAAATAAAACACAAATTTATAGTTTCTGGAAAAAGAAGTTTTACACGAATACTTTGACGCGATTTCAACGTCACTCATTCCGAAAGAAAAGAAAACAAAAAAAGCCTCGTCTAGTCGCGATCATAACACTATCTTAATAAATTACATTAATATTTTTCTTTCCAACATCAACGAGAAAAAAAAAACAAACTTAATGTGTATAAGAAAAGGAATATTACACGAGTACTTCGACGCGATTTCAACGTCACTCATCCCGAAAGAAAAGAAAACAAAAAGAAGTCTCGTCTAGTCGCGATCATAACACCATCTTAATAAATTACATTAATATTTTTCTTTCCAACATCAACGAGAAAAAAAAACAAACTTAATGTGTATAAGAAAAGGAATATTACACGAGTACTTCGACGCGATTTCAACGTCACTCATC
>JAWWEN010000038.1:10635151-10671775 GCA_035582955.1 Sycophila texana | reverse complement strand
CCGAAAGAAAAGAAAACAAAAAGAAGTCTCGTCTAGTCGCAACCACGACACCATCTTCACCGAGTGGTACGTAAAAAGTACCCGTCGATGAGCCTCGCACACGCGGGTATATATAACGGGCTGGCGCGAATTTCAACCCCTCATAATCCGCGCAGAATAATAACCCCTCGGTGCAGGCGGCCCTAAGTGCGAAGCGGGCGGCTCCTCCCGTCCTTGAAACGTGATAATGCGAACTTGCGCTGGCCCGAGTTTCTGAAATGGAAGCTCAAGTGCGCGTCCGTCTCGGCTCCCCAGGGCGAAGCTGCCGTCGGATAAACTCGCGCGCATACCCGCGATCGCGAGCATCCGGGGATGAAACATTATCGGTTCTTTCTATAGCTACCTCCCCTTCCCCTAAGGAGGTGCGGACGCTTCGAATGTATCGGATTTACCGTCGCAAGAGAAACTCGAGACTCGTCGAATTGCGAAAACTGCAAACGCCGTGTTATGAACGACAGCCAAGGCCTGATTTCATTGCTATCGATTTTTCGTTATTTCATTTTTTTTTTTAATGGATCTTGTCGATGTCGCTTTCGAGGTCCGTATCATTCAGGACTACGTCAATTTCATTTCTGCAGCGATGTCGATTTTCGTATCAACAACGGTGTCTTTGTGGCATCCACCGATATAAATACCGATATAAATAGCGGTGATTTATTTGCCGTTGTTAATGTTCATATTAATATCATTATCGTCAACGTCGATATCCAAATCGATGAACATCCAAATGTATGAACATCGTCATTAATATTGTGATTTGTATGATTTTATTATATATGTCGATGTCCACGTTCCTCTTTAAAACAAATTACGGCGATACATTAAAATTTTATAAATTCATTTTTCTCTACCTTGGGATATAACCCAATAAACTACTCTTGAAATCGCTCATCCTTATTAATCATCTACTTCATTTTTTTATTTATAGAAAAAAAAAAAATAAATGACGGATCCACTATTATCGGGATTAAATCATTCTAAAAGTTGAAAATAAATTAAACTGAAGTAGATGTACTACTCCCTGCGTCCACCGCAGCTCATCTTTCGATCGAAACTTACATCCCCCAACTTTCAAGAACCGAAGCTGCGAGTCTTCTGCGTTTCACGGTTCTTTCTTGCGACCGGAGAGGTTCTCCCTGCCGCGGGCAAATCCACTTTCTTCTTCTGAAACTTCAGGCCATCAGGCGAACGAGATGATACCCCATATCACCCCTTACTTCTTCCTCCTTCGGACTTTGTTCCGTGAGTTCCATCAAATTAGCAAAAAGACGTAGGATGGTAGGCAAGTGTTGCATGTGTAAAGGCATTCGAAGGTTTCAACTTTCCACCGCTCCGGGGTGCGGGTTTCAACAGCGGTTCGCCCAGGGATTTGAACGCGGTCGCACTGATTGACAGCGAGTTCACAGTGACGTGTCGAAAAACTGCGGGTGACATTTTTACTTGGAAATTAAGTCAGCGAATATCTCTGAAAGTGGAAAGAAAGCCTAAAAATGTATCTCTTTTTATAGATATTTTTAAGATCTTTTTAATTTACGGATTTATTTTTATTGCATTTTATTTTCGATCACTCAGATCTACAGAAATACTAGCTGCAATTCGAAGACCTTTGCCTTTCTTTTACTAGGATCAACGACTGAATTATTTTAGTATTTGAGTTACTTATGGTATTCTTCGCAACGATTGTATTAAAGAAAACAGATATTGTCTTAAGGGTTGTAGATGTTTATTAAAGTTTTCGCTTTCAAAGCCTCGAAATAAGTCCAAAACTTCAAACAGCGCCAAAGTAGCGCATCCGATGATTATTATATCTTTGATAAGAGTTTCAATAAGCTTATTTAATACATAAAATGCATTTCCTCCAGTAAAAGTGAGTTAAAATAAAACCTCTTGTCCTTTTAATTAAGCTTAATTTTTTATTTTGTCAAAGATTAACAACAAATGTTTTTAATTTTTTCTTTCTGTTTAAAATCGTTGGTGAAAAGAGTTCGTAAACAACTGCATTCATACAAGTCACAAGGGATATCTCAAGTGTCAGCAAATATTAACCAATTCAGTCTCAAAATTTCGTTATGTATTTTTCTAGTACGAAGTGGTATTCTTTGTAACGTTGCTCAAAGGTACGCTACACACTGTTCAAGTATTCAAGCTCCGCCTCGAAAAGAATGTAACCCACGTACAATGAGGCACTCGACCGTAGATAAGAGAAACGGTCGGCGCCTTCGGCCTTCAATTTGCTGCGAACCAAATGGATTCCGCTTAATTAATTTCTCTGCAGTGTTTACTCGCACCAAAAACTCATTTCCCACCGGCCGGTACAATAAAGCTCTCATTCACAGAGTCGCGTACTAATTAAGCAAAGAATTTATCTCGGAGTCAAAAAAATTCGCCCGCTGTCTTCAAGTTTGTTCTGCTCGTGGCTCAGGTTTCTGATATGAGAAAGATAAATGAATAGTTAAGTCCGACGGTTGCAGTAATTGTTTCTAAATGACAAAAATATATAATATATATCAATTAACAGCTGAATAAAAGCTAAATTATTACTCTAATTTATTTCATACTATTACCACAAACAGTGGGTGTTGTTAATGTCTATGATCCCAAAATAATACTTAATCATTGAACCAAATCTAAAATTATATTTTCACGAAAGAAAGAAGACTCTTTTTGTTGTACCTCAGTGACATGATGAATAATTTATCTGGTATATTGCCGTTTTAACCGTAGAATACATTCTCGTTTCTTGGATGGGAAATACGAAACATGGAAATCTACTGCGCTTCCTTGACAGGCAGAAGTCTTAGATGCATTTTTAATGCCTTCACTGGAGTGAATGATGCCGTTTCCTTAGAGGTTTCCATCTAATCCTGCAAATTCCTCGTTAAACGAACAGGTGGGATGAAAATCACTCTGCTCGAACTTACTATGCAAAGACCGAATTAACAGTAGGTTATATCCTTTCGATAGTAGTAGAGATGAGTTAATTCGTAATAATAATATTTTTTACCAATAATATAACACTTTACTTTGTACCAAGTAGATTTTGTACAAGATCTTGATGGTAAAGATTTTTTTTTAATAAATTAGACTGTTATAAGTTTGTCAAGCTAAAAAACTTCTGATGATGATATTTTATATTTGTTTTCTTTTTTTTTTTGTAAAAAGGACGAAAAGAAGTATTTGAAAGAAGGATCGATCAATTTCTCCAAAAAATATTTTATTTTGAGAGAAACAATCCAGTTTTTTCCCGCCGTGTGACATCCCTCGATGTGCGCAGATTCCTATTGATAAATGCTGGGAACATTCGATATCACAGCTTTCTCTGGTTCTGTGAAACTCGAGTGTACGAAAATCGCGTATGCGTTTTCTCACGACGAAACGTCGATTCTACCAGTTTGCTTGAAATTTCGGTAGATAGGATTGATCGTAGAAATTAGTTTTTCTAAACATAATATTGTTTTCCAATAATGCTATATTCAAGGGAAATAATATTAAAATAAATAAACTGCAGTAAGTAATTTTATCTAAACATAATTAAAATTTAAATAACTATTAATTTTGTTTATCAACATTAATTGTGATTATTATTGATTAAATTTTCATTAAGATAAATTGCACTGTATAGAAGAAAAATTATAAGCAATTTTCAATTGAATTAACATTGTTGTTCTTTCTTTAATATTCAACGCTAATATAAGGTGCAATGAATATTCGAAGAATAGTTGATTCGTGCTCTAAATTAAAAACAACATTTTAAACTTAGCGGTTGCATATTCAAGACTTTTTTTTTCATTTGTTTCGAAACGAAGTACAAGTTAATTTAAACAGCCAATGACTAGGATGCAGCAAAAAGTTGAGGAGAACTTTTGACGAATTCGGGAAATTTGAAGGAAGACTCATTTTGAACTTGAACAGCTACTTGGAAACTTTCTTGTTTTACATTTTTGGCATACATATATATTCAGAAACTATGAATTTCAAAGGAACTGAAATTAAGAGACCCTTCGCAATCTCATTAGTTTTAATTGTTAAAAAAAAAGATTTCAAAATTAGGCAACACTTGTCACGGTAATAAGATTACACATTTTTGTTAAAAAAATATATAGCAGTTATAATAGTTATAATAGTTTTTTATATTGTTTTATGGGAATAAAGGATAATTTCGATTTTAGTGAAACCAGTACGAATCCTTAAAACGTCTGACCATACTGAGGTTCTTCTACTCAAGACACTTCGCATTCGCGAAGTTACTCAATCAACCATTACTTATTTTTTTGAAACTTTGCCAAAAACGAGATAAATGCCTAGTTTAAGTGATTTAAATTATTGATTTATTGATGATTAAAAAAAAAGTTATTCGGTATATATAGAAATAGTAGTAATGTTAACAAACCTTGCTATATCGGCTAAATAAAGACCTATGAGATCGAACTAAAAGTGGTTTGTTCATCATTCGGTACTAGGAAACAATTCCCAAAGTTTCATCCAAATCCATAACCCGGAGGGTTGACACTCTCCTAGTTAGTTTTTATTTGATCTATGACATACGAAATTCATTCGTTTCACATAAAGATCTAAATGAGAGTTAAGAATATTGAAATTTCCATCGCATCGCAGCACTAATCATTTTTCAGGTTGAAACACAAGTAACATTAAATCATAAAAAAGAAGAACGAAAATCGAATAAAACCACTTAAATAAAAGTATAACGATATTCATTCCAGGGCAACAAAACAAGCTCAATCGAGGCAGTCGACGCCCCATATCCATTCGGATGGGACTAAAGCGCCGCATTTCCGTTTGTCGTAGTGACCATCACGTTAGCTCGGTTGCGCCAAAAGCCCGTCGAATAAAACTGCTCACCCCCCTCCCCCCCTAAAAAAAGAAAAAAAGAGGAAAATGGAGAAAGAAAGGAGAGAACAGCGTGAAGGAGAAACGCACGAAAAATTGTCGGGACTCCGCAGCGCCAATTATTCCCGTTCAAACTCGAGTAAATAGGAGTGGGAAGGCTCTTTGTGCTCGTGGCTAAGAGGCAATTAGAAAACAAGGGCGATTATTGCGCGAAAGGGGCAGGAGGATCGGGAGCCAAATATTCGCTCCGCTCCTAACGAGGCACAACTGCGATTGTTCAATTACGAGTAATCGGGCTGTTTCGCAGACGGACGACATTCTTCCCCCCCCCCTTGAATTTCATAAAGCTGCGGACTAAGGGCTCCTCTCTGCAGATAAGGGAAGAGCGTAAATTACGGGTCGGGGCTCAATTGGAGCCGCGCACGAGATATCGCTTTGCTCGCTCCGCGTCTCTCCCCTCCCTCCGAATGACGAAGATGACAAAGAGATATTGGCACTTCGGGTTATTAGCTTTCCTTTCCGGCGAGGCGTTCTTGCGTCCCTGGATCTCACCCCCCCCCCCCTTTGTTGGGCGAAGGTCTTACGTCGCGGTTTCGGCCGACTGAGAGGAAACAATGAAATCGTGATGGAGATGATGCTATTTGCTGTTTTTTTTTCCTTCTCGGCGCGAGTTATTGTTTCTGGATAGGTGTAAGCGCTGTATACCCTCGTTAGCTATATTTTTTGCAGTAATGTGGGTTAGTAAGGGTAATCTGGTGGTTCTCGTGTCTAAATACGGCCTAATAGCACTTTACGAAGTTAGTTAGCAATTTTAAGTTAGGATAGGTTTAATGATAAATTAGTTATCGTTAGTATTTAGTTCGTCTTTTTTATTATAATTAAAAATCAAGTAAAATCTTTATATTCCAAGATTTGAAATATTGTGCCATACTTTTGTTAATTATTTATTATCAATTGCATAAAAAATAAATAAAGTTTAATTGGGGACAATGAATTAAAATGCTAAGACTCAGCATATGTTTATTCTCAATTAGAACTGAGTTTTATTCGAAACGAAGTTGTTAGTTAGTTGACGTATGTAAAAGAAAATGCGTAACGAAAAGATATAAATTGTTTACGTAGTACTTGAAAGTTTAACAGTACTACAAATTACTAATGCAACAGAACTTTTTATTCCCTCTTACTTTTATTTTCGACTTTCCTTTAATTTCCTGATCGATGTCGTTATCGCTCGCGTTAAAAAAAAAAATGTCAAAGTAGAAACACCGAGCAATTTCAACAAAGTTAATTCAATCAGGTATGCACACAACAGGGAGGCGCATAAATCATGAATCGCGAAATTCGAAAAGTTCGTTTTTCACTTAAAAAATTCCTCGAACGTTCGTCAATATTTACATTAATTAAAAACCTTAGTCAGGCAATACTATCGGTGTAATTCATAAAGGCTCATTCAGAAAATCATTTTAATTTGCACTGGATAAATTGTTTATTTTCCTCGAATCAAACTTACATGTTATTTTATGCGCTAAAGTGACCTACAAATTAATTTTTCGTCAATATTTACATATCAGTCATCGAGGACAGATCAGTTTGATTTAATTGCCATTAACGCGGAATACATGAACTAATTATTTATTTGTTAATTGCCAGTATTTGCCGGAGGAATACAAATTTCCTTCTCAAGTTCATAATTACTACCGACTGAACCAGATTCAATAGGAATAGATCGTTGAACGTTAGGAAGTAATCAAATCGACTTCGACCTAATGGAAATTAATTAGAAACATTGTTCATTCGTATCGAATACTAATATTAACTTGAAGCCCAATCAATACAGCCTCTTAAGTTAAACGAGAAAAGTAATTTGAAAAATTTACTTTTACTTCATCGTGTATTTATATACACTTAATATCATGATGATAAATTTTCTTTCAAATTGAACAATTAAATTTTCGCAGGTTATTCGTAATTTAGATATTCCATTAAGCTAAACGGTGAATTTTCATCGAGATAATTTTATATGAAAATTACTTGCTATTTTATGAACAATTATTTAAATCGCATATCATTAACGAATTCAAGCGCGGGGCAATGACCGTTTTCGTTTGCAAAATTCAGCGGACAAAGCAGCTGAATTATATTGCGAATAATAATAAGCAATGAAAAGATACGATAAAAATAAAAGTAAAAGGCGAACCCTATATAAAAGAGAATTTTTTATCGTCCCGAGTAAATAAGAGAAACAGAACGATCGCGAGGAGGAAAAAACGATTTCCCAAATGGAGACATTTATTAGGCAGGAGTAGCCCAAGTGGCCGAGACAAGGTTGCGCGGAAGTTTAGCGCGCAAATACGCATGGGGAACAGTCCGGATAGCACCGCGATTGATATTTCTACTTACATAATGCGATTGGGCGCGCACTAATATACGCGATCGAGAAGATAAGGCCTAGTAAATAATGAACCTATACGGAAAATCTAATTTGCACCAGTGATGGTTGTTTTTTCCGGTTGATAGTCCAGACGATGGCCTACTTGGTTTTAAATTTTTTACTAAAACATTTCTGCTGAAAAATGGATGGGCGTACGGAATATTGATAAGGTACTGAAATTATTACTGAAATGCAGGTTTCGGAATCTTTTCAATATAGGAATTGAAATTGTAGGTGTTCTGACCTATAATATCAAAATGATTATGGATTATTTAAATAAAATTTTCAGTTTAGAAGCTCTTGACATTTCAGTGTCTATCGTGTAAGTATAAGAATTTTCTGAAAAGATATAAAAGAATATTTGAGTATATTTCCAAAAATTGAAATACACGGTCATATACCTTTATCAACTATTTCTTATCAATCTTCAATCGCACAAAAAATTAAAAAATAATTGAATTTTAATTTGAGGTAATGAAGACATTTTCTTTCCCGCGACAAAATAGAAGCATCAATGAAAAATTTACATCTAAGTAAAGAAGTTCTTATGGCAGTATTCCCTTTTATCGGACTACTAACGAAGTTTACATTAACAGCGTGCAGCTGCTTCGCAATGGAGTTCATAACAACCAGCAAATACAGCAGGCTAAATCGATGACTTTTTTTTCTTGAGTGCACAATATCACCTTGAACTCGTGGAACGAGCAAATATTTACGTAATACCTGTTGATCTCGCGCCGCGCCATTATAGATTTTCAAAAGGATCCATTATTAGCCATCCCAGGGTCGTTAAGCTCGCGACCGCCGCGAGAGATAAAAAAAAGGAACGAGCGAGAGAGTAACCGAGGAATCTTCCGGGAGGCCGGCTGCTCTCTTTTCAGGGACCGGTCAAAGTCGCGTTAATATTCATAAAAAAGTTCGGCGGCTCCCGCATCGAAATGAGATTTTAACGAGTTTCAAATGGCTCGGGGCCGCTCGGGCTTGTTTATCATGAAGCCCGCGCAATTTTTATTAAGCGCCTAATTGAAAACGCCCGGCCAACTTCCCGCTTCTTTCGGCACTTTTGCGTCCGTGTCGTCCGACGAAATGGAGCGGGCGTGATGAAAAAATAAAAAATTGAAAATAATAAATAAATAAATAAATAAAAACGAGGCGAGATGTACTGGGCTCGAGTTCCACGGCATGCGCGCGACGTTACCGAGTGAAATGCAATTAACCGGATGATGGAGGAATGGGTGGGGAAAGGAGTTGGAAGGTCCGAAGGATGGTCCGTCGGCGGAACCCCTGGGCGATATCAAATTAAGGGCGGGCCATTCGCGTTACGTAAGCGAGATGGGCCGAGGGAGTCTTTTGTTTAATGACTACCAGGCCTCTCCCGAGTTTATTGCGTCGGAATTCATAGCTTCTGTTGGCGCTGACGTTTTCAAGTGTTTACATTAGTATACTGCCAAAACTGAAGCTTTGGCTAATTGTTTAATTTTTTTCCCTGAGAAAAATTGATCCAAATAAATTAATGTATTTCTAGTGACGAGGGGACTTAATTAAATTTAATATGCACTTAAATTGCTTTTCCAAAATAAATTTCTGAAAATTCTTATGAAATATAGGAGTTGTGCCCTTTTTATTAAAAAAAAAACAGTATTTTTCCCTAAAGTATTTTTTTCACTGTACCCATAAAAATGTAAAAGTGGCAGCGCCGTAATAAAACCATACATAATAGCTGCAAAAATTGCTTTTCTATTTTTTGGTATTCTCTTCAAATTATAGTCTTTTCATCAATCATTATAATTATAAAATAATTTATTTGGCGGTGAACAGATTAAAAAAAAAAAAAATCAACATCTTATATCGCACAAGTAAGTTAATTTAATGATTACATGATTTTGGATGAGGCTCAGAAATAACAGTACTCTTAAATCTTGAAAATTGTGTTTCTCAAAAAAAAGTCACCGAAAAATCTACAGAATTGTCTAATTATGAAATAATTCATCTAAGGGTGCAAAAATAAATTTTGGCGTCAATGCTTAGTAGGGACTAGCCTCCGCTCGGCTGCACACGCGCGTTGTAAATTCACGCAAAACGGCCGTGCGTGCGCACACTTTGTTCGCGCCAGCGGACTTGACGGTGCGATTATGCTCCTCCGCGCGGATTATAGGACCGGCGGGATTACGCTCGCTCGCTCCGCGTCCAATTGATTAATGGGCGCAAAAACAAGCCGAGAAATATACGAGACCGTGGGTGCCGGCCGGCACGTTCGCTTTCATTAAATTATGCATCCGCTTCTAATCTCCGCGATTACGGAGTTACGCGAGCCACCGTGTGCCCCGCTTCGTTAATAATAATTTTGCCGACGCCGCTGTAACTGGCCCTATCGTTGAATTAATCGTACCTGCGCAGTCGACCTGCGGACCTTTTTTAAACGGACCTCTGACTGTTTCAGTGAATTTTTGAAACTTTGCTTTGAGGTAGTGACGCAGGCCTGAGAATTACCCTTCAGAATTGAGAAAAATTTAATTTAACACGTAGGTTATAGACTTTATTATAAAAGTTATCACTTAATAGTGCTTACTACTTTAAAACTTCAAACGGTAGGCTTCAGGTCAAATAATTTCTTTTAAATGATTTGTTTTTAGCGCTCGCTTGTTGAGGTTTCTTATTACGAGTTTACGCGGCGTTTATGTAAGCTTAAAGCAATTAAAAATATAATTGCTATGACCTAATTATAATTGTAGCCAAGGATTAAAATAGAACTTGAACCGAGCGAAATTTTTCCTTGCATATTCAAGAATTTTTCAAACTTTAACGGTTAGGCTGTGCGAAAGGCGCGCGAGTAACTTAATTAAAAATAAAGTGGCAGGTCGGAGGGGGATCCTTCAAAATACGCCGGAATACGACGGGCAGGTGAAATCTAATAAGAAAAAATGTATGCAAATAAGAAATTTTTTATTTACATACTTAAGTATTTTAACCTTTTTCGTCGCTTCTTTAAAATGAAAATTTAGTTCGAAACACTGCAGCAACCCATGCGCTGCAAGACGCGAGAAAAGGCCGCCTGACTTCACGCAGAGTTTACTACTTGTGTATGCGTATTTCGGAATACGTGCGGGGCATATTTCACCGTTAAATCTTACATTTTGCTTGGGAAATCATAAGCATGCTTAATGAATCCCTGAAACTTTAACGAGGATAGATAGCTTTAATCTTGTTTCTTTTTATTTTTTGTTTTTTTTTTCGCGCAATTTTTATCCCGTAATTCTTATCCTGTTTATAAACCCGAGATATAACGTTGAAAAATAATTTGGAAGGACGGTTGTGTGAAATTTTTCTATTTGCACGCTCCCGATCTAATATTTTACGTGACTTACGCAAAGCATTACCCAAAGTCTGTAATTCAAATGTTGTATGCACTGTTGGCTCGAAAATATCCTAAACTGCTGGAGAGTCGGATTGTGCTTTGAATAAAAAAATCGTTAGAATCAAGTTTATTCTAAAACGTAGTACTTTTAAAAGATATCTATTTTAAGAGAGAATATTATTAATATTTTATTAACAATTTAAATTAAATGTAAATTTATTAATAATTTAAATATTTTTAAAGTCTCGCGAGGCAACATTTTATATGCAATAATTAGATAATGGGATGTTCTTTCTCAATGAAACTTTTTCCAAATTAAACGTACATTAATCAAATTTTAATAAATCGATTACCCTTTTGAGCTTCTATGTATAATCTGTACGTCAGATATTTTAAAATAATTTTTTATGAATTTTAAATAATTAATTCTAACGTTTAAATATATGTGATTTATCACGACCGAAGTCTCTTAATTTATGCTCTTAAAATAAGTCTTATTAAAATTGCAATAAAAGTGCAAAAGAAATTCATATAATACAGTAAGTATGTAAGAAAAAGAATAAAGTATCTCTATCCATTTCCGGCGCTGTCTGGCGTTCTTACTCGAGCGCGTACAGCAAAAAAGGCGTAAAATGCCTCCTCTCGTTCTCTGCCATTACCGCTAGGGCCAAGCATTTCAAAAAGCCCGTATTCCAGTATCTCTCGAAAACTTCATCGTTCACTCTTCATTCACTTAGACTTCCAAAATTTAACACCCGATAGTCCGTTAGCACTTTGCATTACGCTAAAGCGCCCAAGATATTAGAGGTGACCCTAATCTCTTAATTTTGTTAAGATGGTGTTGCAAAAGTAGTATCGTTTAACCTGCAATTACGTTTAACATACATTAAACAAATGATCAATTATAGGTGCTTTTAAGTTAAAAAGAAAAAATTATAAATTTGAATTATAACTCAATTTTACTGATTTTTTTTACAATTGAAACATCCTTTCTTTTTGTCGAATTTAAAATGAATTTATTAAGATTGATTTTTATTTGAATTTATTAGCATTGATAAAAAAAAGTAATGTTAACGATTAAAAGAAAAATTGAACTCTTATAAGCTGTTCATATATTTCGTATATATTTGACTAACGGCTCGTGCAATCGAACTTATCGAGAAAAACGAAATGATCGAACCTGGTAAGTTGTAGATAGATTCTCTAGAACGACACAATACATCAGTAGAAATTGAATCTCCATGCAAATAATATCCTACACCAGGCAATCGATACGAAATATACGAAACTTTTTAATACAGCCTCTCATTCCGACTGTTTACACTCCGATCCGAGTTCCTCGACTACCATGCTCCTCAATATATTTTTCCCTTTGTCTCCATCCCACTTCGCCCCCATCCTCTTACGTACACTTCCGGCTCCACGAGCAATCAAAAGACAGAAGATAACGAACTTTGCAATGACCCTAAAGAAGGGAAAAAAACGTCTCCAACGCAAACTCGCTCGCCGCTCGAACTTTTCCTTCAGGAGTAACGACCTACCGAAAAAAGTGGGACCGCATTTTCTCGGCCGAGAAAAAGGAAAAAAAGAAGAAGACGGAGAGAGGAAGTAGACTCGCCACGCGCGAAATAATAAAGAAGTAGGTTAAAGCCAAGAAGAGAATAAGTAATACCGAACGTAGGGCAAAAGACTTCGTTCCTCCGTCGGATCTCGTTGGTTTCGCTCTTCGAGTCGATGGCAGAAACTGGGGCGTCGCCTTCTCCCTGCTGACCTTATACGCCCCATGCACACTTAAGGATTGACTCGCTTGAGGATCGCTTCCTCTCGCTCCGGCGTCGATTTAAAAGCACTGCATCGCCCGGCTATATTGCTTCTCCTCGGGATCTCTGAAAAACAATACGAACGGAGCGTCAATATTTTCCGAAGGGCTCGCTTGTTGTAATTCCGACGAGGGTTCTTTCAGCATTTGAACTCGCACCTTATTTTTTGGAGCCGCAGGTCCGGTGTGATTTTGAAATCTAGTACGATTGAGTTTTTATTTTGAAAAAATAATATGGAATCAATTTTTTTACTGCGATTTCGAATATAGATTCAAGTGATATAAAGAGAAAGCTTTTCAGAGTTTGTTACTAGTTGCATATGGTTGTTTTTGCTGATGGTAGAAATGTTTCAGTGAATGAACAATTTTTGATACATATTTTCTAAAGAATCGCGATTTTGACCTCGATGTTTGATTCGCAAGAGACTAAAAGCAGAGAAAAAAAGGAAGCATTTATTCTTCTAAAAAAAAAAACAAAAATTAAAATCCATCATACAGCAGTTTTCAAACAAAAAAAAAACTGCTGTATGAATTTTAATTTTTCTTTTCTTTTCAAAAATATTCAACACGAGTATAGCATAAGGAAAAAATACAAAAACAATCGGTTAAAAAAGAAAAAAAATGACGGGAATTTGTAAAGCTTTTTTAAAAGGTATCTGAATGTAAATTTATAGATTTTCAGTTACATATTTTATATTTCAATTTGAATAAACAAAAAATGTGTATGTGTTTATTGTTATAAATGGATTAATGAAACAATCGTTAGTATTTTAATCCTTTTAGACTCAATGTACATAATAATTTTTCGATCTCCTTCAAATTAAACATCTCCTAAAAGTATTCTTTTCAGTTCTACACATCGTAATCGAAGAAAAAAATAGTACTATTGCGATAAAGTTTATTTCGTATAAATAATATTTGATTTATGAAAGTCTGATGACCCTGCGTAGCTATAGAAGGTGGTTGAAGCATCGCGGAAGTGACTCCGAGGACTTGGTACGGAAGGAGAATCGGGATAAAGACGCGAACGAGCGATGTTTAACTTTCGGAGAAGGGAATATCTGAGTGTATTTTGGATTCGGTCAATTAGTTTGCACCCAATTGAACTCAAACACTGAAAGGATGAAGTGTTTTAGAGACGGACAATAAGCTTGTAAGCGATTTTAGTGGTTTAAAGGATCGGAATAATTACTCCAACTCAAACAAGTAGTATTGCTATATTTCTAGAAAACAAAACAGATCGAAACTTGATTAAAACTTTTAAATATTTAATGCTTGAGTGAATTTGCAACGTTTAAAGTTTTTGAAATTTTTTTTATCCTATACTCTAAGTATACGCTTGAACTTCGAATAATATTTTTCTAATGCATTTTATTTGAGGTAAAATTCTTTTTTCTTTATTTTTAAGCAATAAAATATTTTAAGTTTTTTTTTTATAATACATTGGTTTCAAAGATTTAATTCAGATTTATGTTAAGTGAAATGAAGAAAAATGTACGTGATTACAAATAGTAGTAAGTAGTACATCCTGAGTATTGTCAGACGTGAATAATATCATTATTCTTCGATTAGGTAGTACGATAATATAATACTTTAAAAAATATTGAGGTGATGACTTTTTGGAAATGAAAATTCTAAAATGGAATAAGTAGTACGCGTCAAGTATGGTCAGACATTAAAAATTTTTCTAATTTTGATATTCTCTAAGTATACGTTCGACATTGACAAACTTCTAATAATATTTTTCTAACGCATTTTCTTTGGAAAAACAAATTTGTTGTTTTTTTTTTTTTTTAAACGGTACTGTTATTTTCTCACCTCTTTTAACGCAATAAAATATTTTCTGTTATATTTTCTAGAGTACGCTGGTTTGAAAGATTTAATTCCGATTTATGTCAAGTGAAATGAAGAAACAACAGCCTTCCAATATTATTTTAAAAATATCTGAATGTTAGTTCATGTCAAGAGGTACATTAATTAGTACATTTCAGTGTAGATACCTTGTTTGCGCCGCGAATTCCATCAAGAATATGATTATTTCAAAGCGAATTTAAATTTTATTTTTAAATTATAGTGTCAAATTAAGAAATCAACATCAAATGAAAGTTAAGATAAACTAATGTTAAAATAATCTACAGTAATTAATTTTAAATCCTTTATTTCTTTCACATTTATTCTTTTCCAAGTATATAAAAAAAAAAATTTTAATCGTATTTTATTCTGTCGCAAATAATTTAAATCCCAGCTATTTCGAGACACCTTGATACCATTCAAATTGAATTTTAGGACAGACAAGTTTAAAAAAATTTAAGTAAAATTCTTCGAAACAGCAAAATAGTAACTGTCAGGTGAGATGAATTATTTTTTCAGATCGAGAATAATACAGGCATTTTGCCGATAAATTGCTTGTCAATCCAAACGATCACACGTCATAATATTTTAACGAGTGAAGCGCATGCGCAGTGCACTCGCTTTTAATGAAGATCAATGCGGCAAATTTGTTAATTACATCATTAACGCCCCCGAACGTACCACGATGGGTAATTCTCCCGGAATCCCGCATTCCCATCGATCCGAGGTGATGCAGCCGCGCAGCCTTTTGAACCGCGATGCTGTGCGCGCGTTTGCCTGACTGGGCGCGCTGTACTTCATTCGCGCGCTCACAATATTCGGCGCTCAAGGTGGGCAAATTTACTTTGAAACCCTGGGGCCAATGACGCGCCGAAATCGGAAGTCGCGACAAAGCGCGCGTCGCGTGACTCCGGCCCGCTGCATATTCATCGCGTATTATATGATTTTAGGGAGGTGGGGAGATCTTGGTTCGAATTGCAGATTGTTGGAATTTACATTTGCATTCGCGGAAAGGTTCCTCGGAACCGCAAACAAATCCCCTGCCCCCGTCCTTCCTTCGCGGGATCTTTTTACGACTTTCGAAAGGAGACGATTGATGAGGGTATTTTCCGCGAGTGTCTGACAAGCCGGCTGGATACTCCTTTTGAAATTATTGAAGTTCCTCGAATCTCCGTTACTTTGCCGGAATTTTCATGCGGAAACGTCACCATGTAGGAGCAACGCGAGATCAAAAATTAGAAATTTATTATGGACTTAAGAGGCGTAAAAGCTTTTATGGGTGATAAAATAGTTTTCCTAGATCTTATATTTTTTTTTGCTCATAGGAAAATATATAAAAAAGAAAGAAAGAAAGAAAGAAGGAGGAGCGTAGAATGTAAAATGGCGCTTTTTTTTACTGCTTGTTTATAAAAATTATTTACGACCTTAATCGCGTGTATGCCAAGTTACTGGAACTCTTACGTTTAATTGCTTGTAAAAATCTTTTTAGTACTGCTCTTTACTGATCGTGAAAATTATTTTTTTTTTTTAAATCCTAATATTTTTTCACATTTTCAAAAGCATGCCGTAAAACTGTTCTGTTCTCTTCCCAGGCATTCAAAGAAAATTCTTGTCTAGAAATTAAAAAATGAGATAAAAATGATTAAAAATTTCGCAAAAAAGGTAGTCTCTCGCTCTTTTCACTCAGTACTTCTCTTGCGTGGAGAGTTTACTTCGCGATTTTTGGATAACAATGGAAAATTAAATTTTCTTTGTGCCTCCTCGAAATGGCGGGGCTTTAATGGATTGCAAAGTTCTTCTGCGCCCCGCATTCTCGGACTTCGCGTTTATTTATCTTTATGTGAATGACTCGCGCGCCGAAACAATTCAATCCGGAAATCTTACAACGACAGCATCGTATTCCTATTGTGTCTATATAGAATGACTCGCGAACAATTAAGTAAAACTTATATCCAAAATTAAATTTCAGAGTAATGCATTTTGTTTAGAGCAGGGGCCTTTGTCGTTATTTAGCGAAATTACTTGTGTACAGGGGTATTTAAAAATTAGTTGTTTCAGTAAAATTAATTAGTTTCATTGCTTAATGAAATAAATAACATTTGATTGTTATTTTGTTTAAATACACTTGATGAACAATATTTTATTATTTTTAAACGTAAATTAAATTAAACTCGAAGCACTTAATCTCTCTCTACCTAAACCATCAACTCCACCCCTGTTCTTTCATGTATTTCTGTAG
Source organism: Sycophila texana (assembly GCA_035582955.1). Classification (NCBI taxonomy): domain Eukaryota; kingdom Metazoa; phylum Arthropoda; class Insecta; order Hymenoptera; family Eurytomidae; genus Sycophila; species Sycophila texana. The sequence continues at coordinate 10,655,193 of JAWWEN010000038.1, read as the reverse complement.
AAAAACTCTGTATATTTACTTGTTATTCCGTTTTACTTTTAGAAATTCAAGATGTTCTTGAATTTTTAATATACACTTTTAATAAAATCTGAAATCTAAATTCTGATAAGCTCTTAAAAAAAGAACAGATGCATTATTCAAAAGATAGAAAGGTAAAAATTTCGACTTAAAATAAGAAAAGAGAATTTATTAATGGTCTTCTATTCTGCGAAAGAGTTGCGTAATTTCTGTAATTCTTCTGCAACAGCAGCAGAAGCCTTACGGGCTCAATGAAAAAAAAATTCATTACAGATGAAAGCGAAGTACTTCCAAGGTAATATAACGGGAGAGTGATGCACACAGTGCAGGGAGCAGAGGGGCACAGCCCTCTAGGGTATTGTAAGAAATTATTGCATTACCTAATCGAAAACACGTACTTTGATGTCGTTACTGTGAACGTCTGACCATATCTTAGGTTTACTACTTGCTTACTTAACGAGAATTTTTATTTTCGAAGTCATTTTCTATTTGATATTTTTCAATATGTTTTAACAAATTGTTGCATTACTAATCTAAAACAAAAACGTTGATGATTATAAGCAGTAGTAAGTAGTATACCTTAAGTATGGTCAGACATTCATAATTTAATTATTTTGAACGTCTGACCATACAGTGTACTATTTAAACAAAACTTATATTAAACTGCAATCACATTTCGAAAATAATTCTCTTACAGTAAGTAGTACAACTTCAGTATGGTCAGACATTCATAATATACAGGTTGAACTACTTTAAAATAAAATGATATTTTCAAAATGTCTCATGGCACCGTAAAAAAAATCCCCGCCGGCATCTTTCTGTCGCAATTAATCCGTACCCGATCCGTTGAAAATAAGCAATAGGATTTTTAAACTCGCGTTAGATCCCCTCGCTCACGTTTAATTTCACGCGGTGCCACTTCCTCTTTTTTTTTCTTACGTCCCACCCCCTTCCAGGGCAAAAATAGATCCAGCGTTTCGCGAGTTTTCAATCTTATTTAATTTCCGCGCGGACGCCTCGCGGAAGCGCCGAGAGAAAGCCGGGATGCTCCATTATTCATGAATCGACGCGGAAAGGAAGAAGCGAAGTCCGATAAAAAAAAGCGAGATAGAGAGCTAAGAAAGAGAGGCCCGAGGAGCGAACATCCGCTCCTTCTGCTCCCAGCTGCGTCGCTCTAAACTCCCGGCCCTGCTGCGTCTCCGGAGCGGCCAATAAAGCCGAAGCCCTCCCAGCCGGATTCGAGTAATGGGGATTAAGCCTTTCAGCCGCGCGTTATAGAAAGCCGAGGACCGGCGGATCTAAATATCGCTCCGCTACGTTTACTATTTTTAGCCATCGTGTCGTCTTCGAGGAAAAAAGCCTGCAATTTTATTCTGCCCTCCTCCCGTAAAGTCGCATGAGATTTTATATGTGCCCGGATTTAGTCAGACTCCGGCGCCCGATTTCGGAAGAATAATGGACTCTTAGGTGTTTTTACCATTTTAGGCGTGGGGGACACTCGACGGGTCAATATCGAGCTTCCCGTCGCTCTTCGAATTCAATGTTTAATGCTCGTTTGAGTTGCTACGGCCGATCCTCAAATTTACCAAGTACAATTTAAAATGCAATATTTTACTTTTGAAAAAGAGATATCTTACATTTTACAGAGAGAAAAAATCCCTTTTACGTGCGCGTTAAAACAGTTACTCAGTAAGTATCTTTAAGTGCGCGGATTTTGGAAATTTTCTTAAAAGCTCTTCCCATCCTCGTGAATTGGTGAATTGTCTTTTGATTATGTGGAAAGTGATATTTTAAAATTGCGCATACCATTGGTTGGAGAAATAATTGTGAAATCAGCTAAATAAATTGAAAATATTATTTTTATTATTTAAAAATACTTTTAGAATCTAAATGGTCCGTGCGCTTTGCGTTCCGCATAGAGATTTAGAATTTGGCAAGTGTTTTACTTTCACTAAGGGCACAATACGGCACAATACCCGATAAATCCCAGCTGGATATTTCGAAAAAGCCACTTCGCACTCCGGTTGCTTCCCTTGTTAGTGGTAACTGCACTGCTATAGGTGATATTTCTCTGTAAAGGATGTATTTGACATCTACAGAACAATTATTTATGTACTTTTGACATTTTCATGACCATGAAATATTACAAAAGAAAATGCTACAAAATACAGATATTTCTGTGGTATTTACCTTTGCTTCAGGGTTTTTAATTTTAAAGAATATCATCGATTTGCTGGAAAAAGGTGTCGATTAAGATTTTCCTTGAAAAAGGTGTCAATTAGAATTTTACACTTGACACGTTTTCCAACCCAAACCGTAATTAACGTCTTCTTTAAATCTAAATCGACAAATTTTCGAAGAAAAATTTCAATTGACACATTTTTCAAGCAATATCTTAATGGACACCTTAATGATATCGGATGAACTTTAAACTATTACAGAAATAATTTTGGTTACTTACAATTTATACAAGTCATAATTTAGTTACCTTATAAAATAGACAATAAAAAAAGGTACGCGGTCTTTTTACGAACAATTAATTATGGGAAATGAATTTAATCTTTGCTGCAATAACTAAATGGACTACAATATTAAATTTTAAAATCGTAATAGATTCGTTTCCCATTTATACGCTGCCTCATAAATGCCACTCTAAATAAAATTTTATCTATGTCCGTCAACATGCATTCCCCTTCATTTAACAGCCGTTCAAATGAGCGCGTTAAATGATTAGAACGTTAAACATTTTACACCGGTCCTTTATTGCTCGTAAACATGCCATCGGCACTTCAATCGCCCTTAAAAGAAATCCCACTCGAATCCCAATGATAGCAGGCTAAATCCTACTTTTCTGATTGCAGAGGCTCGAGCGGAGATAAGTGGCCCGGTTGAGAAGTTCGTGCGGCCTGGCAGCACGTTACAGCTGCACTGCCTGGTAAAGAAGTCAACGGAACAGCCACTCTTCCTGTTCTGGTACCACAACCAACGCATGATAAATTACGACGTGGAGCAGGGGGTGAACGTGAGCACGGACCTGTTGGCACGCGAGTCCTGGCTGGAGGTGCCACGAGCATCGCCACGGCATTCCGGCAATTACACCTGCGAGGCGAGCAACGCCACCCCAGGCCGTGTCTTCGTTCACATCTTCAACGGCGATAACCCAGCGGCAATGCAGCACAGCCTCGCGAGCTCACCCTCAGTCATCGCCTGCAGCGCCCTCATGACCCTCAGCACCGCCCTCAAACTCGCCCTCCAGCATATCTACGTTTATGCGGGTAGTTAAAGACGGTGATTGCAGAAAGGCACGAGAGTCAATGTGAACACACTGTGGTTTTGATGGGTTCGCGAACTCCAAGTGGTGTTCGTAAAATAGATAGGTTCTCAGGTGTTCTGTTTTATCGACAATCGAAGGTAGATTCGTTACCGACAGAGATTCTTCTTTTTCGGAACGTAAATATGCTGAGTTTCGCAAGAGGATAATCTCTGTCGGTGATCGACTCTTTCTAAGAAGGTGTGAAAAATAATTTTTTTAATTATAATCCAGGAGTGGCAGTAAGCTTTCAAGTTTTAAGGCGTAATGAACTTTTACAGTGCGAATGGAATAAGCTGCAGTTAAAGATATAAGAATTCTCTTCCATCATATGACTTATATCTATTTCATTCTTAGATTCGTTCATAATGAATTTCGAAAATTATGAAAGTATCAATGTGTCCACTGAAAGTTCTTATAAGAATAGACCCGGTAAAACAGTTTTTTCGCATCCTCTTAGCATTTGCATCTTTTTTCGACGCAAATGTTTTTTAATGATTTCACCTGTCGTAAATCGTTTTATTATCGTATTAATTGTATAAGAATTGTGAAAACATTAAATAACGTTGATCGAAAAAGCATTGCAAATGACGACGTCGATAAAGTAGGGACCAGTAAAGTTTTCAAAATCTTCATGAACCGTTCTACCAGAATCAAGTTACGGAAAAATTTCTTTTTTATAGTTACAGCATTGATTGAATACCTAAAAGGTATATATCGACATTGATATAATAATTACCTACAACATCGAAAAAATTATACTCGATAAATCAATTAATTTTTACAATGTCGTAGATAATTTTAGTGGAGGTGTACATCGGATGTTTCTGCGTCTGGTAAAAATAAAAGAAAATTGTATAAATGCTTAAAATAAAGTTACATTGTACCTATTGTCTGTAAAATAAGGCAATGTGGAATAGCTTTGATTTTTCGCATTTTTTTAAAAACCTTCTTAATATCAACGATTACACATACTTAGATAGTCGAATTTTTAAGGAAACATTTTCGATTTTCAATTAATATCTACTCCGTACAATCAGCTTGTCAATTTAACAGCTACAAACAAATATTTTACTTTAACTATCCGTAAATTAATATACGAATCTAATTTATTTCTAAACGATTTATGAAGAATTAAATAATCAATAACTCAGGTACCTATTTGATTGACTTTTTATTCTTTTATTTATTTATAATTTTCTTAGCATTTTATTGACTCATTTTGTATAACAATCCTTTCCTTACTTGTTTTGTTATTGATAGAATTGTACCTATTCGTGTATTTAAAGCAGCTTCAAGACATCTATACTTTCTGGTATTTTAAAATTTGAAATCTGCATGTGTCTGCTCAATATTGTTCCTTTTAAATATGAGATTACTTTTAAAGCATTGCTTTTCTTTCTGTGGTTCTGTAATCTCAGTCTCTGAAAATTTTATCAGTACTATTCGTCGTCTTCACATTATTCTCAACTTGAATGTTCATATTTTTTTCACAGTTATCCTGTCACCGCTTTTATTTCTGTTTTACCTTCAATAATATTTTTTACTATTATACGTTACACTTTCACTCACTCAAAGACGTTAAGATACGCACTTACGTGATCTTTTTTACTAACTTTTTTATTTTTACTGAAAATGCTCGTAGCTTTTTTAACCGTCCTTTAAAAGAAAATTGGTATCTCTATTGCGGACATGAATATATTTCAAGAAGAAATTCTTGTTAATAATAAATCAAGCAAAAATTGAAACAAATTTTATTTTCAATATTCCTTTAAAATCAACGATAGTGCAGCATTTTTCACTATATACGGCGTTGCTGGAAAATCTAAAAGCTTTCATTTCATTTGAGCGAGGCGGAAAAATTTTCAATTAGAAGAAAAAAGAATTTTCCTTTGGAGGAAAACAGAACAAGGTTACATGTGCGACCCACTTCCTACTTGCCTCTTGCCATTATAGGAACTACAACGTCGCTGTATCCGCCTTTTTCAGATATGCATCCTTCTCCTCGAGCTTTGCTCCCTTAGCCTTCCTCTCAGCAATTTTACCCTTCCTCGCAGACATTCTACTTTCAAAAAGGATACTTTTGTTTCACGCTTTTCATCTTTTATTTTTACCGAATTGTATAAATTCTTTGAGAAAAATTTGCTCTTTTTTTTTCTCGAGACGACGCAAAAAAAACTTAAACTTACTTAGGCACGTGTTTACGTTGATCATCCAACATTCAGAATAAATCGTAGGTTCGGTGGAAATATGTGTCGGTTTAGATTTTTCTTGAGAAAGATACCAATTCAAATTTTTTTCACTTGCCACTTTTTCCTCCTATTTACGTTGATCATCCGACATCTAAAATAAATATTTTTCGTTGAAAACGATAATTATTTAACACTGTTTCGTACGAATAGCAATGAAATTCCTAACGATGATAACATTCTCGAGCTCCTCTTCCTCGTTCGTTAAATTTCTCACGTTTCCTTATCGCAACGACAAGCGCAAGAATAGCTCTTGGGGAGGCTTCCCATCCGATCGGAAAATCATGAGAGGCGAAATGGCGGTGTCTCGTATACACTGGATCCTCGTCCATCAGCCCTTGCCGGCGGGAGCGTTTCTCGCGGGAGCGAGCTTATCGCCGGCAATAAGACGCCAAGGCACGTTATACGGCCGCGAGCGCGGTGGGCGGTTATAACTCGTTCCGGCCCGCCGGGGCCCAGCGTTGCATCCAATTACGCGCGGGGACGACCGTTTTCGATTTTCCTAATCCCTGAGCCGCGCTCGCCTCCCGGCGATCCGATGCTTCCGGCGAAAACCTCCCACTGGTTAAACGGGTTATAGATTAGCATAGTGATGCGCCGCGGTCTAGCTACGATTTTTGCCGGATTTCGATGGCCATTTGAGGTTTCGGATGTTAAGGGAGATTTTTTAAGAGTCTCGTACTGAAAATTATCCGAGTATATTCAGAATTTTTGGATTTTTGGGAAATATGAATTTAACAGTGTTAATTCGTTTTTTATTTTTATTTATTTGACTTGTTTCCCGTTTGCAATTTGGAATACTAATAGCCCCGTTAATAGCACGCTCGGTTCAAAAAATATTCCTTTACAGATTGCGTTTGTTTTAAATTTTTACATTCAAGTTCAGGTTCAAGGTCACAGGCAATGTCACCATAACGTGTCTTCATCTGAATCCAGTAACTTTTATCTGAAACCTTTTTCACTACACTTTACCTGGGCAAACATAATCGGGTCGAGGGATTAAAATTGTCTATCCTGTATATACCGTACGTATATGATACTCCCTGTTGGACAAATGGCATACTAAGCTTAATTAATTTAAATTAATTTTGACCTAGAAAATGTTCTGAATATTTGCCTCTAAATACGAGCTGAAATACCTTATCCCAATTAGTCTCAGAATTGAAATTTTAGTCCTTATAGTGTAAAACTAAAAGGAAGCTGCTTCTTTGTATGCATATTCGCTAATCATATTCGCTTCGTCACGTTCTCAATTAAAATCCTCTCTGGCTTGTTAACTTTTGATTTTTTTTTAGTATAAAATTCAAAGCAAATGAAATTCGTACCTGATAATCCCACCAGAACGTAGATATACCGCATTGACAATACTTAAAGTATATTGACTTTCTTTTTAATTACAGTAATTCCTTTTTTTCAAATTTATAACCATTAAAAAAATTTGCTACAGCAACTCTTCATAAATTTTTCAACAAAAATGTAAGCTTAAAAAAAATTATAATTGATTTACTGAAAAAATAAATATTACATTAATCACTGCAAACTAGGAGATTTCAAATTAATAAAAAAACAGAAAAAAATAGAAACTCGTGAAAAGGCCATGTAATGATCTGAAGCTCACATCTTCCCCACTGCCATTCTTCGAGTCCTCGAACACTTTTCTTATTAAATCCTCGACACCAGCGCGCCGAAGTTTCAAGGACGCTTTCCACCCCCCGACGGCGCACTCTCCCTTTTGTTCGGCGCGCGCGGAAATTGACAGGTCGGCGGGAAGAATTTTTACGCGGCGCCGAGCGCGCCAAGTAGGGCTGGTCGCCTTTTTCCGCGACGGCGTCGCCTCATGAGTACGCGTCGCAGTCTCTCAAGAGACTTGCTTTCTCCTTAATTACGACCAGGTCTCTTTCGCCTTGGGCTATTCTTCAGTCGCGGTTTATCAGAGAAGTAATACTTTTTTATTTATTAACATATCACCTTTTTGCTTAAGCCCTTTATGGTTTTCTTCCACAGACATTGCTTTGTACTTTAAGAAGAAAAGCAGAAAATATTTAGTTTGTTCAATCAGTTAATCTTTTTTTTAAGAAATTAAATTAAAATTGGTGACAGCGGTGGGATTTCGTTGAATTTGGGAACTTCACTTTATAATGTCTAGTATCAGTAATCTTAAAGTACTTTTTAATGCTAATTCATATTTTTTCTTTCACACCGATTTATTTAATCTGAGCTCGTTCATAAAAGTATATATTTTCTGTTCGATCCTAACTGCCTTTTATCTTTTATTTTATACCGAGGCGATTTACAGAATATTAATTATTAATTTTACAATTTCGTTTATTGCAAGCATCGATATCGATATTTAACGTTTAATTTATTTAACTTACCAGCACATTTTATATAATGACGTCAAGTCGAAGGCTGGCAGTCAATTAACCTCCATTCATATAAAAAATAAACTGTAGATTCTTTTCATACCGACATAACTGACGGATAGTTAAAGAAAAAAATATATTCAAGCGTCAAGTATAAGACTCACCACAGCGTTGACATGAAAAACTGAACGAAAAGGAAAAAAAACGTAAAATATTTTTCCCCAAAAAATTTGCACTCCCTCGAGTTCACATACCATGGCACCCTTTTATCCTTTCTCCAAAAATATTTCATTCAAAAGAGAGTAAGTGCGCAGCACGCTTTTCTATCTCACTCACTTGGTCGCTAAAGCACCCCTTTTTTCCTTCGCTCGTTTAAAACGTGAAAATAGGAAAATACTAGAGGCACGTGGACATTTTTTTGCCACGATCGAGCGAAAGAACGCGGGGGTGGGAGGAGGGTCGGGTGAAATAATGACACGTACGTCGTTAACGGGGCGCGTTTTAACGAAAAAAATGGCAAGCGACGCGCGCGGCCCTAATGCATTTTTCTCGGACGCGCGCGAGCGCAAAATAACTCGTAATATTAAAGGGTAGGCGGGGAGGGATGCGAGGTGCGCAATTTTTCACGTCTGCGCGCGCCGACGGAAAGGGGCGCGCGCATATTACATCAATTACCATGAGATACTGACGTGCGTAAATCATAGGCCAAAATACGTATGTATATGCATTTATAAATACGCGTATTAAGGTGTAAGGGAGTTTTAATTAATGCACGGTACATAAGGGGCAATAACTATATTTTTTGTCCACCATTCGCTTGGGTAATTTTAGTTCGTTTTACTTAATTGTAAAAAAAAAATTACATCGTTTGAGACTTTCAATTGTTAAGAGATGTGAGAAACAATTATTTTAATACGAAATTTTAACTGTTTGAATTTAATTGAATTTTTAATTGTTGAAGCAATTTTAAGGGAACTGGCATGAAAAATTTCATTAACTACGTCTGATAGAATTTTAAAAATATTTTTTCTTTTTTGAATTTGACGTTCATTAACGAAGATATAGCATGTTAAAATACTATATAACTTTGTGACGTCACCACGGCATAGTATATGTATATCGTCAAAGGCCATGACGTCATACGAATTTTCTAAAGATAATATCTTCGTAAATTATCATTATCTTAAAAAGAGAAAACACAAGTGTCGATTAATCTTCAATACTCTATCAAACGTAATTAATGGTACTTTTCATGAAAATGCATGTAATAGTTCCCTATAAGAAGAGTAGGGAAAGTTAAATAATAAATTTCTTGGAGAGATACAATACGTGTGAAATGTGTTTTATCATTTAGAGTACCTTTGCTAACAATAAAATACAGTGACAAGCGTACGAACGTCAAGTTACTTTAAAATGAACCAACATGATAATTTAGAGCGTAAGTTGTACGCAAAAAAATTAATGACATACGTGCAAAATACCATCAGGTAGATTCGTTACGGTAAAGATATCTGAGGTCACGATAATTTTCTAGATGAATCTTGTTAGTGCTCTAGCTGCATCAGAACATTTTCATTAAATTCATATAGAGAAGCACTGTAACTTAAAATAAATTTTCTCCAACTACGAAAAGAAGAATACATTTTTAAAAAGCCAAATTTAAAGAAAGTTTAAACGAGAGTGTCAGGAAGAAAAATTTCAGCTCGTTTGGACAGTTGTTTAAATAAATTTTTCAAACCACAAATGATGATCCACAATACAATCTAATCTACAATTTATATGTACCTAAAAAAATATAGTTATTGAATCTTATTTTCGTGTGCGTGTAAAAAAGTGTGTTTTAAAAAAAAAATAATAATAATAAGTTCGAGTGAACAAAAATTTTGTCATATACGTTATCTTGAGAAATTCTGTTTTATCAGTCTGCGATACATAGCTTTCGAATCTAAGTACGTTAATACCGTAATATATAAATAAATATGTTACGTATATCTCAAACATTTACATGGTATATTATATAAACGTTCATAAAAAAAATACACGTCTTTTGTAAAAGAAAAAAACTATTTGTTAAGTGCGAGAGCGGAGAATGTTTTATTGTTGAAGAATTGTTTGATATTCTATCCAGCTAGATTTTTACGGAACATTGCACACTTCTCCCGAATCTGTGAGTGTATATTACCAAGGAATGTTGATAGTGTTAATAATTTGTTTGATACTGAGAGTGGTCCATTAAAAAAAAAAAAAAAATTAAAAGTAAAAGAAAAAATAATGAACTTCAAAGGGAGAAGAGCAACAGCGAAGATAAATTCTTGTACACAAGTAAAAAAATTTAACCTCACGCTGCATTATACTGCTTTCTGAGTAAACGAGAAGATGAGTAAAAAAATATACAAGGAAAAAATGAATCATCGTTTCGAGAGATTGTAATTAAATTAATCTTCACTATAGGATCTCGAAATTTATTGACAATGTATTAGAGTACCACGAGGATCTCGCTGTAAAAAATGACTGGATTGAGAGTGGGTAATCATTGAGCAAGTGAAACGAAATCGATGTAAACGTTTGTGTGTGTACAAAATTAAGTACAAGTGTATTTCCAGGTGAATCAAGAGCGAGCCTCGCGGCAAGGAGATAACGTATAGCTGTAATTAAGTAGAGAACAAAAAATAATAAAAAAAACGTAGGCGATTCGCATATACGTTACATATACTAAGCCATTTCACGATTGGTTGTGTATCGTGTGGATTAAATTCAGTGTGGACAAAGGATGCAGAATTCGAATAGAACGAGGTGTATTGTTTATACCATTTTTTTCGCCGTGGAAAAATCAAAAGCTCGGTTCAAAGTTGCCAAATAACGCTACAGATTGATACTTTCTGTCGCTTCCCCTTTTTTTTGTTAATTTATGAGCAAGGGAAAAAGAGAAGAAAATAATTGAAATGCGTCGGGTTCGTTTTATGAATTTGCTGTGGCTATAAGGTTTATTGATTCGTTAACTACGCGTACTAATGCAAGAACATTATGAAAGCTCACGATATGTGCGAAACAAAATAAATATGACATTGTAAAATAAATTTACTTTCATCCATGTTTATTATTGCTGTATCCTCTGATTCGGTCTTTTTTTTTGATTCATGTGCGCATGGAAAGTACCTCAAATTATTTTACGTTGATAAGCTCCGTTTTACGTTTCAATATATTTTGTTTAAATGTCCATACTCAATGATTAACTGTACGGTAAGTAATATTGCATACGTATTTATAAAATAAAAAAAAAAAAATAAAAAAAAAACATCCGGTGATATTCATCGCATAAAATGCATCCATTTGTACATTTGAAAGTTTTCTATTTATCGGGCCATATAGAAATAAAACTCGTCAATATTCGCGAGCGGCCAGATGAATTCAACTAAAGTACTTGAAAGCGATGCTTTTTACCATTAGTAATCAAGGATAAACTTTCGAATGGGGAGGCCGTGGAGAGAGTGGAGCAATTTTTAACGCGATAAAATCATGAAATATGTGCGATCGTTATATAAAAAAAGAGGATCCGAATAGCCCAAGCGCGGGCATCATTTTTATAATGAGGGGTTCGAGGATATCGCTGACTATTCAACCATCACCGAGCAAAATGTGTGTGAAGCGTGACGTGGAGTGAGAGATAACCGCGTAATTTTTTTTTTACTCGTTTTTACACACGGTTTTGCTTTTAAGATTTATTTTGATATTTCGAAAAAAAATTGACGGTACAATAAATGGTACTTAATTAAATGAACTTTTTTAATTTTAGGTGTTTTTTTTTTTAAGCTGATGGAGAGATTTGTAAATATGGATGACTTTGCGGAGCAGTATATTGGAATAAATGCCTTTTTCTTGTAAACATTTGAACAATTAGGATAACGAGGAAGATTGATTTTTCAACAGGTATTTTTAATCAGCGACCGAAATTTTTGAGAAAATTATGATGTTGATAATTATTTTACTATATTTATTAATAATTATTAAACTATACTATAATTTTAAACTATATTTTACTTTTTATTTATTCATTTAACCATTATCGAAGGTATATTACGTTTGATTGCCATTATTATTTTAATGATGTTTTTTTACATACAAAATATAATAATTTTTTATCCTAATAGAAACAATCATGGTGCCCAATTGGCGCCTAACGTATGGGGCTTTTTTTACATACAATCGTATGTTTTGATGTCCATGCGTCCCGTTGGTAACCCAAGGGAGTTGTTGATAGAGATAAGTAGTTAATTGAGGTCCAATTAAAATGTTTACAAACAAGATCATTTACAAAATACACATCTTTATTTTTCATATTAAAACATTAAAACACGTAACATTGAAGAGTCAACAAGAATTGAGTGTCACTGTGAAACCTTAAAATACGCGCAGGCAGTATTATCTGGCCAAGCGTAAAATTGCTCAGCCTGCCTCAAAATCAGCGACCCAAAATCAAGCGAATAAAAAAAGCACTACACCTCGGTGAATTCAATGTGCGCGCACTGCCATAATTTCCCAGATCGCGTGGGTTGTGTCGCGCGTACGATAAGCTATAGTATCGGCGCAGGTCGATTTACAGCAGCGTTTAGTGGGTATTACAGTTCAATGTTCCGATTATTGACGCGCTTATTATGCGCGTGTAATCGCTCGCGCCTGGGCTAATGAGGGGATATACGCCGATACGACGGATACCGTGACGCTCAACCTCGGCTCATTGTGCGCGCGTTAATCGACGCCCAGGTGCGTCCTTCCAGCGCCGAGGAGTGCATCTCCGCCGACCGGTGCCCATCGATCGGCTATTTCGCCCCGAGCTCGCGGCGCTTACTTGTTGAGCACGTCCTCGAGTCACCGGAAATTGATTGGCAACCCTACGACCCCTTCGTTTCTCTGCGTTTTTCATTCTTTTCGACGTTTGTCCCGAACGAGTTGTTTGCACCGTAAATGGTCGGTTGAGAGGCTTTTTTGACTGAAATAGCACTATGGTACTAATTTTTTTTTTTTTTTAACATTCTTCCTACTCTGAAAATAGAGTTTGAACTCGATTAGTACTTTTAATTGACCTCTTTATAGAACACTCATTCATTCAGTGATGATCAATTGACGTTAATTTGAATTTTAATAAGGTGAAAGTTTTTTTTTTTTTTGTTTTATCTACTCTCTAAATTCCATTCAGCGGAATTTCACTATCATTCAGTGCAAATGAACTGATCTGGACTGGAAAGTAGTGAAATTCCACTGAATGGAGTTTAGAGAGTAAGAAGAATCAATCGCGTACAACATATAAAATAACTTTTATTTTCAACAACATTTATTTACAAAAACATTTCTCTAGAGTACTGAGAATTTTTAATATCATGCACAAGAATCAGGTTCAATATCTTCAGGCGATGAAAGGCGTTACACACTTTATAGCGTAAGGATAAAACTCGCTGTACAAAGGAAAATAGACGACAAAAGATCATATTGAAAAATTCCTTGACGACGCGATACAAAGCCATCATTTTAAATACTAAACTCACCTCGTTCGTAAAAGAGCACGCAGCATTCTCGCGAAAATAACAAAATTCCAACACCATTGCTTACTATAACGATCGGAATTTTTTTGCCTCTAGTCAAAAAACTACGAGAAATAAAAAGTCCGCAAACAACACAATTAAAATCGGCCTACTGACACTTGAATAAACCCTTGAACTGCTCGTAAAGTGACCTGAGAGCGCCGAGGAGAGAAAACACGGTGATCATGGCAGTAGTGACGATCAGTACGTCGGTCATCTCGTTCGCGCCTTTATGCCTCAGCCAACCTTTCTTGTAACCGTAACACTGGGAAGTCATGCCGACGACAAAACACATTATGCCCAGGAAATTGTGCAGAAATTTGCCAACAACTGGACGTACTACTTTACGTAATCGCGCAGCGAAGAGGGCCGGTAAGCCACTGATGAAAAGTGCAGCGATGCAGCCTACAGAGATTATCCCGGTAAGTGCGTGGGTGGAGACGAAATGCTGTTTTTTTTGTTGGTACATTACTACCACGCCAGCTACGCTGAGAACTGCACCCACTACCTGCAGGATCCAGTGCAAATGACTATTGGATCGACGAGTCATCCACTTTGTCCATAAATTCTCGCCAGTCAATATCACTATCGCTTCGGCCATCATCAATACGTACTGTAAAAGAAAGTTCAAGTTTAAAAATTAATTCAATGAGAATCTCTGTAAATATGAATAAGTGAAATTTTGTTGATAATTTGATAGTAATCTACGTGTATTGTCATATAATATTGTAGAAATTTAATGAAGATTATAGGGCCGTTAATTAAATCCATAAATTGCACCATAAATTCATATCATATAACATTTTGTAGTCTACGAATTTTCGAGGATCCAATATAATTAATTTAATATTAATTTTTTATGGAAAATTGAAGCACGTGAAAACGGGTTATAAAAAAACTTTCATTAGCGCTTAGATATCTCATCATTCCCTTCTGACCGATACCGAATGAGTATTAATAACGACTTTAATGCGATTTCGAATCCTCTTGCAATAATTATGCGCATTAAAGCGGATAATTAACAAGTCATTTTGATCTGACAGTTTACACCACCCCTCAACTACATGAACCAAACAAATAATCACGTCAATCTAATTCTAATGCAAATACCTATTATATCACTGCCATCGCTTTATTCAACTCGTCGTGTCGTACACATTGGAACTGAATAACATTCCCTTTTGAACTTCTATTTTCTATTGAAAAAAAAAAAAAAAAAAACTATATACACATACAGTCTCATACGTCGGATAGACACTCGCCGAAGCTCGTAAAGCCCTGCCTTTTTCATAAAAGCGCAAAGGCACCTTTGTTCCGCCATCGGATGTCGCGGCTTCGATTCCGCGTCGTGGCATTTTTGTCGTTCTCGATCGTTACGCGGGTACTGTGGAAACGCATAAACGCGTACTCCCGTATGCATTGCCCCGCTGCACTCCAGACACCCTTTCGCAGTTCACTCGATATCTACGTTCATCATACTGCCGGTAACGACCAGACTCGTCATTCGATTGAATGGATGGGAAAATAAAGCTGTTTGGTCGGCGGTGCGTGACCAACGCCATTATCAATAATTTCCTTAACTTCTTTTTTCTTCATGCCAACCTGCGTCATCTTTCGCGTGTGCCGCTGTTATTCGGGATTGTATCGCCAGCAGTTTCGGTTGAGCGCACTGCTTGGGGTGCGCGGTTTCCGCACAAGCCACTTTCAGAAAGGTATCCGCGTCGTCTATTATACTCGTGGTCGTAGTGTTTCATTTATTCGGAAATGGTGTATTCAAGATTTTAGACACGGGTATATACGCAATATTATCTTTCACAGACATCAAAGGATGGATTTCGCTTCCTCGTGAAACGTAATGTAATTGTGTATGTAGATTCCTCTCGTGGAAAAATATTGATACTGCATTGTGATAATTGTAGACAGTGTGGATTTTATTTTGTTTATTTATCTAATAATTAAAATGTAAAAAATTATAATTTGTTTTTATCGATTCTTTGAAATTTGAAAGAATTATTATTCTATTATACTTGAATTCATTATTTTCTATAAAAGAACAAAAATGAGCCTGACAAAGGGACCTTGTGCAGCATTCGTATTCCCTTTCTTATAGTAGAACAAATATTAGCTTACGTAAAATTACTCAAATCAATGTTTGAGGAGCTAATATAACTGCGAACTGTTGTTGAATTTCTGTAATTCAGGACTGACAATAGAAAATATTGATTTCTTAATCAGATCTATTAAAAATCACGGAATAATAACGTTATTTTAATAGATTTCAGAAATACGAGAGATCAATAGAGTATTTTACATTTGTTCCAATTCACGTACTTTTATTGAATGCACAAGTAATGCTCACTTCCCGTATTTCTAAATTTTGCATTTCAAACATCGCTGAATCCGTACGATTATTTACGAAGAGCTCAACACAAAGCCAGCCTTTTCCACTGCGCGATTACGCTTGTAGAAGACTTTGCGCTTGCCTTCGACATTTCTCCACGGACTTCTCGATCTTCCACCGTGACTCGCGGCTTCTTTACATTTGTCCTTCGACAGGTACACATTGCATCAGACGCTATCAGAAGCACGGGACGCGAGGGAACAAAAAGAGAATAAAAGTGGAAATTCGCTGATCTTGCGTGACAGAAATGATTTTTTATTTTATATTCTAAAATAAATATCTTATCAAATACACGCTCTTCAAACTCAATTATTTAGCAAACTCGAGAATTCTCGAGTTGATGAAATCAATTAGAATAACATCAGGTACTTATATTTTTTGAATAGCATCGATAACATTTTTTTTAAGTAATACAAATACGGCAAAGATAACTAATTTTTATTTACTCTAAAGAGAATCTTAAAATAATAAGATGGAATGCTTCATATATGTAAGCACAAAGAAATGTTTTTAAAAAGATGGAAAGCTCAAAGCTCCATTCATCTAAATGCACAGAAATGTTTTCAATAAGATCACTTTATTTGCCCTTAGAAACATGGAACATTCCTTAAATATTCTTATAATAATAACTTTCTTTGTTTTTAGATACAAGGGAACATTACTTAAAAACTCTTAATAATATTTCTTTTTACTAAAATACACGGAACATTCCAAATTCTAATGGTGCTCTCGATTCCCTTTTCAAACTGGATCCCTTGCATATTTTTGTGGACCTCCAAAATGCACTAAATCCACCTTGATTCCCTTTTAAATGCAGAAGAAGCTAAAGACCTTCAGGAAACGTCTTTAAATAAACAGCCACAATAAATTCCCATGCAAAAGACCCCCGGCAAAATTCTCGAGAAGCAAGACTCCCGACTACTAAGGCAAAGAATGCATTCGATTTAGCGCGGTACTCGGCACCGCGCGAGAACTCGCTCGGCGACTTTTATTCACCGTAAGAGAGGCGCATCCGTTTCCAGTGGAATTCCGCGCGGGATTGAGGTGGCGGCGCGAAAATTCGGGTGTTCCGGCGAAATGCGGTTTAGCCCAGCCTCGAAAACTTTAACGAAGTCGCGCGCCCTGCCCGTGGCAATCAGCGCGCAGAGAGCCGCGAATATGAATGCGGGTGCATCCGTGTAATTTTGATTAAAAATGATGCTCGACCCGACCCGGCGAACTCGGAGTTTCAGATCAAAAGGACCGACTGCCCGGTTTTCAGCTAATCTTGCGCAGAGCGGAGGCTCTCATCATATTCAGATGTCAAACCGTGGTTTTGCTTTGTTCGATGAGTTCGCGTCGTCACTGAGAAGATGGTAACCGGTGATGCTTGGAGTAATTATGCGGTATTAATGCATCCGTACTCTACATTTAGATGCCATCGTGTGCAGAATTAAAAAGTAGTTTTCGAGAAAAATTAAACGCTATAATGCGTCCTCGGATGCGAATGTAAGATTGTGGAAAGGGATAAATTTAAAAATGTATGCGGTTCGTTCCATTTGATTAAAGTAGTTTCTATCCGTGGAATAAAAGATTGGTCATTAAGTGCAAAATTATAATTCAAAATTAATAGTGATTAAATATTAAAAGATTATTGAGACGCCATCAAATGTAATTATGAGATACTTATTACTTCAAAAATTTAATTCAATTCCATCATAATTAATAAAAATTCAAGAGCTTCATTTAGTCCACGGACTATTAATGAACATTAGTTCATTCTGCGTTGGATTCGCAAGGATTTCAATCGCTAGAAAATTTTTGTCCCGACACGAAATGTATTTCCATGATTAAAAATAAATTATCAGCCAGTATTCAATGGTTTGATTACGCAGTAGAGCAAATAATAGGATTCGGATTGTCATTAGTGGATTTCACTCGTGATATCCATTAGATTTTAATGAAAATTAACGAAATTTATTCGTGTACTTAGACCTTTCAGCATTAAAAAAAGGGTTTCATTTTTGAAATACAATAATAGTTTCGCTTGCCCTTCGAATAATTCGTTATTATCTCTCATAAAAGGGCTGCCCATAAATTAAGAAAGGCCGTAAAGTAGGGTAAAATTTATAGAGTTGTTCGGCGTACGTACGAGACACTTACGATAATAATAGAAACGTTAAACTTTGCAATAAATAAAAGTTTCCCGTAATTCTGTACTTTTTCAATTTGCGTAAAACAATTTTAACGTACTTGGCAAATGCAATCAGACATTACTTTACGTCGACAGCTATGGAGCAATGTATACCATTGCAATTTTGTCATAGACTGTCAACTTCATAGATTTTACTATGTACTAATACGAAAGGTAATCGTACACTTTAAGAGCAGAGCAGCCCTGGTAACTTCATTCCTACAAAAGATTATACACAATAAATACAATATCTGCATCTAATTTTTAATCTGAAACTTTTTTTTCAAGTAAAAAGTGGCTAAAAATCCATTATATATACAATCAATTCTTTTTTCAATACGCAGTTGATGCAATATCCACGTAAATCATCGGATGTTTCATTTCAAGAGAAGCCATAACATGTACACCTCTAAAGCGGACTTTACAGTGAATCTATTAACATAAAGTGCTTTAGGTGCAATAATCACGAGCCTAATTGACGATTCGTGTTGGAAAACGAAGGGAGGCTGGGATATTGCACCGCCGATGGAGATGCATAGAGGAAGGAGGTGCGAGCTGCAGAAGGTCTCTCTGATTTAAGCGCCGCAGGAGAAGGTAGCAGATGGTGTCCGGGTGAAAGGGTAGGTGGAGGGAGAGGGAGAAGAGCACCGAGAAGAGGCACCACTAAAATAGGGATGGAGAGACGCGATTCCATAAAATTCGAACGTTAAATTTTACGTCACCTTAAAACTTTAAACGCTCCCTCTCTTTTCTGATACAAAAGTTTTCCGGAGCGCGCGGAGGACTGAACATCCCCGAGGGCTGTTATTCTGATCGACTTAAAATTTTACGGTGTAGCCTTATAACCTCCTGCTTGAGTATTTTTTTCTCTCTGCATGCACAGAACGAAGTTTCCACGGGGATCAGGAGTACAGTCGATCACCGAGGGATGAGGCATATGGGGGGGGGGGGATAAGGGGGTTGGTTTACCGTCTAAATTCCGCGGGATTGAACTATTTTCGCTTCGATTGATAAAATTTAAGGGATTCCGTTTAGCGCGTTGAGCGGATGTAAGCGCGCACTTTGAATCCACAAGGATTTCCGAGTTAGGATAAGTTTTACTGGCTCAACCGCGGCTCTCTGCATACGAAATCAAGCGTGACCCTTTGCCCAAATATTTGGCTTAATCCCAATGCAATAGAAATGCAAATGAATCTCAAAAATGTTCAATTTATCAATTACTTTAAACATTATTTTACACTGTTAATCTCGTTGAATGTGTTTGTTAATTAAATTCAAAAATTAAACTGAAATTCCATGATGAAATACTCGTGCTTTAACTTTACAGTTATTTTTATATTAAATTACCAACTTTCGTGAAATTATATTTTATATATTTTATTTAGCTTTGAATAATAAATAAACAATTTATTTTTTAAGAGAATTTAAATTTAGAAAAGCAAGCATTAGTTTGTAATATTAATCTTTCGCTTTACATTTAATAACCAGATTGTCAGTAGTAAAATAATATTAGTCTACCTATGGAATATTCATTTCTCTCTTTAATACACGTACTTCTAGTTCGCCATTGGATAATATTTGCGGTAAAGCTTTCAAATTCGAATCCATTACCAAATTTCAACTGAAAACGCCTTACTGAAAATCGATTTTATAAATAAGATCTAATATTGTCACATTAAATAACAATCACAGTACTTTTCCATGCTCGTAAATACAAATTGATGTCCCATTGGAATATTGAAAGTTAATGGGATGTAAAACTCACAGAATTCGAATGCGGATCAAACAAATTTTTTAAAATGGCAATTTAAAATGATCCTTCCTTATGATTAAAAAAATATTTGATCGTAATGATACTGGTTAATCTCATGACTCACAAGGAAACTATCCCAGGTGTCCCTCACCGATTTTGATGAAACTGCAATATGTTGTAGTACATCGAAAAATAAGAG
>JAWWEN010000038.1:10601728-10635051 GCA_035582955.1 Sycophila texana | reverse complement strand
ATTACAATACATACATACATTTACGACGCGTCGTAAACCTATTCACGACACCGTGTAAAATACGCTACCCACCACTGCCACTCCTGAGTGGTTCTGAACAATTTAATAGATGGAAGTCAATTTATATGACTTGATTTTATCATTATTATTTTCTTTTTTTTATCATTATTATTTTCTTTTTTTTTATCATTATTTTTCTACGATGAGAAAAAAGTATTGTAAAAATTACCAAAATTACTATATTTATAGGAACTCTACAATACCATTAGCCACAGATATAGTAAATTTTACTGTAGAATATGGTAATTTTTATCAGAAAGTTCAATATGTTGCTGTGTTCCCAAAAAGATAGTGATTTTTACTTTTTTCTTAGTGTAATGAATCATAATAACCATTGTATTTACTATAAGCAACATTTCTTTACTTTATTTAATTTTTTTCTTTAAACATTTTTTTAATGGATTATAATGTTTAATAAAAAAAGATTAATTAATATTAATTTTATATTATGAATTTGTTGCATCTGATTTTTTTTTATTTTACTATATAAAAAAAAACTAAATTGTTAACTAAGTTTTTTGTAGCTGCATAAAATTATAGATTAATTATTTAATGAAATTGACAAATTAATTTTAAATAATTTCTTCACTGAAGCCTTATTTTATTAATAGATAAATATTTTACCAAAGAGAGTACTCCTAATTTTTATTAAATATTTCCAGCATCAGTACCAAACCAATAAAGTCATTTTCATTAAGGTTAAGTGATGGATTTAACGCATGACTAAGCCTCGATGAAAATATCACGGATGCTCGGCGCAAAGTACAATGCGAACGAGTACCTGAGAAAGGGAAGGCTTCACTTTTTTCTAAGGTAAACAGTAAGTCGTAAACACTGCAAGATTTTCAAACGGATATTTGATTTATAAAGTCTTGGAATTGACTTAACATTGTATAAAGCTTTATTTATTTAGCTTTTTAACGAAAATGAACAAAATGTAAGATTAAAAGTTATTTCAAATACTCACATTCATAAAATGAAATTTTATTTTGTGCAGTATGTTGAGTTACGCAGATTAAATGCAATATTCTTTCGCTTATAAAATGTAAAAATAATTTAAAAAAAAAATTGAATAACGTTTTTATAATTACAATAAAAATTTCATTCAACAAAGAAGTACAGCCCACGAAAGAAATTCACATAGAGCATTCCGCGCTAATCACGCGAATCTCTCAAAAAACTCGACGGTTATCGCGTTGCGGATCTCGGACAGAAAAAAACACACCCTCTAAAGCGAACTTTTCACAGTAGGTGGGACTTTGCACGATAAGCCAGTACGATAACCAAAAAAGGAATTGGACGCACACGCAGCTTCGCGCGGGGGTATTCAATCTACGTGATGGACTAAAACAGCCTTTGCCCTGGGACAATCCGACGCCAAGAGGGGGTAACCCGGCGCGACAATTTTCTTAGGATTCCTGATGGATATTAACATTAATATTTGAGATACTTGAGGTTAGATTTTTAAATTTAGCGCCATTTAACCGGATATGCCTGTGCGCCAATCAAATCCCGTTTTAAAATGCTTTAAAACACCCTACCATCACTCTTTTCAGAGAGAATATTGTTATTTTTGTATGAAAAAAAAATGATTAATGATTATATATACATACTCTAGTAAAATATTGTGAATTATTTCTAGTCAGTATAGTCTAGAATTTAAGAATTTTACTATAGTGTATCAATTATTATTAATTTTTTTAGGTCGAGGTTTAAAAAAATAAAACACGAACAAAAAAAATGATATACTCGACCTTTTCAATTAAAAATGCACGTCCGCAAATCTTGCACCATTATTACACCTAAAAATTCGAACGCATTATCATGCGGCAACCGAGACCCCACCATCAAAAGTATCCAATGCTCTGAAACGTCCAAAAAAATTGGGAAGACCCGCAAGTTTAAAGGAATGCAAATAAAAGTACCATGAAACGAGGGGTGCACCAGAGGATTCCATTTGCACGCGTCTCTCCGATTTGTCCTTTTGCGCTCATTGATCTCCTTATTCCTCTTATCTTCCTTCTGGCGTGTCGTTTGTTTAAAAAAAAAAAAAAAAAATACGACCAGAGGGGAGTGAGGAGAGGTGAGGTATTATGATACGCTGCGCGCCTCGTTATATCGAGAAAAAGGCGTTCAAGTAGCGAGGAGAAAGAGCGACGGCGCGCCCTTTGATCATCATCGGCGTTCCGACGAGCGTAAACGCGACTCCCGTCGCCCATGAATATGGAGAGGCGACGATTCGCACGAGCTTCGGTATTCTTCGACCATCTAATTGCTGGCGGGATGCGACCACACTCCCTCCACTTCTTCTCGATTCTGCGGTCGATCATCGATCTTTAAAACGAAAGATGTTTGGCATCGAGAAAATGTTTTGTTACTATTTTTTAAAATTAATAAATCTGAGATTTTATTCGCAATTAGAAATAGTCTTTTATTGTTTCTAATGTAACTGTAAAATTCAGAGAAAATTCCACGTGATTCTGAGTCACATGGACATTCGGTATAGGAAGGTAGGATACCATTTTGGATATTCGGAATGTATATGAGCATCTCAGAATCACATATAATTTTTTCGAAATTATTCAAACATCATTTAATGATTAGATGATATTAAACTATTTATACATGGTATAATGGACCATGAAACCAAACTCTCAACGAAACAAAAATAAATAAAAAAATAAATACATATGATATTTTACTATAAGATTTTTTTAACTACACTTTAGAAGAAAAAATAAAAATGTTTTCCCGATCAATTGAGCAGTCCGGACTAAATTGATCAATGATATTAATTAAAATAAATGTATTCGTTTTACAAGTTATCAGACACAGTGACCTGGCCTTTCGAATATTTTACTGTGGGCATCGTTTTAATGAGCGATTAGTAATTACTAAACAAGTGTCACGACTGTCAGGATTTTCCGCGTCGGAAAAGCTCGCCGTTGACGTGGGACAATGGTACGTTTGACGTGTAAATAACGAGATTTTAAGCAAACCCCGTTGAAAAACAGCGCGTATCGATTTCCAACGCATGTACGTATGCGTATCACTCCATAGAAACTGTAAATTATTGTTTGTAGTTGCATACGTACAGTCCCTGCAAAGCTTATCCCCAAAAGACCTTCAAAATATCAGAGATTAACCCGTATCTCTTGTGGTTAAAATAAATCCTCTTATTGATCCTAACTGATAAGTGAAATATCCATCACTGAAAATAATGATAACTCACTCCAAAATGATAAATAATAATTTTTTTGAAACGTATGAAAAGAAAACAGAATATTTGAACGATTTGATTTCATATATGAAGCATTCCATGTACTTCTAGAAAAGATTCTACCTTACAGATAAAATAATCATTACTCCAAAATAATTAATAATTTCTTTATAACGTACCAAAAGAAAACAGAATATTTTAACGATTTGGTTTCAAACATGAAGCATTTCATGTATTCCAAGAAAATAATAATAATAATAATAATACCTCGCTTGTAAATTTATCGTTTTAAAAAATCATGTCTTAGTGATTTCTAAAAGGAAAGAAAATAAGCAAAGGCCCCAACATACGGCGGTCGGCGACGAACGAGAGCGCAACAATCAAAAGGGAATCAAAGAGTGGCTCTCGCGAGGAAGAGAGAGAGAGAGAGAAAGATAGAAAGGGCCGCCCCCACGCGGCGACCCTCAAACAATGCCGCGGTACTTCATGTAAGGTAAACAGCACCGTCGGAAAAGCCGGGCGAGCTCACGTACACGCGTACGTTTGCGCTTTCTTCACGGACACTTGACGGGGCCGCGGAAGCCAGTAGAGCTGGGAGCCCCCCACTCGGATTAAAGTATCACATGCCACTGCGTTTTCTTTCATACACATAAGCGGGATTATTTGGGAGCAAATTTTTGCAAAAAAAAACGAATGGAAATGTTCCAGATCTATATGGTTAAACGAAAGGTTTGTTTTGTTGAAGAACTGCATTGATAGATTGAATTATGAGAGCATACATTCCTATCCATGCGAATACATTGGCTTTTACGAATACACTAATGGAGAGTATTGCAAGATATAAAGATTCATGAATGTACATCTGCAAATACAAGCATCTTAACCATGTTTCCGTAAACTTTTGTATGCAAGAAAATGTTTTAACTAGTATGAACATACATAGGTATGTATTTACATTACGCATTTTGACATAACTCAATGGAAATTCCATATGACCATATATTAGAACACACTCAAAACACATGAACACACTTCCCCTTGTATGAACGTACGTCGTCATGTATCAACATACTTTCTTACCTATAAACACACACCCAATGTATGAATACAAATCCAATGTATGAACACACATCCAATGCATGAACACGCCACCCATGTATTCACATCCGTCCCATGTGTTCATACGCACGTCCCATGTATGAACATACGCCCTCATGTATGAACCCACTTCCGACGTATGAACATACGCCGTCATGTATGAACAGACGAACACACTTCCCATGCATGGACGTACGTCGTCATGTATGAACATATTTTTTTATGAACACACATCCACACCATGTATGAAGGAACTTACTCATGGATTAACCCACTTCCGACGTATGAACATACGCCGTCATGTATGAACAGACGAACACACTTCCCATGCATGGACGTACGTCGTCATGTATGAACATATTTTGTTACATATGAACACACTTCCACACCATGTATGAAGGAACTTACTCATGGATGAACACACTTCCCATGTATGGACGTATGTCATCATGTATACACGTACGTCGTCATGTACGAACTTATTTTCTTACATATGAACACACTTCCACACCATGTATGAAGGAACTTACTCATGGATAAACACACTTCCCATGTATGGATGAACACACTTCCCATGTATGGACGTATGTCATCATGTATACACGTACGTCGTCATGTACGAACATACTTTCTTACATATGAACACACTTCCACGCCATGTATGAAGGCACTTCGTCATGGATGAACACACTTCCCATGTATGAACGTACTTTCGCATTTATGAGTATACTTACGTGTGACTATACTTCCCCATGTATGATCACACTATTTACGATCGCACAAGTATGCATGAATAATAGAATGACCATACAGTTTATATTAATGCTTACAAGTCTCAAAAAATATTGACATGATATAAAGAATTACTCAGCACCCACTTAAGAAACACTTTCATGTAGTTGCTTTCTGGCTTACATACAAATTTACACAGATGCCTATAATAAAATAACAAGACGTGTGTGTTCACTCGATCGCCTTCTCACCAAGTCGACTCGCCTCGACGGTAGATTTCGCGCATAACGAACAAAAATAAAGAATGTACCGCCTCGATGGTCGTGAGGAGGGGGTTGGGGGTGGGGTGACTGGGAGCCTCGTCGCGACGAGTAGATCCGCGGCGCGGATCAAAGCGAGAGGGCGAGGCCGACGAGTGAGGCGTGCGCGCGAGTCATCGAGCTCCCGGGGGCCTCGAGTGGCGCATCGAGCCGAGGGCATAAAGGAGCCGCGGGCTCATGCGTAAAACGACGCCACTGCAAACAATCGGCCCCGATTTGTTTAGGCCATAACAATCTCCGGACCTCGAGGGCTGCCGCCCCTCGAGCTTGTTTCGGTGGACGACGATCTTGACCCTCCCGGCGACCACTTCTCCAGCGAAAGATGAAAGATGCATCTTTTGGATCGACGTAATGATTACTAAATAAAGCGAAATATTCTGCCTACCGAATTAAGGGTGTAAGTACGTCAGATGACTGATGTAGTGAACCTCAACGGTGATTAATTCTGTATTAATCCTTATTGAAGTATCCTGGAGGTGATCCTGCTGGTCATTCTACAGGCAATTCTGTAGGATAATCGATATTGTTTCTGCAGGTATGATTTCCTGTAGGATAGTCCTTCAGGAAATTATGGTTTGGGTTACGTTACATTTCGCTGCAGAAATAAATGCGAAGATCCTTCGGGACGTTGTGTAAGATGTCTTGCGGGAATCCTCATGTGAAATATTTATTTCTATAATGGATTTGTTGCTTTCCTTGCAGAGTTTTGAAGTAATCAGGTTAGGCATTGCTTTCTTACATAGTTTTAGGGTATAACCCACAGGATGTTTTTTTACGCTACAGTATTATAATCGTGATTATTCCTGCAGGAATCATTTCCTGTAGCATAGTCCTGTATGATAACCAGCAGGAATCCTGTATAATATTAATTTCTATAATGAATTTGTTGTTTCCTTGCATAGTTTTGGAGGAATCAGGTGAAATTTTTAGTACACTATTTTTCATGCATAATAACAAATCTTACTGGAATTATATTGTGTGTTAGAACATCACACCCAAAATGTTCTACAACATAAAAGAATTCCATAGACATCTCTTACTGCCGAAAGAAACTTTTATTGACTGTAATATAGAAGATACATCTATAGAGTCACCCTAGGACTCAGTCATAATAACGCCAACGAAGCGGAATAAATGAGATCACGCTTGATTAAACCATATCAGAGTATTAGCAATCGACCATAGTTCTGTACATCTATATTTTCATATGTATGACACATCGCCCTTGATGTAAGAGGATAATTCTTTTTTTTCGTCGGATGAATTGCAAACTTCACTATTTAATACGAGTCTTTAATCCACGATTTTTCAGACAATTCGGATTTCTTATTTTAGCTTCAAAGAAAAGGTCAAACTCGGGAAATTTCTAATTGACCTAATTCTTATTGCTTTCAATTCGTCTTCAAAATCCCATTGACTGGATTCACGGAAAAAGCAAAGCGTCAAAAGTCTACCGCGATAAACAGATTAACGGATGGTTGGATGCAGATAATCAACCAATTACCAGATCAGCGCTTATTATCGGCCTTCGTCGCATTGGAGCTCGTTATCGTCTGCCTTAATCTCTATGAAATCCTTTCAACTTTCCGCCGACACTAGCGACTCTCCCCCGAAAGTATCTTCCCAAGTAGATCCCCGGCGAATTTTTTTTTTACAGGGAATACATTAGAAGCTCCTTTACGTGCACCCGCTCAAAGGAACCGTTTCTTAATCTCAATGGAGTCTCATAAGAAATGCGCGACAGTCTACGTGTCGAATAGTATGGGTGCATGTGTGTCTATGTGTATGGGGTATATATGTGGGTGGGCAGGTGGGTACATAAAGTATGTGGGTGTGGGTGTGGGTAGGGATGTTCGCTGTATCCAAAAGTGAAGAAGAAATCACGCCTCGACGGGAACAAAAGTCTCTCCCCAGTAGACGTTCGCTCTTTAAGAGTTTCGGGTCAAAAAAATTTTCTCGTTTCGTTTTTTTTCTCTCTTTTTTGGGAATTGGTGATTAAAAGTTTTTTATCCTTGCCTGGTCGTCTCTCCAGTTCTCGGTCATAGAGTTCGTGTGACCAAGCGGAATATTTGTGCCGTTTTTCAGATTTTGGACTTTAATCGTCAATTCCGTTTTATCGAAAATCAGCTAATTATAAAGTTTTGTGTTAAATTCAATACATACAAAAAATTTAATTAAGGGTAGCATTGATTGTGCTCCACTTATTGACTTTCTGTTTTCACATTTACTAAACCATTATGTCGTAATATCGATTGCAGTACTCAAGTATTGCTCGAAAATTTAGAGGTTTTTATAGAAATTGATTAACTTCGAGAAGATTAATTAATAGAGTTTCTCTGGTTTTGCTAATTTGCTAACCCATGAATAGATCCTCTATAAAGAATTTTCTATACCTACAATACAGCTTAATATACCTACAGTATATTTAAAATATCGATGTAAGTAAAACCAAATGACTGTAAGATTTGAAATTTTTGTTAAAAAATATTCGTGTACCAATTAGCGGGTCACTGCAATTTCTGTAACGTATCGGGCGCGAATCATCGGTCAGTTCGCGCTCGGCTGCGGGAACTGTCGAGGCGCGAAGTCGAAATTGGCGCGAGGGATGAGAGAAGAGCGTCGTCGGAGGGTCCGACGGCGGGGTAGAAGAGCGTGAAGGCAAACATTGACATATGTTCGCGCAAAATCCTCGCCGGCGGGCCGCACGCCACCCAAAAACACGTCCATCATTCGTGGTCTCGCTTCCTTTTTTTTTACGCTGCGTTTACTCGTTGACGCTTCAATTATCTGGCCGTCACTGGGAGGGTCGTGTAATTTTCGTTCGCTCGATTTTCCCTTTTTTTTACGACGGGACTATCGAAGTATTTTTGAATAATGGATGCTCACTCGAAATGACTAATTAATGGTAATATGGATGGTAAATTCAATTTCAAGGTGATAAACAAATATGCGTCAAATTATTTACTTATTTGATAATCTGCAATTTTATTACAATAGTGCTGGTAAATAGCTACTGATCATGCCTATTTTTCCAAGATTTTTAAATAACGCCTGCCACGTATGCGTTTATTAATTCCGATCAAAGAATGAAAAATTTTCTAAAAATCCAAGGACCGATGGGTTGCTACTCCTCGTTAACATTTAGAAAATGTTTAATTAAAAATACTATTATATATAACAAAATCCAGCAGAATTAAATTCCTCCTGACGAAAACCCAGTGACGCCTTCGTACTCATCTCAACTATAGATGCTCAATCCTCCCATGAAACTAAAAAAAAAGCACATTCACCATTGGAAATAAATTGTAAGGCTCACGACGCAAATCCAATCTCGAGCACTGTTCGTTCAACCTTGACCCGTTTGTCGTCGGTTTTCGTGCTTGGAGCGGTTTCCCGGGAACAAGTGTGCGGCGCAACCCTTTGCGGTCACAATGAGCTCTCCCGGGGAAAATCGCAGTCCCGGTAGTTCCCTAATGCCGGTAATCCTTTGGTTCCACGTCGCCAGAATTATACGGCTTATGCTCGAGGTTTTACTGCCGCTGCGACGCCGTTGTTTGGGTGTATCATAGCGTTTCGAGATTGGCTGGGGGACGATGCGTTTCGAAAGGGATGCGGATATAGTTTGTTTTCAAAGGGGATCTTGTTTTTAGCGCGAAAATCGATGTTTCCTACTGCATTGAATTTGAATTTTGGAAATTTTCAAATTATTTTTTAATGGCTTATTTCATTATATCGTGATATTGTTAATTTCTCTTTGTTGACTTCACGCGGCTTGGTAAATTAAATTTATTTTATAAATTCATGATTTTTTAAAGGGACGCGGATGTCAATGTTTCCTGATGCATTGAATTTGAATTTTTGAAATTTTTCAACTATATTTTAATGGATCATTTCATTATAAATTGTGATATTGTAAGTATCACACGCATGAGAGCTTTTCTTATAAATAATACCGTGGCATTTCTTCTTCACAAATGTTGATGTTAAATTATTTTTTTATTAATAAACTTTTATCAGACAGCAAATCGTATCAATACATTAAAAAAAAAAAAAAAAAAAATTAAAAGAAAACTTCACAATTGCAATTGAAAATATTAAATTCTTCCATAAATAAATAAATCGCTTGGAGTAGCCCAATAAATCGGGTATAAAGCGCTGATCTTGGTCGAGGGCGAGACCAGGGAATCACACAATTCACACGCGTGCGGTCGGGTCGAGGCTCCGTCGGCGCGCAACAGAAGCTTACGATCAACGCACACGTGCACACATGCGCGCACACATGACCCAAGGGCGTAACAACTCTGGCATTAAACGCGAGTGGACGTTTTCAAGCGGCTCTGTTTGGGGCGGCTGTCGCCCCTCGTCAGCCTCATCCAGGATCCGCCGCGGCGGCGATCCGAGGGGTAATGCGGAAGCCTTGACCGATCTCGCGGATATAATGGCCGCGGCGCGCGTAGGCGCTCGCCCGATCTCCGGATTTTTCACGGGATGCGCCCTGCTACCGTAGGGGCTTTTGTCGGCCCGCCGCGTTTTGTTGCAGCCCGGGGAATCACGAATGAATCGCTACCGGTGATGTTGTAATTAGGCTCCTTTTTTTTTCATAGGGTCACTCGAAAGTTCATCGTTTCAGGTTTCGGAGTTAGTTTTTTTGGTCTTTCTATTCGGAAAATTAGAGTAGGCGTTTATAAATCAGTTTTCGTGGACTTAATTTACCACAGATATATAAGAAAAAAGCTAAAATAGTAAAATTACTTTTTTTAACAGTATAAATGACAGTTTATTTGAAAAATTAAGATTATATTTTTAAAAAAGTAGAATTATGTAATGTAGATCTTAGATTATTACAAAGTCAATACTACTGCTTTTTTTAAAAAGATGTTTCTGCAGATTTTTAAAAATTAAAATTAAATCTCGCCACTGTGCAGGCGCTAAATCTATTGCGTTAACATTATAATATACAGAATTTATAATTTCATTTTTTTTCGTGTACGGAAAGAGAAAAGTAGGAAAAATTACTCGATTCCAGCATTTTCGAAAAAATCGACCCTCATCAAAAAGGCCAATACCTTTCAATCCCAATCCGTAATTTTTTTTCCACTTCCTTCTCTACCGGCTTAGTACCGTCCAAAGTTTACCCGTCGGCTCGATTCATCGCGGAGCTAATTTCGGTCCGATCGTGATTGTCGCTCGTAGTGATCTCCACTTCACAAAAAAAAAAAAAAAAAAAAGAGATAAAATCCGAGCGATGATCGCAGAGCATTCGCTAAGTGACGGAGAAAAAGGGCGAGCAAGCGATCGAGCCGCCGAAATGGCATTCGGATGCGCGGGGCCCTGCCGAGCATTGTCCTCTTCCGCGGGCCTCTTGAGTTTGCTCCCGGGATCATGCGGCCCCGGAAAAGGTGGATGAGAGAGGACTGCGCGTCAACAATGCGCCCTGTAATTTTTATGCGTGCACCGGAGATAGGGCGATACGACCGAGTGGACGGATTTTTCCTCTCCACATTCGACCGTTCCCTCTCCTTTTTTTTTTCGTGTCTCGGTACTTTTTTTTTCTCATTCTTCGCTCTTTGCTTACTTTATACTGCATGAGCGCTGCCGAGCCACTCAAGATTTACCTCCATTAGTTTCGTCATTATTACGGCGGATTTTCGGGTAGCGTGGCTTTGTGAAAGCGCGTTTTTCTTTTCACTACCTTGTCATTTATTATGTGGGTTGAAATTATTGCTGCAGAAATAAGCATTGCGCCACTTGAAGTCTTTTATATAGTTATGTATGGCTTACTGAGAAGCGTAGGAAAATTAGTTCTGTGAGGGTTACAAAGAATCGTAATAAAATAACTGTTGAAACTATGGTGTACATCTATAACTGCGTGTAAAAATAAAGTCACGATTAGTGCTAAGATTTTCAACTTTAAATAATCGCTTTTCTACGGAAAGGATATTTTAAATTCCCAGCTTTATCATCTTTATTAAATCTCTAGTTAGTTTATTCAGGTACCTATTTTTGTTGTTTTTTTTTCAAACAGACGCTTGTACCACCTTTTTTCAAACTGACAGATTTATTTGACCTTTGAATTTTTGTTTCAAACGCACATTTACTCACGTACTGCTTTTCATCCCAGAATCGCAGTACGCTATCGTTTTTTGTTTTTTTTTTTCAAATGAGCATTTTTAAATTGAATTGAACAGAATTAAGACATAAAAATGAAAGTCATAGTGCATCGCGCAAAATTCCAGGGCCATAGCAAGCGTTAATTAAAAACATTTTCACATATCCGAGAAAGCAGAAGCACGCAGCCATCTCCAATTCAAAAGCGCTTCGAAAAAAGAAGAAAAGAAAAAAAGAAAAAAAAAAGAGCTTACTCCAGAAAAATTTTAATCAACCTTATGCAAAAGTCCTCAGCAGGTGAGAGCAGATATGAACATCCCCGTAACAATGAACGCATCTCGGTGTTCTCGCCGCTTCGCTAAAACGACGGCGAAGAAGATCGTATAGAAGAAGGCTCCAGCGTCGACTCCGCACTAACGAGCGGCGCTCCGCAATTCGCGCGCGCGCGAATATTCAAAAGCGCCGAGGCGTGGCCCGCGCGACTAAAAGAGGACGTAAGCCAGGGAACCGAGAATCATCGGAGAACGGCGAAGTGACAATGACAGAGGGAACAATCGGGAGTGAGATAAAAAAAAGCGTACGCATGAAAGGGGGACGTGGGGCGCACGTGAGCGTGTGTCAGTGTAAGCGGAGGCTAGAATTGGCGAGATTTCTGCGGCAGAGGCAGCCCCCACGGCGGGCGTGTCACGCATTGTCGCGCGCAATCTCGCTAAGCGGTTCGCGGCGCGCGGGGGGGTTGGGGTGGTACGCTCACCCCCCTCCCCGCCCCCGACCTGTCCACCCCCGCGCACGTCACGCACGTGTCTATCGCGAGGATTAAGAAGGAGGACTGGATGTGACTTTTTTTAATTGCGGGAGTGCGCGTATGCCTGGATAAATGGCGCTTCCTTTTTCATGAGAAAAATGGGGACTTTCGAAGGCTTGGAACGTTTTTTATTTATTTACTTTTTTTTGTTTGATTTTGATTGACAGTGTTATTGGATCAATTCGAGATAGTTAGGAGAAATTTGTTGAAGCGAAGGCGTGACTGTGTGACTAAAAGGGTATCTAAACTTTGGATCATGGCTTTTTGGATACAAATGTTTGATGAATAATGTATAATAATAAAACATAGACTCATGATAATTCAATAAATATCAATATTAAAAAAGTGTTAAATAAAAAAAAAGGGGAGGTTAAAATCCAATATCAAAGTATAATAGAGGCGCGCGCCGCGGCCTCGTAGGCAAGTCGTTCCTTCGAACTTATACTTGCCTCGAGACGCTACCGCGCCTCCTGATTTATCAAAATTGATACAAATAAAATAAAAATTAGTAACAATAAGTCTATGAAAAATTCGTCTCACTTCCGTGTGTTTAAGTAAAAGCTTAAAGCTCATTATTTTCTTTCGAACAAGCTCCAAAGTATATTCTCTATACTTACAACAAAATCCCATGATAAAAAAAAGCGCGGATACAACTGCAGCACAAAAAGAAACGACGCTGAGCGCTATTTCTGCGGTCGTGGCGAACAGCCTCTGCCATTTGTTCCCCGCGCTCTTTCTTTTCACGAATTCGTCGCCGTTTGGCACACGGCGTGAGCAGAAAGCAGCGGAGTTTCATTATTATTTCTCTGCGCTGCGCGAGTCGAGAAGAAAAAAGGAGCGCAAGCAAGGGTTGAAAAAAAAAATACCATTGTCATAAATATTTCCATTTCTACCACTTTTTTTTGTCACTGCGAGTCGAGGTGGTGAATGTTCGCACACGCAAATGAGGGGGGAGTCGTTTTTTTTTCTGTATGTCGCTTCTCGAAAAATGCATTTTAAAATTTGTGGTCTTCTGCTTTAGTTACACTAGATTTTAGCTACAAAATGAAGAGTTTTAAGTCTTTTTATAAATGAAGCAATTTATAATTAATCCTTTGTTGCACGGTGTGATGTATATGTCACACCTTTCTGTACATCAATTAATGACTCGAATTGAAACTGTCGTCCAAGAAAAGTGATAATAGCGATCAGAACTTCTCTATAACAGGATAGTTTATTCATTTGTTTAATTTTTTAAATAAAAACTGTTGACGTCCATCAATATTCATTGTTCAGTCCATCTCTTTCATAAAATCAAATCAAAAAATATTTTCTTTTCATTAGTACTAATTTTTAGTGCATCGAGTGCATTCCCCGAGAAATTTCATTAAATCTTGAAACTTTCGACCAGAATCTTGAAGACGCGAAACCTCTCGGTCGCTTAGAAACGAGCGAAGCGTCGCGAAACCGTCGGGTACACGTCACCCGCAGGCCTTGAAGCACCGATCGCTCCACAACAGTGCGACTCACCCCCGCGCGACCCTTTATTACGAATTAAAATCAACGCCCCGAAAGACCGTCGATCCCCTTTTTCGCGCGGACGTGTGCCGCAGGGGCAAAATTTATTGTCGTAGATCGAGCGTGAGTCGGCGGATTTCGAGCGTATCTCGATAATTAACCTCTTGCGGGGATTGTTCGGCTCTGAGGATAATTCGATTTCGACTCAATCGTCGATCGCTCCTTAACTTTCTTTCTCTCCACCGGCTTATTATTTTCCTCGGACGCGCGGCTTCTTTATTACGACCAATAAAGGGAGGATGGTGTCTTCGTAGAATTTCACATTGTTATTTCGAGGAGTTTATAGATGTTCGTACTTTTCATTGATGGAGAGGATATTTGTGCGATGAAGTGGGGTCGAGTTTTTATCATAAAGATTTGGTAATCTACGAGTTTATGAAATATAAAGGGAGAACATTTTTTTATTAAAAATTACTGTAGTATTTACTAAAGCAAGAAAAAAATGTAAAATAGTGGCTGGAAAATTTGAAAGTAATTAAATATAGTAATTAAATATAGTAATTAAATATAGTAGAACAATTTTGCATTAAAAATACCTACAGTATTTACTAAAATAAGTACAAACTCCTAAGATAAAAAAAATTTCTAAATTGTGTCGCTAATAAATTTGAAAATATTTAAATTATGTTTTATTATAGTTAAATTAAATTTAATTACTGCATTTATGGTATCATTTGCCATTAATTATATTATACCAATTTTCTTTTTACTTTCCTTGTTTAATTAAAGACTGTAAAGTAACATTTTTCTGTGCGTACATTCCTTAATACAATAGGCTCCTCACAAACCTTAAAAAAAAACTCGTTCCCTTTATATCCTGTGCTCACCGGACTACCGGCACTGCACAATGCGTCAAGGAAAGTGCAACTTCCATCGCACGCCTATCCCTACCTGATTGGGTCGGCTCGTCTCCGGCGTCTCAGTCGGCCGACAAACGAACCGCACTAAACAGATAATCGTAATCTATTAGATTATTATGGGCATTAGTGAAATGAAGCGAGGGCCAATTTATTGGTCGTAATCTCGGCGCTGGTACTGCCGGGGCCCCTCCTCATTGTTGTCTACGGCGCTCGCCGGGGCCTCCCTAATCCCTCCGCCTTGTCGGCTCCCTTCAACGTCGGGTCCTCTCGTATACATAGCTTACTGGCCGGGAAGAGTCGAGGCGAGGAGGCGGGCTGGTGTATACCTGCTTGCTTTAATTGAGGTTAAGACGATGGGGGCCGGGCCGTTCGCACTCCTTTGAGGGTGAGCAGCGTCACGGGGGCGAACTTCTTGCGCACGCGAACAACGAAAGGATTGCCGCAGAAACGTTGAGAGGCGCGAGAGAGGATGGTATAGTTCCTTGATGAGTCGGCGCGCTTGTTCCTGCGTAACGTGGTTGGGGTTGCGCGTTCCTTGGGTTGCAGGGTCAGATTTTATGAAGCTTGTTCTTTCAGTAATTTAGTTCCAGGGAGAAATATTTCGTAGCAAAAGTTATTAATTATTCAACAGATTAATATCGTAACCGATGAAATTCGCTTAGTAAATATGAATAGTGATATTCTACATGTGAAAAAGTCATTCACTTATTTAATATGAGAATGATCTTCACATAAAATATGACTTCATATTTTTTAAGTACAGAATAATATATGAACAAAAACAAAACAAAACAAAAATTTGCAAAAAATTCAAAAGTCTTTTCTTTTCTTAATTCTAAAAAACATTCTGAAGCATTAAAATCATCGATTATTTTTCAATCTCACTCACAGAATCTTGTTTCCACCACATTATTTTTCTACATTATGAATAAAAAATAAAAAATAAAAAATTAATAGATTACGAATTATGCTGAAACCGCTGCAGATATTTTTACGTATATAGCAAAATCTCTCACTGTCCTATTCAGTCAAGTATATTACCTCAAACCGCACACATTATAGTAGCATGAAGTAAAAAAAAAAAAAATTTTGCTGCGTTTTAAGGATCACACCACACGTCAGAGCTGACGAACGCATAATCAGCGTATCGCACAATATAAACACGGCGTCAGACGAATCGCCGACAATGGCATGAAAAAAAAAGCGCGATCGCCGGTGCAGCCACCTGCGCCAGAGCGCTCGTTAAAAATTATCGAAACCACAACAAGAAAAGCCGGCGCTTTTCATGCTTGCCGACGCCGTTCGCACATGTCGCGCGTACGCGCGCGAACAATGACCAAAAACACGGCCGATGCCGATGGAAAATCCCTGCGGTCGAGCTCGCGCTTTGAAATGCGCGGTCCCCGACCCATTGTGCCCGGCCCCGTACCTCGAGCGTACATCCGCGCTTCTTTTCTCGGCCTTCTTTTCGGCTGAATAGGAAGTGGAGAGGAAGCGCACGCACGCGGGAGCCGCAGGGGCCGAAATTTTTCGGGAAATCATAATGCCCGGTTGGGGTGTAAGGGAAGATCGGTAATGAGCCGAGATTCGCGTCGGCTAATCTGCTTTCGGGGGCACTTTTACGCAACGCGTTGAAAAGCCGCTATTTAAGGCGCATCAACGTCGCGTTCGATTCTCTGCCGTTCCTTTGGGTTTTGCGGATTGTTCCGTTGTTACGTCGCTGGATGGAATGTTCCGAGTCACGGATTTTAGATGTTGGATGGATCGGGCCTGTTTTTTTTTTTTTTTTTTGTTGAGATGCTTCATTATTTTCTTTTATCTTTCATTCGAGTCGTGAGTACATCGCTGAATTTTCTAATAGACGTAATTTTAGTAGGGCGCTGTGTTCTTTTTAGCTGAATGAAATTTAACTAAAGAATTTTATTGTATTTAATTTTTTTTATTATTGTTAAAAATTCGAAGTCAGGAATTACGATTTTTTTAAGTTTTACTGTATGATTGGATAAAAAAAGCGTAGGCCTGTCGTTAAATGCACTTTTGCAAAAAAAAAATACATTGTAAAAACAAAATCAGTATGTTAATAATAAAAATTAACTAGTATAGATGTAGATAAAGCTGTGTTGAAACAATTAATTAACTTTTTAACGAGGGCGGACAAAACGTTGACTCTAACTACTTGATACTGTACTTAACAATGCTATTGTTTTTTTACTTCGCTCGTCTTGACGTGGATTATATGCTTAAAAAGAGAAAACTTGATCAATTTAGAGCGATTCCAGATATATTTTTAGAAGCTGTGCCACCAAAATGATTGAGATACCGATTTTTTTTATACGAGAATGGTCAGCAAAACGCCGATTTTTACAAATCACAAGAATCAATTAAATTGATTTTAAAATAAAAATCCTCGAAATTAAATACAAATTTTCATAATATCCCTTTGCCTAAAATATACTTTAGCCACTTATAGCTATACATCCTGCCTTCAGAACCTAAGCAAACATGGAATCGATTATTTTCTGCGCATTACAAGATGAGTACCTCTCTAACACCACCCTGTACAAACACCATCACGCCAGACTACAGTCAGTGATATCGGAGCGTTTGATCCCCCAAATTATGACACCACAATGACGAGCTCCCATGACGCTCTGACGCCTTATTTTGCCCGAAAGTGGACGATATTTACGCTAGGCTCTATCGCTCCTAAAATGCAGCGACAAATAATTCATCATAGAGCCTCGCGTCTCGACGACCACACGTACACCTTTGTGAGTCGCGCGTCCCCGAGGAATTGGGCCCTAACGGCGGGGCAGCGCGCGAAAAACCGCGTCGTAAACCGCTTGAGTCGACGCCTGGGCGCGCGAAAAGTGGACGGCGGACGCGCGTCAAAGGGCCCCGTCCTTTTTTTTTCTCTCGCTCGCGAAGGCGAGGACGCATTTTCGAATCCGTTTAATCTTGGTCCGCGGCGCGTAAGTGAAAGCTATCTGCCGTGAATGCAAAATCAAACAAAGCGACAAACAAGCGCGCGACGGAGTTGCGCCGGGGGCCGCGCTTTGATGTGAGCCGCGCGACACGACTGTTTATATGCTTGGGGCTCGCGGGCGAGGAGGCCACGCGCGGCCGTCTCATTCGATCGCCTGAATGCCCTGGCTCCAGACGCGCTCAGTCCACTTTCGTTGGATAATTAACCCTAGTTGAGGTCGCCCATGCCTTTCCCCCGACGTGGCGATTGAGTGCGACTATCGTCACTCGTCTCTCTTGACGCAGTGTCGCACCGAGAGGTGCCACGATCACTTCTCCGTCACTCATGGGAATTCGTTAATTTTTTTGTGATGTGTTTTTTTTTGTTAGTGTTCAAAAATTCTATAGTGAAGTGGATTTATTCGAACAAGTTTATCTCATGAAATCTCATGAAATCTTTAGAAATGTCATGAAATCTTTAGAAATTTCATGAAATCTTTAGAAAAGTCATGAGATCTTTAGAAATGTCATGAAATCTGTAGAAATGCCATGAAATCTTTATAAATGTCATGAAATCTTTATAAATGTCATGAAATCTTTAGAAATGTCATGAATTCTTTAGAATGTCATGAAATCTTTAGAAATGTCATGAAATCTTTAGCAATGTCATGAAAAATTTAGAAATCTCATGAAATCTTTAGAAATCTCATGAAATCTTTAGAAATCTCATGAAATCTTTAGAAATCTCATGAAATCTTTAGAAATGTCACGAAAAATTTAGAAATCTCATGAAATCTTTAGAAATGTCATGAAAAATTTAGAAATCTCATGAAATCTTTAGAAATCTCATGAAATCTTTAGAAATCTTATGAAATCTTTAGAAAATTTTCTAAATTTTACGATAACATTCAAAAAAACTTTAAAATTCTCAAAAAAATTTTTGGTAATCTCTGGAATTCTTGGAAAAATATTTAGTATAAGTCTTTAGAAATCTGAAGAAATATAAAGATAATGTCTCAAGTGCTTAATCTCTCCGTTTCATTTTTTAATCTCGTTCAGATTAATCAAATTTTGCGACGTAGAGTACTCCAATGTCAAAAAAAAAGCAAGAATAATGTAGTCAGCGAATGCTCAATTACAAGGGGTGTGTGTTTACGCAATTGAGTAGGGGTGGCGCGCGTAAAAAGCGAAAAGTAACGCTTGGCTCCTGGGTAAACCGGTAATGAGGGACGATGACGTATCGACGGCATGTCTTAGGTCGTTGCAGCCCCTCGCTTCGTTGAAGACTCCGGAGGGCGTCATTACCGATACACATCGGCCTCCCGGCACTCTCCTCGTTACCGTGCGCACCTCTCGAGGAGATTCGCACTCGAGCCGCGCCACCTCTCGCTTTGAACGCTCACCCGTCCGCGCTCTCCACTTATTTGACGCGAATTCCACTTTTCCCTCCAGCACAAGTCAACCTGGGTTCTGGTACATGCAGTAACTCGAATTACAAGGTTCACATTTTAAGGGTAGAGTATAGTAAAAAGATAGAAAAAAAAGTCTTTAATTTTTGTTGTAAATGCATTTGTAGAAATTTGAATATGGTAATGTATTATAAAAATGAAGAAAAAAATTAATTTTCAGCCTGTTTTAATCAATTTCTGTAGAGTTATGTTCTAAAAAGTAGTAAAAATATTCGAGGACGTGATTTGAAAATGATACCCTTAAGGAAGAAAAAAAAAGTAGTGACAATAATGGTTCAGCAAAAATATCTGCGTTGAACCACTTGTTCTAAGGATAAACAAACTTGAAAAATTCAAACACGTTACATCGAACACTATAATTTTTTAGAGGCTTTCTTCAAAAATCTTTATGAATTCTTCAGAAACATCACGAAATCTTTAAGGAATCTTTAGAAATCTTTTGAAATCTCAAGAGATTGTTTCGAAATCTCCGAAATTCTTCGAAATCCTTTTGGAAATCCTTGGAAATCTTCGAAAATCTTTGATAATCTTGAGAAATCTCAAGAAATTTCATGAAGCTATTTGTAAATCTTTGGAGTTCTTCGTAAATCTTCAGAAATCTTAAGGGAATCTCTGGATATCTGCAAAAATCTTGATTAATTCTTTAAAATTGTTAAGGGAATCTTTGAAAATCTTTAAGAAATCTTTCGAGATACTTTCCTCCTAAACGAATCATTCTAGCAATTAATGACCAGCCATCGTCTCGGTCAGAAAAGAAAATCCAATAAAACAATAAAATAAAATAGACATTGACCAAAACAAAATAAATAGTATACTCTGGCAAGGAATAGTTATGAAAGAACAAACGCGTGGAAAATAAAGTGGAAGCGCGTAAGACCGGGAAAGCCCGTCGGAAGCAGCTCTGAAAGAGTGAAAAGCGGCGTGAGCCACGTCGGCGCCGCTCTCACGCCTTTCGACAAAGCGGCGCGCCAGCTCCCCCGCGCAAATCAGCGAATGCCTGACCGAGCCTTTGTCGGCGGCCGCCCAGGCACCTCGTCGCCGGGAATCGCGAGCGCATAATATCGC
This sequence comes from Sycophila texana, assembly GCA_035582955.1. Classification (NCBI taxonomy): domain Eukaryota; kingdom Metazoa; phylum Arthropoda; class Insecta; order Hymenoptera; family Eurytomidae; genus Sycophila; species Sycophila texana. The sequence continues at coordinate 10,614,793 of JAWWEN010000038.1, read as the reverse complement.
GCTGGAATCCTCGGAGGCGTCGAGCCGTACGTAATGGCCCGACGGGGGCGCGCACAATGATCGACTCGACGAGCATAGGCCGAGGGAGCTGTGACACCTGATGTCCCCCTGATTAGCCGCTGCCGAGCCTTTGTCGAGCTTCCGACGAGATACCGCGTTCCTCGCGCACTCCATCGTCGGCTTCATTATTTGCTCTTTATAATGTCACTGGGGATAAGCATACTCTTTGGGATCATTGAGCATCAATGTTTTTTAAAGATGCAATATACAGACGAATTATATTAACATAATTAATTGTATAAGGGGGTCTTGTAACTTGGGTTAGTGTCATTAGCGTAGTAAGTGGCTCCATGTTGGGCGCCAATGTAACGCCAACTAAAAGTGGGCCGTTTACTTAAATTAAGTAAAACAGAAAATAGATAATAATTAGTAAAATTGAAGTTTTATAACATAATAAATGTATTAAAAATTTAATAATATGAATATTAATAGAAGTATCTAGCTCCATTCAGTCTTTATAGTTAAGTCACTTTAAAAAAATTTACTTTGGTGTAACTTCTAGGTCCAACGGATGGATCCGTTTTGATGGGACTGGACTTCAAATATTGGAAATTATTGTCATTCTGGTGGAAAGAGTTGCATGAGTTAAAATTTATTCAAATTTATTGTACAATTGGGGTACTTCAAAAACTGCAAGAAATAATAAAGTATTTTTTGAAAGTGACTTAACTTCGGATTGAATGGGTCTATAGACTCCTATCGATGCTCATTTTATTCAAAATTTAATATATAAAAGATACATTTAACAAATAAATTGTTGAAGTTATGATTTTTTAATAATCATTGTTTTAAATAGCTTGCTAATTATCAAATATTGTAATCCAAAATTGAAACTGCAATTAGCGCGCAAAGTATTCGAATAAAATCGAAAACTTTTAATAAAAGGCTACAAAGAATCAAAACTACTTAAAACCTCAGCAGGTTGCCGGTCAAATCCTGGCTCTCGTGTCATTAATATGCGTTTGGCGAAAAGTTCGCCTCGGGGGTGTAGCTGCAAACAAGCACTCAGCTACGTTTAATAGGAATTATCTCAGAGGCGGTGCAATTAGGCGCGGATTATTGACACCTGGGGCCGGCCTCATGCGGAGTTGCCGTCCAAAACGTACTCAATGAAGCGAAGGAGATGAGCCCAGCCGCCTCAATGCTCAGAGTCGCTGTAGCACGATTCCGGTCCACGAGATTTTCCTCCGTGCTTCGGGTGCGGGAAAGAAAAGATCCCCGCATTCTTAGGAAGAAGAAAAGTTGTAGGAAGTTGTTAGAGGAAATGTTTTGAGATATCTTGAGATAAAAGAATACCAAGCCAAAAGCGTTTGCTGAGTGTTTTAGGCTGAACAAATTAACCATGCGGGAAGAACCAAGTTTCCTTTGTCCCGAGGAACAGTGATGATAAAATTGCATCGACTGTATCGACGTGACTGTCGTAACGCAGTTTTATGATTTATTTCAATTCAAATTGTAGATTTTTTCAAGAATAGATTTATCTGTTTTATCAGTTGAGTAGAGGAGATATGAAAAAGTTGTGATATTATCAAAATGATTCTGTTAAGCTGATTATACGGATGAAAGATCACTATGGGCATCAGCTGCAAATTACAATGAATTAAATCGCTTCTAATTTTAATAAGAATTTCATTTTAGACAAAAAATTTATTATCAATAAAAATGAATATTTGAATGTGCTATTATATAAATAATATTAAAAAGTGAAAACCTTTACTACTTTTTAAAGCGTAAATCTACAGAAATTTATTGAAATAGGCAGGAAAATTTTGATATTTCTCTATTTGTGTAATACATAAATATATTTTTATAAATGTTTGTTAAAAATTAGAGAATTTTTCTTTTTTGTCGACCGAACTCTACTCTTAAAACTAAATATTTAAAATATATGCTATAATTCATCCTTCAAAGCTCATTTCATTAACGTAATTTTACATTTTCGGCATAAGCAAGGGAATGAAAATCTAAAAAATACGGATATCGCGCGAAAATCCCACGAAAATTCGTGCGGGGGCCTCTCACGATAATGAATCGCAATCCGTGGGGGGTACAGGCCTGGTTATAATAAGAGCGCCGATCCCTTCGCTCTCTCCCACGAGCGGCTGGAAATTGGTTAAAACCCGTGACTAATGAGCGCGCTGTAAATTACGGTTCAACACCTCTTCATTACCCTCCTCATCCGCGGTATTTATTGGGCGCTTAAGCGCGGCCCAAAATTCGATACTTTGGCGAGTCACTCGAGCGCCGCCGTACGACTGGCTGCGTTTCCATCGCGGCCGCGGTTTATTGCGCTCGCCAACAAACGCCTCGCCGCGTTTTCCTGCGGCTGCCGGATTGTTGCATTGTTCGCGCCCACCTCGCGGCTCCCGTCGTGTAAGCCGTAATTTTAATGCCCTCTTCTAAAACTAAAATTTGTCGTTTATTGTAACACTTCGTGGCCTGTACAGATATTAATTTTCTATGGCAGTATACGAGGAGAGAAAAGTTGTGACAATTACTATACTGTTTTGTAACGCAGGGATGGACTCGACAAATCGAAAATTTTACTAGAAAGTATAGTCAAATTTGCTAGACTTACAGTAATTTTTACTGTAATTTTTTTTCATTATAATAATTTAAATTTAAATAATATAAATTTTAAATAAATTATTCATTTATGTAATTTGTAGCTTTTCTCCAGTTTTATATTAATTCACGTTTATTTTTCAAATTAGATTACTATTTACATTTCGTTTATATTACTTTTTAAATTTATATTACGTTATATTTCTGTATAAAGGGCTTTTAAGCTCGTTTAATTTTAAATAAATAAATAAATAAATAAATAAATAAATAGAATTCTTAGGTGTCGTCGATGTAATAATGAGCATACACGTTAATTATTGCTGTCAGCACAGTAATATTAAAACGTGTGCTCATTATTACATCGACCGCACCCAAGAAACCAAGCACCCAAGTTCACACAACACGAGCCATAAATTCAATAAAAACTAAAATAAATAAACAAATTATATCGATCTATCCAAACTACGAAGGGTAACGTCGATTCTTCAGTGAAGCTCGTCCGGGAGCGCCTACAAAGCATCTGGCGATATCATCGACACCATTACGGGATGACGCGCGAGCGTCAGCATCGGCGTCATCTCCGCAACGCCCGCGTCGCGTTTGCACATCGCTCGGGCGGCTCGCGAAGGGCCCCGCTAATGGATGAAGTGCCAGATTCCGTAGATACATCAGAGGCCTCGCGCGTCCGCGATATCTCCCCCAGTGATCGGGTACGTAGTCACGTCCTCTACATCTCCGGTAATCACTCGACCTCGCGCGCGTCATCGGCGTGCCCGGCCCATTAATCCCCGGTCTTTCCTCGTCAACTTATTCCGGCGTCCCTCTGCCCCTCCCCTTGAGCGGCGAAAGCGCGAGCCACTCGAGTGCGATCGTTATACCCACTCCTTCCGGATATATTTTTTTTTTTTACTTGGTGCCTTAACAGAGGAGGCACGTCTGCTCGGAGATCGAATCTGCGAGGCTTCATAGTCGGCGTGGCGGCGATGATCGGCCAGGTTGGACGGGGGAGATTGTTAAAGTGCTGACACCGGGCGCAGAGCTCTTTTAGAGAAATTGTGCAACTGTGTGAGATTGTTCCGGTTAGATAATGATGGAGAGACCGCTTTTATCGCTGTTGAATCGATGCCTCGATGCTGATGAAGGTATTATAGCTGGAAGAAGAGTCCAGGTGCTTGTGGATTGTGATGTCATTGAAACGCATCATTTTGGATTGTAAAAGGTATTATTGATGATAAGAATATATATTTAAGTAATTCTTTGGAGATTTCAAGAAATCGTTTAGAAATCTCCGGAAATCTTTGATAGTCTTTGTAAAATTTTTAGACATCTGAAGGAATCAGTCAGAAATCTCCGTAATTCTTTTAAAATACGAAATATTTAAAAACCAAAGAATTTTTTTAACCTCAAGAAATAATTAAAAATTCCAAGAAATCGTTTGGAAATCTCAACACCTCTTTAGAAAATTCAAGAAACAGTATTGACAATTTGTATAAAGAAAATAATACTTTTCATTGCAAATGTTTTAAAATGGTTTAAAAAATAAAAAAAATTTGGAGGTGTAAGAATGAAAAAACTAGTGAAGCAGACGTCATTTTAATCCTCTGGTACATGAAAATGCATATTAAAATGAAATAGAATGCCAAATTCAAGAAAGTGAAGAAATACAGACGTTTAAAAAACAATTATTGTTCCTAATTGATGCAGATAACAAAAATAGGATAGGACAATTGAGAATTCCAATAGATTAATGTGCATATGAGTTTATTGCATTGGATTGACTTATTTATTTACAGTGGGAGACACATACATATACACGTATTTTTCATCTTCTACTCTACATTGATTATCTACATTTATTACTTTTTGCTTGCATACGTAATCATCATTATCTAGCTTTATCGCTTCACGTCATATCGACATGGCTATTACTTGATACTCATTCACCGTATACAATCATATAAAGAAGATGGATGCTGATAAGGGCTCGCTGCCGCGTTTCCGCGCTTTATACGCTCGTAGTTAAATAAGTTGATTCAAAGGTGTAGAAGTAAGGTAAAGCTCGCAATATTTATGCCGTGTACTTATCTCTCTGAGGTTTCACAAAATGGCGGATGGGCAACCAATCGACACAAAATGGCGCGCTGTGATTTCGCCAACTACAGTTCCGCATCTTTTACTTTGTCTCTCTCTCGATATTGCAGAGGTACATTACTTTTAATTACATGAGCGACGATGCCACGGCTAGGCTTCTACTACGGAGAAGCTCGAGATTTCTCGTCAGTAATAATAATTGGCCATCTTCCATTTAACATTTTTTTATCGTTATTCTCTAGCTACATTCGCTTACAACTACTATCACACCGATTTATACAAGATTTGCTTATGAACTATCTATTTCTTTCAGTAAGCCTCAAGTGAGTGTGTGGGTGTGCAGAGGGTGAGCTTTATCGAGATGCACGTAAAAGCCCATTTCCGCAAGCTTTGGCATTAGTATTCGAGCAAACATTTTAGATTAATTTTTTACAAACGGGGATTCTGCCTTTAGAGGCATACCAAATATTTCTCATGTGATTTTCCTTATTTATTAGAGACTCGGATAATAATTTAATAGAAAACTGATCAACGTCATTTCACAACTGAGAATTCTATTTTTTTAACACTTTGATTAATTAAATTTTATCATTAGATTGAAAACACTTAGATTGATCGATCATTTGTTAGAGCATTAAAAGAAACTTCAATAACACAATGACATTTCGTAGAACATGAAATAACCAACTCTACTATCTACAGTAATAAAATTCATTATAATGCACATTTTTTAAATTTTTATATTATAATTAATATCTTTGCATTACCGAGGCGAACCAATTCAAATATACAATATTCATATAGCTAGATTTTCGTTGATGCTTTGACAAGTTTCATAAGTCGCTTTGTATTTACAAATATTTACAAACGTAATTTATAACACAGTGGCTCTTGTCGAGTTATCGTCTATACGATTAAAATCAATAATCGATTATTGCTGTACAAATTTATCAAATTGAAATTACTCAATAGCACTCGTTTGAGCAGGAATTATATGCGTGCAAACGTTACGAGAGCAAGTTTATACGTATAATTACATAAATTTTCATGTCGATGTTTGCTTTACACGTCTGATTTATAGATATAGTACCGAGAACAGATTGGCCGGGTGCGTTTAACAAGTACTGAGCGCGTGTGATATTTTAAAAAGCATCTGCTTTCGTACCACAAGCTTCGTTTATCTATCAATCATTATCATTAATTTATTAGTCAGCCTTTAAGAGTAATGAATCAGTGAAAGAATTTAAAATGGATTAGCGATGATTTTTTTTTTCGTATACTTTTGAAGTAAAATTAAAGTTTAGCATACCGCGAATTAAAGCGTTATATTATTATGGAATGAGCTGAAATCTACTGCTGGTAAATTTTTACAATATTGCTATTTAATTACTAAAATGTAATTGATCCTTCACCGGTGCTAAAATTATATATCTAATGATTCTTACGATCAGGTTACACAGTCTTTTAATTTTCGCGCTTAATTATCGCGACTAGAACAAATATTATTCATCGTATAGTTACAAATTTTGAATCTGATTTTGAATTTTTGCTGCCTACATGCATTATCAAAAGATACACATTTAATGAGAATAAGTTTTACTCACAACTCGTTGTTAACTCAAATTTGAATTCAATGAATTAATATTAATTTATTTATATGCTCCGTGATAGTTAAGAAAGGGATATTTTACTAGTATACTTATATCACACACATTTTATCGCGCTAGTAATATCATTTTTGTTGTTAGTAATTTAATTACTTTTGAACCCTGTATTGGTCCGTAACGGATCTATATCTACGGCGCTATTGTAGATGATAAATGAGGTAGTTGGTTGTTAACGTGAATTTGATATTTCACCGACACAATCCAATTCAAGTTTCTCGCCTTTTTTCGATAAACACATTCGATCATTGAAATTGCTTCTCTCACGTCATTGTTCCAGAACACTTTTAAAGTTCGTGTCAAATTCACTATGACTTAAAGATTTTATCAACGATTCACAGTAAAAAAATGTTCATAACTTTAATGTCATGTTCCGCACGATAGCTTACTTCGAAGATTGCACCAACGAACCCAAATTGGCAGGATAGCACGGAGGCGTTAGAATCAGAGGACACTGATTCTTCCTTACGAAGTTCAGATTTTCCTGTCACAACATTTTGCTCAGATATCCGTTTGACCCCGGCGGCGGCAGAAGGAACGGACTGACGAAAGCATGAGCCGTCGGACCATGATGAACCGGCGAGTAACCCGATTGCTGACTGTGACTTTGTCCAGGACTGTTGAGACCACCCAAGGGCACAGGAGAACCAGCGTCGTGTAACTTCCTCATGTGCTTCTTCAGATCGAAGTTCCTACAAAAGCCCTTACCACAGATTTTACAACTGAAAGGTTTTTTATCGTTGTGAGTGTGCATGTGGAAGGTCAGATTGTAGATCTGGTGGAAGGCTTTGTTGCAAATGTTGCACTTGTAAGCTTTGACACCGTTGTGAGTCAATTTGTGGTTCTTGTAGTTGCCTTTCTGGTGAAAACCCTTACCGCAGTGTTCACACACGAAAGGTTTGAAGTTTTCATGAATTCGTATGTGAGTATTGAGCGTGGAGCTTCGGTTGAACGCCTTGCCGCAAGTCTGACACTTGTGGGGCTTTTCTGCTGTGTGGATGATCTTGTGCCTGCACAAGGTGCTAGCCTGTCGGAAACCCTTGCCACATATTTTGCAGACAAAGGGCCTGGCACCAGTGTGCACAGGCATGTGTCTTGTAAGGTTGTAGTGCGCAGTGAAGACCTTGCCGCATTCCGAGCAGGTGAAGGTCTTCTGCTTCGCTGGATTACTGCTGCTTGTTTCGCGGCTTGAATTATCCTTCTTTTCCCTAACCGGGGGCTGTTCTGGAGAACTCGATGACAGCGACAACCTGGACATCTCTTGATGCACTGGTGGAGGTGACCTATTGTTTTGAGTTGTTGTCGGAGTCGTCGAAGTTGGTGGTGGGCCAGGAAACGATCTCAGCAAGGGATTCGCATGATAGTGTAGAAGTGGATAGTACTGCAGAAGATTTTGGTGGTGCCTAAAGGTTGGAACGTACTTTTTGAAGGCGGATTCCAAATGAGCTGAGTAACTCAGCGAGAGACTGGGAGTAGCCTGCTGGAGAATCGTCGACGCCGCCGTTGTGGGCGACGACGTTGTGGAGGCAGCAGACTGTGGCTGGCTGGACTCAGTCAGCCGTTTGTCCGGTTCCATTATCTTTGCAATGGAGAAAGTGAGATTGCGACTGGGCGTCGGCGAGGTGACCCGATCGGGTGGCAAACTTGTAGGTGTCTCCGTTGCCATTGTCTGGCTCGATGAGAACGGTTGCATAGCGTCAATCTGAAACAATCAACAGTAATATTGTAATTAGCTTCCGATCAATAAAAAAACAATATCGATTTTTTATTTTAGGCAGTCAGTGAAATGAATGTAAAATAAATGAAGTCTGCTAATGCGATGACTAATAATCAAAGGTCTCGCTCTTAATGAATTATGGATAAGCAAATTGCGTGCGTGCTCGTCAGTGAAGTTTATGGGCGGATGGCACTTGTGAAAAATGTGAAAATAGAAGGAGCACGTAAAAAAACGTGCGACCCCCTCTTTAACCTCACTTGCCCTGCAAAGTCTGATGAATAAAATTTGCATGTTGAGTGCAGTTTACGCTGCTGGAAGGTTTTCTTAATAACCTTTTTTGCATATATCCAGATAATTTCATCAATTAGTTGCCGGTAGCTTTATCTTTTAATTTTCATAAAATGCCTTTCATTTACAAGTGCATATCCTTGAAGACTTAAACACATTCCAAGTAGTTGAAGCAAAATCGAATGACCTCGAATGATCGATCATTTCAAATAAAACAAGTCAGTGCTGTTAACTAAATGCAACGCTTGTATTCACAAAAGTGAACATTTACGTTAAGTGCGGAACCCACATGTTCGCAAGTACTAGTGACACATGCGGTGTAGCTATTAAGTTCGCTCAATTGGCTCTCGTGTTGACAGGAAAAAAATCTTCAAACCATAGGGGCTGCTAAACGTTAACTTTCACACGAACAAATGTCTTTTGTCTCCATCAGTTAAAACTGGTACTTCTGAACTAAATGCGATGAAAACAATTGCTTAATCTTCTTTTAGCAATAATTCTGCACTACCAACGATAGAATGTTTAATTTTGTCAGCGTGTATTGCAGCAAAAAGAATCTGATGATCTAACAAAAGTAAAGGACAGCCCACATAATCAAAACCACTAAAAAGTGATCAAGGATTGAAGGTAGCATTTAACCGAAGCTACAATGCGTGCGTTACTTAATAAAACTCGTATATAAGAAGTAAGTTTTCATTTCATTTCGCATGCTACCGTGAGCAGACGGAGCCGCGGAAAAGGGGAGGTTCTGAATGGCCGTCTGAATGAGATGCAAAATGGTCAGCACTGTACTGGTAGTCGACGTCGTCAAGCAAAAGGCTCCTCACTCCTCGCTCCCCGGAGAGGGCAGCGGTATATACGTCGCGACGTTTGCACTGCACCGTCGACGACGACTCGAGGAAATGTTTGCTCCTCGGAATGGCGTTATATTTGAACTTGGAATGACGGCCGGAATTGGATGGCGCTGGGCGCCTCTCACACGCGCTCGGCTTCTCGAATTCTCTGAATGCTAGCGGCAATGGGCGAGAGTCGGAGAAAAGCGCGCCGACAACTGGTCTTTTCTTTAGCCCGTCCGCGAGCCACGCACGAACCGACGGTCTCCTTCTTTATCTCGTGATTTAGCGCAGAAGTGGCCCGTGCGCTCATTATTCTGCGGTCGACGAGAAAGAGCCGTGCGCTCTGGTAGGCGACTAAAAAAGTACTCTCTATAGTTGAAACAGTGACAGTGAAGATTTACCGTTTTACAGGTTATATACACTTTTTTGAACAGTTACAAGTGTGGAACTGTAAGAACAGTAAATAGTGACTATAGTGAATACGGCAAAGTTATTAATAATTGCTCCACTAATCACTAATTTTTAGTAGAATCTCGCTAATTGTAGTAGTATTTTATTTATTCAACATTAGATAGTGCACTGAAAAAAATTTTTTGTAGATCCAACTAAAATTCTCCTTATACAAAACCATTTAGTTTGATCAACCAAAGTTTTCAAGTAAAATCATAATTAACACTTTTTTCAAGCAAAACTTTAATTGACACCTTTTTCAAGTAAAATCTTAATTCACACCTTTTTCCTGTCGATACAAAGCAGTGGAACACTCAGAAAAATCTAAAATCGCAGCTGCCTTTTGCTATTTGACAAATTAGCCACCTTTTTCCATCGCGCACGCTCCGGCGGCAACCGGGCGCGCGCGATAAGCACGGGAGGGGGTCCCGTGGAGAAGACCTTACCCTCTTGTCATATTCCCCGATTATTAGGGCTGGCTTCGGTCCCCAGGGACAATCGAAAGTTACAGGATGGGCGGGGCCGCGCGCGCGCACATGACAAAACCGCCGGCATCGCTCTCTTGTTCTGTACCTCCATGAGCTCTCGCGTCAACGTCTGCCTCGATCCCCCAGTAAGCGAGTTTGACGGGGATACTTCATAATTCCCGGCTTACGACCTTATTTCCCCATTCAATCTCCGACGGATGCCGCCTGGATTCACCGGAGTTCAGTTGATCCTACTTTTTTTCCAGCAGATTTGATTTTTATGCTTCGAATTTGTTTCTGAGTTAATCATGTTTATTGAAATGATCGAAGAATCATTAATTCATTTGGAAACTCTAAAAATGATCATTAATAATGAAAATGATCCTTGGCCAATTATGTCAGTTGATTAAATTGAACACAAAAGTGACGTGGATTCGATAAAAAAAATGCGAAAATATAGTTCAGCTGTGGGCGTGTAATTGCACTTTTTTCAGGAGCTGAAAGCAGACCAACAGTATAATCATAGGCATTTTCTGCTTTCGCAGTTTAAATCACGAGGGGCAAGGAACCGATTAAATTACACATGAACATATGTCACTTGAACGGTTGCTTGACTATACTTTGTCTCCATTAATGCTGTTAGAACAGAAGCTTTCAAATAAAGTTTTCAATTTACAGTAATATTTACAATAATTGCAGTTTCTTTTTACTTTCTGCAATATAAAAGGTGCGAGTAGCAATCATTAGTTATTAAATGACTTTTTAAATTTAATCAAATAAGTTTTCGTAAGTATTTCAATTATAAAATCGTTCGTGAAAAAGCAATGCTCTAAAGAAGATTTAATTGAATATTTAAAGAAGATTTAATTGAAATTGTTAGTTGAATTTACAAAATTTTTATCGACCTAGTTAAAAATTTGGTTGATTACAAATGAAAAGAAAAAATGAAATTAATAAGAAAATTTTATAGCACTCTAACCTCAAAATGTCAGCTTTAATGCCAATTTTCGGCCCTCGTGCTATAATATACTATTAGTAATAGAGTTGTAGAAGATACAAGTAGTATAGTTCAAGCGACGGTCAGCCGCAAAGGAAAGCAACCAACCGACAAAAGAAAGACACATGATTATACAAGAACCGCTGTACCATTAAAAAATCCCGTAATTCACATAGATTAGGTCAGCCTTTGCGCAACCCAAGAGGTAAGAAAGTAAAGAATTTCTCACGTCTTAGGAAAGCAAAGTTTAGAAAAGTAAGGATTATCGTTTCTGTCACTGCAGAAGGCATGAAAATTTATTTTGGAACTTAAAAATAGTGAAAATATTATGAAATGAAAAGCATGAAGTAGGCGGATTTAGTGAATTAACTTTATAACAGATTTGTTTTGCCACAGAGCAGAATTTTGAAGAGGAATCACATAGATTTATAAATAGGCATTTTAATGTATCCCTGGAATTGCGATTATCATCGGGAAACTTTTCATAATTTTTTTTTACAGCAATTAAAATTACAAGTATAAAAAAATGATGACTAAATATTAACTTCTCCCTGCAGCTGCAATATAGTTATATTAAATTTTATCAGATACTCAGAACAAAATCAACGAAATTATTCCACAGCTAATTAAAAAAAAAAAAAAGTATTCCTATTGAAACCAAGCAACAGAATCACATTAAATGAACGGCAGACAGTTAGCCCTACAGTTCATAACAAACGACACTGATCGAATCACGTAACTTAACCATGCACCGGGGAAACAACTAATTTCAACACAAACACACACCATAGTCCACCGCATTTGAATCCTCGGGGCGCTGCGGCGACAAAAAAAGACGTCCGCGTCCGCACTTGCTTGACTGCAGGCCGAGCGGGCGACGCGTCCGCACCGGGGCGCAAAAAAAGACCAACAGAGCAGCCGAGGCTGGCGAGCAGGAGCGAGATGTCGGCTCTCCGCAGCCGTTTCCAACGGAGCAATTCGCCGCGAGCGTAGGGGTACGAGTGAGGGAGGGGCGCCTGTGGTGGGGACGTACCGCGGGATCAATACCAGTGGTGGGGAGGCCGGAATCCATTGGTCGGGCCATCCGCAGGCGCTGTGGGTGGGGCTCAGTGCGCTGGTTCGAGGGTGGGGGGCATGCACCGGAGGAGAGGGGCTAATACATTGTTACGGCCAGTTAACGAACGGGAATCGCAGCCGCCGCCGCGGCGGTGAGCCGCAGCTTGGAGAGAGAGAGAAAGAAGGCGAGAGAGATGCCAATTTCATCAGTTTATTTCAATCTGCGACGCGAGACATGGATGAGGAGGAGACACTAGAGACCATTTTGTTTTTTTTTTTTGTTTTTTTTTGCTCGTTTTCTCTTCTGCACTTGGCGTGAATATATATATATTTTTTTTTTTCATCGGGGAAACTCGTCTACTTGTACAGCGGGATTTAGCAATGGCTTTTACGGAATTTCGATGCGATCGATAATAAATAATATGGAATATGTAGTTGCACATCATTGAGTGCACGTTTATTCTATTTTTTAACAAGAATTTCATTAAATAAATCTATTTTATTATGAAAATTATAAGTCAAATTGTTATAGATTTGTCTCATGTTACTTAGGACTTTATGCTTTTGCACCATTCGGTTCTTGTATAAGAAGCTTTATTATCACTGAATTTTACTCTGATCCTGAATTCTCTTGAAATTTTAATTTTTCTGAAATTTTCTAGACTGATTCTTTTATGGAAAATAATGAACACGTGTCTCGAGATTTGGTCAAATGGGGCCTTGCAAAAATAATGGGAAACTATTTAAAAATTTTGGTAAAATAAAAACAAAGTTTTATTTAATTAAAATGACTCGACCGCTCCGTTAAATTGGGTAAAAGGGGACTTTAAATGATCTCGTGGAGCCAGGAATTTTCAACACTCTCATCACCCTG
>JAWWEN010000038.1:10573218-10601628 GCA_035582955.1 Sycophila texana | reverse complement strand
GAATATTTAATAGAAAATATAAATTTTATTATAATTTTTAATTTTCAAATTTTTTTTCAAAAAAAATTTTTAGGTATTAACCCCTCTTAAAGAACTGATGCTTCTATGAGGAAAGCTATTTTATTGGTTCTGATCTGGTCTCGTGATTATAAACTACAATATATAAATCCAAGATTTTCTTAAAATGTTCCTGTACCTTAATTTGTACACAAGAGACTATCACATCATTCTTCGACGCCATTTTCCTCTAATCTGTAGAAAATATCCTGCAGAAAATTCTTCAAGGTTTCTTGCATGCAGGATATATATTTCAACAGGGTATCCCATTTTTTTACAATTATTTTTAAATACATATAAAATAGTTTTTTTTCCAAAAGAAGTGCGTTATAGATTTAAAAATCATGTCACACCTGTGATAATGAGTGAAACGCCATCTCCGTCAGTCTACCGTCACCTAATTAAAGCGAGCCATGGAATACGGAATCACTCCCGGTGGAAAAGCGAAAAGTCTGACTGGCAAAAAAGAACAAGCTATACCAAAGGGGATTTTCAATCCCATCCACAAAGAGAGCGAATGTAAAAGGCAACGGAGGATACGAAAGAGACAGAAATATAGAAAGAGAGAAGCTCAGCATCGACGTAGCACACACACACTCGGACTTCCGTTTACCCACACATTTACACACGTCGACGGCGAAACGACAAAAAGCAAAAGACGAGGCTCCTTTGCGTCTCTGCGAATGGGATGTACAGTCGGGGAGCATCAAAGCCTGTACGATACGGAACTGCCTGTATTTGCTCGGTCATTCTCACGCGCGCACGTGCAGTTCATACATGCACCCAGACACACGCGGCCGGCTCGCATGGACTTGCGGTGGCGGCCAAGTGCATTGAATCGAGTTTCTCTATGCCGAGGCACAGGAGGGTGTACAGCGCGGGAAAGGATAGGAGCCGGAGATATACAGAGGAACGAGAGATAAAGATAATGCTTGGAGTGGAGAGCTCGACTGCACCGGGAAATGACCATTGGCGGAACCCCGGCGAATGAGGGAAATGAAGAGGTAGCGTCTGAAATGCGAGCTTTTGGCGTTTCAACGCGAAATCCAGTGTAACCTCGTTCTTGAATTGCGGATTGCGTATTTATTTCAAATGAAAATCTTCACCGTTTGATTTGCTATTTGTTTTTCATTGATTTCTTTATGAAAAAATTGCTAGTATATACTACTACTTACTATAATATAAATAATAAACTGTATCAAAATGATGTAATCAATTTAATTCAACAATTTAAAAATGGTTCTTCGGTACTCTCAAGAAATCCAAAAAAAGATAACATGAAAATTTACTTTTTGGACATCGCCTGTGTTATCATAAAGGGACTTGTATTATCACTTGAATGTGCAAAGATTATAATCTAATTTCTTTTTTCTAAAGTTGATTTAATCTTTGTTATAAAAAATTATTTAATAATTTTTCACGCAGCGTTCTTGAATTGCCTGAGTTTGTCTTTATTTGGAATGGGAATCATTTTTTCTCCTTTAAACCCATCTTTGTTGTTTTATTTTAGTATTAAAAAGATTTTCTTTTATTACTAAAACAACATCCACAAATTTTAGTATACCTTCTTTACTGCTTCATAAATGCCAATTTAATTCAGGGTCATCCATTTACTTATATCCATGTTCTTTATAATTAACTTATCAATGCATTTCATTAATAAATAATACATTCATAAAATAATTCATTTCATCCCTGGTCTCTGATGGTAAAAAAAACATTTTTAAAATAAGAATAAATGTTTTCATCGGAACGAATTTCATCCCTTCTGAATAATTTAACGAAACCCCACGAAAATCCATCGTCAATATAAAATCAGCAAGGAAGAAAAGCGAGCAAATAAATCATCGGCAAGCGCAGAGCGCAGCGTCAGATCAAAAAGGCCATTTCGAAAAAGCCAAGTCTAGTAGTAGGAGCCCCTCGACACCTGGAAAAAAAAGGTGGGGACCGAGAAAAGCGTCTCGCGAGCGAGACGGAAAAAGACACCCATGCGGCGAGGGGTGACACGGTGTTTCCGCGAGGGAGAGTGAGGATCGACGCCGTCCTCCCCCTCCCAAGCTGCAGGCCAATGGGAGGCGCCCTGGTCCACCCTCGCGGCTCGGCAGCGGGCCAATAGGCGCCGGCGTGGTGGGGGCTCGCGACCACGCTCCCTTTTCCGCCGCGGCGGAACGCCGGAATGTTCATACGCTGCAGCGTCTTACGCCCGTGAGCGCCGCTTCGGCTCACGAACGGGAATTGCGGATGGGCTTTTGTTGAAATTTCGTAGACTCCGCTCGGCGGTGGATGGATGGCAGAGCAGTTACAAAAATTGATGCTTTCAGTGATATCGTCGCATCTGACGAAGAAAAGGACGTGATATAAAAAATTTAATTTGCCATTGCCATTACTTTTAAAGCACTAGAGTAGAGTAACCTTTTTCGGAATCTAATAAGCTTACGGTATTAATCATTTGTATGATACTCTAAAGTGATCAGGTTTGATACTCTAAATCTATCAGGTTTGATAAGCTAAATTGATCAGGTTTGATACTCTAAATCTATCAGGTTTGATAATCTAAATTGATCAGGTTTGATCATCTAAATTGATCAGGTTTGATACTCTAAATCTGTCAGGTTTGATCATCTAAATTGATCAGGTTTGATACTCTAAATCTATCAGGTTTGATCATCTAAATTGATCAGGTTTGATACTCTAAATCTATCAGGTTTGATACTCTAAATCTATCAGGTTTGATACTCTAAATTGATCAGGTTTAATACTCTAAATTGATCAGGTTTTGGTAGAAATGATTCTACTTTAGTATTTCAAAAATGGCAAATTAGAATACTCAACTAGGGATCAGATAAAGATATCCTTCGCAGCAGTTTTCTATTCTTCAATCATAATCCTTGGCAGCAGTTTTTTATCAGAATATGATCAGCTTCAATCAGACTCCTTAGCAGCAGGTTTTGATCAGAATCTGATCAACTTCAGTCAGAATCTTTGGTAGTAGTTTTTTTAACAGTATCTGATCAACTTCAATCAGAATCCTTGACAGTCGTTTTTAGTCAAAATTGGCTCAATTAAATGGACCATTTTATCGTAAAAATATCATCATAAAAACTACAGAGTCATACATAATAAACTAAATTTTAATGGTAGCTGCATTAAAAAGAAAAATTCTTTAGTTTTTCATGTCATTAATTCGTGAGTCATCATTTTTCATTCGGTAAATATATACTGTCATTGCGGGAGCAGAAAACTTAGACCATACTGTCTAAATTCATAAAATACATCGTCCATTGTAAGCAGTTAGTTCATCGAGAATCGTGTATCAGCTGGAAACTCCATTCCGGCGATTGCCCTCCAGTATGAAGGACTTCTCGTGCCAAAAAGCGTTGCTGCTCTTTAAGCGTCGCTTGCTGCACACGAAAAGAGAGAGAGAGAGAGAGCACTTATCGCTTCTTACTGTTTCTGGACAATCGCCCGGAGGAACAATGGTCGGTGTGAAGAGGGTGCACGAGGCTCCTTTCGATCCTTTAATTTGTTATTTGCCCTCGTTCCGATGCACGTGTCACTCGCGCCATGTGACAAGCGCGAGTAAAGAATGAGATTTGATAGGAAGAGGGGGTGCGTTGATAAGACATTAAGCAGATTTTAAACTGCTCGAGTTTTGTTCGGCTTTTATTCTGCCAAGGCTTTATGGCGATTCACTTGTTATACAACAAATAAAAATAAACTAAAAGAAAACAAAAAAATAATAAAATATCATCAGTAACTTAGTTCAGCTGTATTATTAAATAAAATTTGATATGAATAAAACTAAAGTTGGATCATCGAGAAATTACCGAATATAAAAATTCATTCATTCAGTAATTTTTTCACGTACATATAGAAAAGTAGTCTTTAAATGAAGCAACATACCGCAATTCTTTTACCAAATTTTTTAGCGTAACATCTCGATAAAGTTACCTAAATCTCACGTGGCAACTCTAACTCTACGAAACTCCGCTTCTTCAGTTACTGCAATTCTCCCTCTCACCCTTTGTTCATTACCAGCACCTGCGTCGGTGTAAGTAGCGTCTAGCCTTTTGCTCGTTCCCCGCGTCTCGCGTCATCCTTTTTCACGGCATGCTTCTCAAGCGTACCTTGTCCCTCGCGGCACTCGAGCGTCGGCCTCGCCCGCTAAGAGGCACCCGTCGCGAGGCTAAAGGCCGCCGATTTTCTAGCTCTGTCGGATTTCTATTTATGTCTGCTGAAAAGCCAGAATGAATTTATGAATCTTAAATATACAATATTTGCAGGAAGATAGCAATCTTTAATTTTTAATAATTTGATATACTACAAACATCAAATTGCAATGAACATATAGCTTAGCAGGTATTTCTAGTATTGTAGTGAAAAAAAATTTCTAGCGGGTCAAATCTATTTCTAAATAATCTCTAAAATGGAAAATGTGGGCTTTCAAAGAATTAACATGTTATAAAAAATCTTCCACTATAAATATATTAACTTGTCATAGTTAAGTATATTTTTTGCAGTATCCTAAAAAAATCTGCAAAACAAATATCTATTTGCAGGAACGAATATCGAGTCACAGCGAGGCGTTTCTAATTCGATCGTTACTTTAAGCCACGCTAAATAAAATGCCTCATCTTTCCCATCTTTCGCACAAAGTGAAAATTCATATCCTAACGGTCGAGTGTACCACAAAGACCAGGAGCATCGCCGCTCCATCTCGGTTGAAAAAAAGAAGAAAAAAAAGAGAGCAGAGGAAATAGAGGAAAGAGTCGTGGCGTAAAAAAGGAGGGGTGGCAAAAGTCGGTATAATTAAAAAGGCCGGATGAAAGTGTGCGCTTCTGAACATCTCGTCCTCTGTAAAAAGAAAAACGACATATACATATAGGCGCGAGAGAAAAAAAAATGAGGACGAGGAGAGACGCGTGCAGCCGAGCCCCGAAGGGAGGGATCTTCTGCTCGTTCTGAGCATTCGGGCCCAGACAATTCACAATTAGCAAATACAAACAGAGCTGCTTGGAGCCGACCGTATAGCCACGAAGAGTACGCCGGCAGCGACGTCGGGGGATGTCCTGAAGCGACACTGCTCCCAAGAGTCTTTCTCCCCAGGACGCTTTAGCCCTGCTCGAGGCTAACTCGGATGCGTGATACTGCGATGCTTTCTTAGTTAGATCCGCTGGAAGTGTTAAAAGCAATGGGAGTAGACTTTTTTTTGCAAAATTGTATTTGCAGACTAAGCAGTATTTATTTTAAAATGTTGAGGCTTATTTCTTTTCATAAAAAATTGTTAGTATATAAAAACTATGTTAAGATAAAATATAAATAATTTAAGTTTTTTAGTACGGAAAAGCAAGAAAATGATAATACATGCAAACTGACACGAAAAATTCCTTTTGGGATGTTTGTGACATCCCAAAGGTGTTTGCATAATCCCTTAGATATAGAATACAAATAGGTTATCCAAGATTCTTCAAGAAAAAAAGGAAAAAAATTTTAGTATCTACAAAGCTTCACGAAAATTCCCTTTGGAGCTATCTCCTGCGTCATCCCAAAAGGGTTTACATAATCATTTAGATAATATACGTATAGGTTATAAAAAATTCTATCCAATAACTATCGTAAAAATTTCTTTTTGGGACATCATCCAGTCATCCCAAAGGAGCATTTGGATATGAATAGCTCATAATCTTATTTCTTTTTAGTAACTTCGATTTAATCGTTGATATAAACAATTATTTAATAAATGAGACAACTAGACAGTCACCTATGGCTTACACTGAAAAAAAGGTAAGTAATTACAGCTAACGATTAGTTGTTCTAATAAACATTTGGTTGAAACAAGTAAATATTAATTAAAACAACAAATGGTTAGCTGTGATTACTAACCTTTTTCTCAGTTATAACCAATATTATACACCAAAAGAACATGTAATTCATCCCAAAGACCCAAACTCAATGTCTGAAAGTAAAACAAGATCCAAGGAAGGCGACGAATAGTAGGATGCAGTCGCGGAATCTCTTACAGAGCTCAGCCGACGACTAATTTAGTCCTCAGCTCGCTCGAACTTCTTCAAAACTCATTAGGCGACCCGGAGAATTCGGCCGCTAATGGCTTCGATTCAACGGACGCGCGAACTTATGTAAATTGACGCTGGAATGTCGCGCGGCCGCGCGCCCCACGGCCATCTGGCGTGCAGCGGGCGCATCGGACTCGCGCCCTCTTGAGTTTGAACACTTCAAATCCCCCGCCCCTACTGCCTAGCTCCGCAACCAGTTACGGCAACAATGGGCTTTGTCTTCGCACCGTCGGCACTCGCAAATTGGTAGAAATCTTGATTAAAGGTGCAATTCTGATGCCGGTCCTGCTCAGCAGCGAATATGAACGAGGTTTTAGCTAAAATTCCTTCTTGCACTTCTCTTGCTGTTAAGTTGAATGGTTTGGTGGACTTTTCTTTTTCAAAGTTGGTTGCACTTAATTTTTAGATCAGAAATATGTATAATTATCTCAAAATTGCGAATATGTAGGGATAGTCATTGACATAAAAGTGCAAATCATGCTACAAAATCAGAAATATATAGAATAATATACTAGAATATTTCATATTTCGAAATGCTACAATTGTTCGAATCAATTCATAGAAATACCCCTGAAGTTGCGGTCAGCCAATCCGGGGATATAAGAATCATAACGGTAATAATAACATCGATAATACGCACGATTTGACAGATGGGCCGGTAGAAAATCTCTCACGATGATCCGCCTACCATTGATCTAATGACATTTTCACGCAGCATTAGATACAAATTCATAAGTGCATTTGAAACACTAAAATAGCCCATATGTGAACATGACCTACTAAAAATTTTATAGAATTTTATATCAATAAGTGAACTTTATTATTATGCATTATGCATTATTATGCATTTTTAGCTCTTGTTTTTAGTTTCCTTATTGTTTTTAGAGAAAAGAACGTTAAGTTTTAAGTGAAAATCAATAAATATAGTCAGACATGTTCATTATCACAATGAGAAGGAATTGGAAAAAGGAAGAAACATGTCTGACTGTATTTATCGATTATCACTTAATTTCATTTAATTTATACTGTTCTAAAGAATTCTTTAGAACAGTATAAATTAAATTAAATTAAGTGATAATCAATAAATATAGTCAGACATGTCGATTATCACTTAATTTCATTTAATTTATACTGTTCTAAAGAATTCTTTAGAACAGCATAAATGAAATGAAATGAAGTGATAATCAATAAATATAGTCAGACATGTCTTTTGATATTTACACAACGAATTCTCTAACTTCTTAAATATTATAAAAAACGACATTTAATTAAAAGTAAATTTAAATAAGCAAAATTCAAGTCAAAGCCTTCAATTCTAACAACTCAATTTCCTGGCCTATCCTGAGGCCAGAGGCAACCGCAACACGGACCAAAAGTAGAATTCCACAACATCGATACAGCAGCTCAAACAGGGAAATTTGGCAGGACGAGCAGCAGCGGCAGTGGCGGCCACCAGCGTGAGCACACAGACAGGCTTGTACACTTGTCAGTGGGCCGCCGGAAGGCAGTTGCCGCGAGGCTCGCCTCCCACCGCCGCAAAACTGAGTAAATTTACATAAAGATAATTGAGATGCACATGAAAGGCCGTCCAACTCGCCTCGCGGAAAGCGATTTGATTTCGGGAATGCGAGAGGCCGCGGAGGCGACCGCGCGTGTATCCACGCCGGATGCTTAATGCAGAGGAACTAGAGTGGCCTAAGTTTACACCACCAGTAAGAGCGTCTGTAAATTTTAGTGTGCTAGAAATGATACTTAGAGTATTTTCAGCTGGTTACTTCAATCTTGAGATTTTTTTATGTTGCACTCGATTATTATGCTCACAAGGAGATAACCAAGAGCGAGTCCTGGATTTCGCCCACAAGTTTGTGAAATGTTTCTTTAGTTGAATATTTTTTAATTAAAGCTAAAAGAATCAATTACAGTTTCTGCTTCATTATACTAAACTTTATTTTCATTTTCTGTTCGTGCTTGCGTGACTTAGTTTCCACGAATTTAAAATTTTTGCAAATTAAATTTTGTATTACAAAAAAATTATACATTTTCCCTAGATTTTTTGAAAAGGTACCTTTTATTTTCGCTATCGTTATTTCCGTTATCATTTAAAGTCAAAGAATCATTTTTGAAAGTTTGTGCGAAATCCAGGACCTGTAATCCGTAATCCTGTACATCTCCATGTCGGTTTTGAGGAAATATTTTGATCGATTCTGCACTACAATTTGAGTTCTTTAATTATTTTTTCATTTTTTCTTTAAAATTTTTTAAGAAATATTTTTGCATTAGTAAAGTCACGAACATTTTTTTAATCGATTTTATCTCTTATGGGTACATCTGTATTTTTACCGCATACTGGTAAGATCGGAAGTATTTACCCACTGTCGGTATTGTAGATTTCAGCAGAGAATGTACGAATGATATAGCAGTTTCCTCTTATCCCATCATTCCTTCAGATTTAATATTTTTTATTTAAATATAAAAATATAAACCTTTAAGTTAAGTGCTTTAGTTTCTACTGACCACAGTAATAATATTACAAGTAAAAATTAAAGTTACTTATTTTACAATATTATAAAAAACTTTTATTATCAACACTTCTCATTTCAATAGGTCATGATCAATAAAAAAGAAAAAGGAATCAAAAGGAGTTTGGACATTCAATAATTAATAAAAAAATAGAAGATTAATTATGTATTAAGAATTTTAATAATCAATATTGTCGGATATATAATACATAATTGTTAATTGAGACAGTATGGACACAACGTGTATCATTGGCGCGGTAAAGTGACAAAAACTCATCCCCCATCGCGAGCCGTCATCAAATCCCACGCGACATTCCATTTCTAAGGACCCCTCAGTCGTGCCTCTCACTTATTGCGCGATTTCGCCACCCCACGCCGCTTTATCTACTTCATGTTTTTTTTTTTAAATTTTCCACGTTATCACCAAGCTCGTTTCCACCACTATCACCACCTTAATGTCACCTCCCTTACTCTCACTCCCTCACTCTTATCTATATGTATAGTCCACCCGTTCCTCTTCTTAGATGCTTCGCCGCATTGGTATTTTTTTTTTCTTTTTTTTTCATATCCAGTTCATTCTCCTTTCGATTCTGTGTTAATTAGTCTAATCCCTGATATACATGAATCTCGATAGCAATCAGTAAATGAACGGCGAGATTGGCTTTTTGGGTTTTTTGGTTTAAGCGCAAGCGGTACAAAGAAATTTGGCGGTGCGCGTTACAAAACTACCGATGCGTCTTAGTTGTACAACTCTTTGTTACATAAATTTCTTTGTTTTTTCATTTGCTTGCAAAAATGAAGGTGTAAAAAAGAAATTAAGTTAAGATAAAGTTTATACTACGTTCATCTTTTTATTGAGGGATCCAGATCAAACACTGTCCCCTTACGAAAAAATTATGCATAAATAGTAAGCAGAGAATGTGCAATACGTATACAGATTTTTTCACGAATTCTGCAGAAAAGCTGCATAAATTTTACATAAGCTCTGCATTAAATTTTTCTGCATATTTTATGTAGAACTTTTTCAATGATCTTTTTCAGAAATTTGGCGAAATATCATTTTATTTTAATTTATACATTTTAAAATGTCAATACAAACTTAATATACAACTGCTTAAAAAGTAAGAACTTAACAACAAATAAATTAATCATAATAATGATAATTGCAAAGTACACAGTTAAACTGCAATTTTACACTGTAAAAATAAAAAATATGTTATTCGAGTAAATATTAAATCGTTTAAATATTAAAGCGCTTCTAAAAATATCCGTCTAATTTTTATTCCAATTGTGTATTCGCGCGAAATTTATGCCTCAAAGAGTTACAAAAAACGAAAATCAAAGTGAAGCATGCTCGTTCCGTCTCGGTTTTTTTTTTTAAACCTTTTGCTCACGTCTTTCGCGTTCGAGTCGTTAAACTCGCCGAGTACTCAGTATGTCTTTTTTTTTTTAATTTTTTTTTTTCATTATACTTTTATCATGCTTTCTTTTGAAACTGCTGCGTCTGATCTCGCGATGCTTTGTACAATTTCACTACCCATTTCTCTATTTTTTTCATTTTATGAATTTATTATTGTTGGTATTATAATCTTTATTGCTCAATAAATATTCGATAAATATATCACTGTGTTTTATATATAATTTATCATTATGTATAATGTCGTAGTTGTATATATATAACGCCATTAATCGCACTATAATCGTCTTTCTCGTCAGTTACATTATCGTTTAAGTTTTGTTAATAATTATTAAATATTATTGTTGCTTATCTCCCGGCAATCGCTGCTTACCGACTTAAACGGATCATTTTTTTTATTCGCGCGCAACAAACTCCGCTATAGGTTTACTTTATTTATTTTTTTTTTTATCAAATTAGCTCGCGTATGCACCTTTTTCTATTCTTTTCATGTAGTTAACATTATTTTCTCATTTAATCCTATGTATTTGCAAATTACATACTTGTTTTTATTCTTTTTTACGTATAATTGCTTATAGATTACGCGTCTCACTACTTTTTTTGACTTGGTTAACTGGTGTATGATAATTTGACTACGCTTCCTCGATCTTTGGGACGATTTCTGCAATTTTTTTTCTCGCTTGCAATATAATATAACTTTACTTCGTAAGGATACAAATTTTTTCGCGAGGATCAGAAACGTGGAGTGAAATCGGAGTGAAACGCAATTTGTTCTCTTATCAAATTTTATCGTCAAAAAACGCATATTAATTATTTACAATAGGAAAATCGTCGAATTATATGTTTCGTTCTCTTATTTTTCACGACAATTTTACTAGTCTCAGATCCACGTTAATGACTCCTTCGTCCTCAATTTATTTTAGCTTTCTAGTAACATGTTTTTTTTTTTGTGTTTTCGTACAAACGCTGTGTTACTTCATTTTTTCATTTTTTTTAGACTCGTGGTGTATATCATTTTAGTTATTTACTTCGGTTCTTTTCCGGAGGTGGCCCGGGGTTATATTACTTTGGCTATACTCGAAAGTTCAAACCGTGCTTGAATTTTCCTTGGATATCGGAGAGTATTGTCCAATGCATCGAACGAGCAAAATTTGGGCGGAAACGAGTATCGTCTAAATTCGACGCATACCTTTTTTTCTGTCAAGAGAACCGCGATTTATCAAAACTTTTCCACTACTTCAAAACTAATTGCACGAATACAAATTTTCTTCGTTAAATATTTAAGAAAGATTTCATATTCATCTTCAACAATCGTTTGCTACTTTAGTCGTCTACTTAAAATTAAAACAAAAAAGAGAAAGAGAGAGTATATAAAAATGAATGATATCGCAGTTTCTCCAGACATTTTTTTTTCTTTCTTTGAAAAAAAAAAAAAAAAAAAAAATACATTTAGGAATCAAAAATTGATCATCGATCGAATGTAATCATATAAATTTTAAAGTGTGAATTGAAGCACGGCTCAAAACGGCTCTACGCATTCTTATACGATTTGCCTTAATAATAAACTTCATCTACGTTCACTGCTTTTTTTTTAATTTACCATTTTTTTATTTTCGTTGAATTTATACTCGTCTATACGTGAAACTACATTTTCTTCTTTTTTTTTTATGTAGAAAAACATTCGTGTCGTCGATATGATCGAGAATGTCGTCGTCGTGCATCTCACTCTCGACCTTTCGAGCGAACGATTTTTATAATGCACTTTCGGTTCAAGGCAGCTCGAGACGCTATACAAAATTTCCTTCGGGTATGTCCAATGGTATCGCTCGCACGTCCCGCTTGTCCCTTTATTCTCGTTTATTTATTTATTTATTTACTTATTTTTTTTTGTTCACAATTTTTTTTTATTCGCGCTCAACGATCCCTTCACTGGTTTGACTTCTTTGCGCCGAGCGTTCAAAGGAAATGGAGCTAACTTGTCTAGTTTATAGAGATGGCTTATAGACTATTGAAAAACGCAAAGGAAAAGTGTTTTAATTTCTCGAGTCGACGCGACCATCGCGCCTTTTTCGACCTTACAACTTAGCCGTATCCCAAAAGTGGATACTTTCAGCCTTTTTTTTACTGTTTTAATTTTCGCATATTCGTTTCATTTTATTATGTTCGTTTTTTTTTATTTAGTAAAAAAATGTATTACTTCATCCTTTAAACGAAATGATAAGAAATTTGATTTAAGTATTTTTTTAGTACGTTTGATACTTTCTTTTAAAAAAGAATATCCTGTTTTCGATTGTTCAATTATTTTGGAACCACTTGTAAGTGAATTTTTAAAAAATAATCTTTGTTTTTTTTTTAGAAATCATTGCAGATTGCACTTTACGTATTTCAAATACGATCTTCTTTTTTTAGTTACACTTTATCACGTCTCCGTAAACTTAGAATTCGATTCGCGGAGAAAATGAGCTTTAACCAAATAAATCGCTGTAACTCTACGAACTTTTTCGACTAAGTTACTTATTTTCACTTGAATAACTACATCCTAGTCTTCCTTTATTTCGGAACTTCAGACTTCGAATTGCAAGTTAAAGTCATTTTTCATCCAGTATGACTTGGAAAACAATCCGCATGTTTTTCTTTTTACAAAATCTTTACACAACGACTGAAAAATAAAAAAATCTCAGTTTCATCGAGTTTAAGTGGTGTACAAACGTCGCGTCAATATAGTTTTACAGTTGAAGAACACATCGTTAAAAATTAGAAAATGAAAGGCACGATTTCATTTCACAAGCATCACTATATTCTTATCGTAATTCGTATATAATCCACTACGAGTCTTTATAACCGTTAATATATTAAGCGAAAAATATGACTTATTCAAGTTACAAACCGAAGAGAAAAATGTTTTTTTTTTTTTATTAGTGTTATCGTTAAATTTACGCGATCCCGGACCACCCTGATGTCAGACATTTTTTTTCTAACGATCCTGCACCGTATCCTTGGCTTAGTTACAACGAAGACATGTTGTCATTTTTTTCCTCTATTCACCCCTCGTCGTATTCAAATAAAAAATAATCACTTTACTCTCTATCTTACCTCGGCTACTTGGCATACTTTGCATTTTTTTCTCTCGCAACTATATTTCTATGAACTTTATACGCATACGCTTTATCGACTTTTTTTCTTCATATATATAACCTTTACATAATATGCTAAATCTCCTCGGTCACTTTATAAACATATATATATTATATATATTATATATATATCTTTTTCTTCTAAAACGAATCTCTTGGCGAGATCACTTTTATATATATTTTGCTGAACAAAGGCCTAAATAGATTTATATATTTATTCCAAATGAAAACTCTTATCGTCTTTCGTTCCTACGTTCGCTCGTTTAATGTTACAATTTTCTGTTTTGTTTAAAATTATATATGTACACTGTTTTCCGTAAACTATATATATATAAGAAATGTAGCAGTCGTAAGTTTACATTTTTGCTATTATAGTATTACAGTATTCCTCGCGTATAGTGATATTTGAAGTTTGCAGCGGCTTTTTTTGAAGTATAGCATAGAGTATACGTAGGAGATGTAGCCATTTTCATAATAGTAAATTTTTTTTATAACGTGTTAGTAATAGTAATAAATACTTCATAACAGAAGAGGTGGTATCAGTTGTAATGTTAGTATAGCAATGGTGGTGATGGTGGTAGTCTCAATGTATCTTTCAAGATCAAAGTGTCATTTACTACATACTATTTTTGTTACAATTTTACAGAAGTTTTTATAAATTTACCAGGACTTTTTCAATTTTTTCCACGTATGCAATTTATTAAAAAAGTATTGATAAAAAAAGAAATCACATCAAAATCGTACACGAAATCACGTGATAAATCATTTAAAAATCGATAAGAAAAATTTTCCCTTAGGTAATATCACACTTGGTTACTTTTCACAATAGCTATTTATCGTAGAAAAAAGTATATTTAATATATAAATAAATAAATCGCACTCTAAAACTCTTTGATTTCACGTCGATTTCCAATGAGATTTCGCAAATCATTTAAACTCCATGTGTTAATTAAATTTCTGCAAAAATTTATTTTAACTTCGAAATTTAACTTAAAATATTATTGTATGTTGAATGACACTTCGATCAATCGCTTCTTTAATAATAGAAGTAAAGCTATAGTTAGTCTAGAACAGTATAGATGTAGTAGTGTTAGTTAATAGACTTAGGATTATTATAGCAGCTCGAGTGGCAGCAGCAGTAGCAGTCGTATATAAATAACATTATAATATTATAGCACCGTGGTACCTAAAGAAACTTAATATTATTGGAGTTATCGCTGCTGCCACTAATGCAAAATTATTTTTTACAAATTGCTTTATGAGGAGAAACTGAAAGATAGAGCAGAAAACACAAATCAGGCGCTAATTTAAATTATATACACGTTTCATCTTGAATATATTTAACCGAAAATTCTAAAAAATATTTTAGTAGGATTAATAACAATTCTCAGTTAATTTAATAAATAAATAAAACGCAAATAATTCTTACCGTAAAAATATAATCGTTGAGTATAGTCTGAGAAGAATGAGGGCAAAATAGGATTAAAATAAAAAAAAGAAAGAAATTAAATTTAACAATCTATTAAACGATCAATAGTTTTGTTTCGATCAACAAAATTTTGTAAATCGCCTCTTCGTTAATTGAACAAACCAAGCTAACGAAGTCCACGTTAAATAGTAATATAATACAGTAGTGCTTAGTAGCGATATCTAATCCGATTAAAGATATAATAATAATAGTAATAATAATAGTAATAATAATAATAATAATAATAATAATAATAGTAATGATAATTACCTAGTAAATAAAAATAACCGTATCGATAATGGTACAATTAAAATAATATATCCTTCTAATAATAAACAATGTATCTACTATTTATAAAACTCATCTCCTACAGAGTATAAATTAACGGCGTTCGAGTGTCACAAATTAAAGAACACGACGGATCCTCAACGTTGTGGTAATGGGATAAAGGGGAAATTCTTTGTGCAACCTTTCATCAACCCTTAAACTCTACAACAAATCGCAAACTCAATTCGTTATTTCTATTTTTCAGTTACTTGTAGACGCTTGTAAATCGAAGCGAAGTATATTCTCGGCCTAAAAAAAAGGGGGGATGACCCCACCCGACTAAATAAGAAATATATCCTTTGTTCGGTTTACTTAGTTTCTGGGCGGGCATTTTTTTTTTTTTTATTTCTCTCGTCGCTTAGCACATTTTACTTTTCGTTTCTATCGGAACACCGTTGATGTCACGCTAGGACCAGGCGCGGTGTCTCGTTTAACAGCCGTTGGAAGCATTTATGATAGGTAGTCTCTGTGTTACAATTTTTTTTTTATTAACGCCTTTTCTTTATTTTTTTTCTTCAAAATTAAATCGCACGATGCTTACGTAAAGTTTCGAGCACCGACGAAGCGTGTACCTATACTCTCTAAATTCCATTCAGTGATAAATTCGAGGATATATGACTGATTTTCAATGAATATTTTTTATTTTTATCAGTGAGGATCAGGTCACTGTTTTAAAGTAAGCACCCACTAAATAGACTGGTAAAATAAATATTCAGTGAATATTTACTGAAAATCAAGTTATTTTGCAGCAGTGAAATTTGGTGAAATCAGAACTCACTATTTAAATCAATAGTGAAAATAACAATCACTGTCAAAATTAATGAAAATATCACTGAATGGAATTTAGAGAGAATATTGCTCATTGACACTCATCAAAACCTCTTAATTCGTACAATCGCTATCAATTAATAGTGTACTAATAGTTTCAATGTTACTCTCCATTAACTTTTCCTATTCGAGAAAAAAGTTAGCTACGAGTTTATTTAATTATTTTCATTTTTTTTAATTATTACTTTGTTTCTAACTAGCAGCCTCTGTTGACTAGTTCGCACTAGCCTCAACTAGTGTTTAGCGCTAGCGTGAGCATTGGGCATACGATGATTACACAGTGCCCGCCACTTCTTCGCTTGAAATCACCGATGAAATCGTAGATACTTTTTCGAAATCCCACGCTTTCGTTCGTAATAAAATTCGTTCTTAAAATAATGTGTACATACAGTTTCTTTTTTTCTTTTCAGATCACCTCATATTTTGAGATCACATGTGGCATCGCACAAGAAATCACGTGAATATTGTGCAATGCAATCACACGAGAAATCACAATACGTGTATCTTATTTGTGCAATGTTAATAATAATAATAATTTTTTCTTCTTTTTGCAGTATCCACGAGTTTCAATGACTTCTCACAAAGTTTATTCATAAGTATTCTACAATACCCCCTATGACTCCTCTGCCCTGTCAACGCAGCTAAACGTCGAATCCGTTTGATCGCGAATATACAAATTGATTTTACGACGCACTCGTTATTTGCTTCCTCAACCATCATTCGTCGTACAAAATATAATCTCTCGTTCGGCGAAGAACAAAAATCACTACTTAGTTTGTGGTAGGCAATACTGACGTTTATCCCGCACTGTACAGAACGCTAGGCTTCTCGATTTACATTTTTACTTTTTGTGTTATATTGACTTTTGAGAGAGAATCCAAGTTGTTTAATTTGGCGATTTATTTTTCTCGTTCGCTTTGTAAAAAAATTTACTTTCTGGATTTCGTGACAGAGGATTTTTCAAGACCAGCTAGCGTATAGTAATTCAAACCAGTAACAACTGATTAATGTGATTTATTAATCGTGTGACTTGTATGTGCTTACTACAGCTTAAATTTTAGAAGAACATTTGGCGATGTTTACAATACAAAGGGTGAGTAAGAATGCCTAATCCAATATCAATTTTAATGTGATACTAACTAATCCGTTATTCATTTATCCGGTTTCAAGGATTCGTGTGACAAAAGTGTTGCCAGTTTACCGTTTGTAAAAACGAACGATATACTCTAATAAAGCGACTGAATCGTCTACGTATCGCAGATTACATGGCCATGCGAGCGGAAAGGTTTGGAAGACTATGTGGCACTGTCAACGCTCTTTCGAGTAAAAATGAGCTGAATCTCTTTTTGCGCTTCAAAAGCCTACGCACACTACCCCACGGCTCGATCGAAAATTTTCCGTTCGGAGGGGCCGAAAAATCGCCCTCGAAAACAAAAGAATAATAATTATCCTGTAAATCCCAGCTACCGCAGCTACGAATAGAAAAAGTCCATCGGCTAGCCGTCACCTCGTCCTCCTTTGGCACAAGATTTATAAGTACGAAACTCGTTTTGTAAACGCTTAAGAAAATCCTAACGCGTGGACGACCTCACGACGCGCCCTTGGAAAATCCTCGTCGAGAAAGGCTCCCACCTAGGAGTGGTCGGGGTTCGAGCGGTAGGGCCGAGGACCAGAGGGTTATTCTCGCCTTTCCCATCGTCTCCGAGCCTAGAACGACGTGGCCATTCGGTCGGCCTGAGAACGAGCCTGGTTAACGGAAGCTTAACGGCTCGGCCGGACGTTCCAGTGATCTACCAGGCGAGGCAACAGCGGCGCGACGAGCCGGACAGATCCTTGGTTGGGCTGCCGCTTGGAGGCGGTTGAGACGGCGGCAACGGCGGCACCGATGTATCCGGTACCTCGTAGGGCCGCACGTAACCGACGCTCCTCCAGTGTCACGGGGGAGACTTCGGCCTTGCTTGCTGCTGCTGTTGCTGCTGTTGCTGTTGCTGTTGCTGTTGTTGCTGTTGCTGATGCTGCTGTTGTTGATGATGGTGGTCGGAGCCGACACCCATGTCGCCACCCATTAGACCTCCATTGCCGTTTTTGTCCACTACGCTGCTCGTATGCACGGGGTGAAAATAGCGATCTGAAATGAACATAATGTTAATGAAGAATATTGTTATTATCTGGTGATTGTGGTGCTTATAGTACTGGTGGTTAAATGAAAACATTCTTTTCAATTATCATCTTCTTGCTACTAATGATATGAAGAAGATGATTTCCCTTTAATGAAGCCACCAATTGTATGTATTGTCTACTTATAATTGTTTTCCTTCCAACACAACCAGTGTGACCAAAACCATTGGAAGACTACTTGATAACATTGAAGACTCATTCACATATTACATTATGGAAGACTCCTGATCATTGTATAAGCTTGCTTGTATTATTACAACTTTTTAATATTGACATTTCTCTTTAAAAATTATATACAAGAGATAAAATAAAACAACGTTTTTTTTTTTGTTTAGCCGAATATAAAATGTAGTACTAGAAGCCATTGTAGTATTCAAAAGTAGTAAGTTCTTCAATATATCCTAATGTGTAAGTAACAAATTACTCTACTGTTTTGCGTTAATGAAAGTAGTTGACTAAATCTTATATCGATCAGATCGTCAATGTATCAGAGTTTAAAAATCCACACATCGATCTGGATTATGAACTACAAAGCTTTCTTAATCCTATTCGAAGAATGGTGATAAATTCCACTTAATTTTAGAACTCTGATAACAAAAAACTTTTTGACGGCTCTAAAATCATTCCCTCATTCTCCTTCCCCAAACTGCTTCTTTGCTCAAGCTGCATGAAAAAGGCCTTATCCCTGTTAACAAGGAACGCTTACGACCTTCTTCACATATTTTCCGATTTTCCGTAGCAAAATCCAATTTCGCGCGGGACTTTCTCGCGCCTACGGCCAACGTTCGGTCATGAATAATTCACGCGAGTATCACACCAGCTGGTGATGCCCCGACCAACGTACCTTCCTCCATTGCGGTGGGCGGCTCGCTCGCGGTGCCGGCGATTATCGGCGCTATTATGTTGTAATCGTCCTCGAGGTTTATGAAGGGCGCAGTGTTCCAGCGAGGTGGTATGTTGGAGACGGTCCGCTGGGTCGCCACTGGTCTTGTCACTGACACCGGCGATGAAAACAGCGACAGGTTCGTCGGCGATATCACGCCCGACATTGAACTGATCGTCGGGTAGGTAAAGATTTGCTGCAACGAGAGCCAACATTTTATGCGGTCGATCGAACTTTCGTTCTTAATCTAATAAATTTTTGTATTTAAAATTAATGCAGAATATTTTTTCATTGAAAAATTAAAGAAGAAAAAGATAGTATTGGTTTTTACTGGTTTTTCATCTTAATGCCTAAAATCAAACTACTTAGTGACGATCACAAATTTTACATGGTATTGCTATGTTCTTCAGTATGATTTGAATATGTCAATGAATTAAATGTCAGTTAATCAGTTAACAAATTAATATATTTAGATTGTACAACGGGACATCAAACCAAATATATAATAGTATTGAGACGTCGAAACAATTTAGAAGTTTAATTCCCGCAAAAAAGCTTGTAGAGCACGACTAGTACAGCCTTTTAAAGTTAAGCCAAGGTACGATTTAAAGAGACAGAGATTCGGTATAGGACGTATCAATTATCGTTTAAGCTACTTTAACCGCATTTTAGCTTACCAGAGCACATTACAGTAAATACTTTGAAACTCCTATTTAAAGTTTTGTACACGATGTTGAGAGAACCGTTTCCCTATCGCGCCCTGGCCAGAATCACAGCTAAAGCAGCTTCCAAATTTTACACTTTCTAAATACGGTACTTAACCAGCTCTCTGATGGGAATATCACTAAAGCCACCTCAAACTTTTTTCGCTCAAGTTTTTACATGATCCTCGCCGTCAAACATTTTACAGTTATATTGCACTTAAAATTTGTTTTTTTCTATGGTAACAAATTAAATTAATGTTTTGACTAAAATTTTACTCACATGAGTTTCTCAGTGTACCTTAAAAAAAAAAAAAAATTCC
Organism: Sycophila texana; assembly: GCA_035582955.1. Lineage (NCBI taxonomy): Eukaryota > Metazoa > Arthropoda > Insecta > Hymenoptera > Eurytomidae > Sycophila > Sycophila texana. The sequence continues at coordinate 10,581,719 of JAWWEN010000038.1, read as the reverse complement.
TGTAAAAAAGACTAACCTGTCCAGGCTGCGAGTGGAAGTGAGCAAAGGTGTACTCCCGACTCGTGTGCGGCGCGGATACAAGGATCCTCGTAGGACTCTTCCTACCAGCCTGGTCTACGTTGGACTGGCATCCGGAGCCGACGAGGCCGGCTGCCGCCGCCGCAGCCATCTGATCCTGGGGGTTGGGCTGGCCGGCCTGCGGGCCCATGTCCGCGGGATCGCCTGGTGAAGCCGCCGAGTTCGGCGGCGATGCCGCGCTGTTGGCCGCGGTAAGCTCGCCCGTCGACCTGATGATGGCCACCGGCCTGGCCATCGGCGCAGGCGGTGGAGGTGGTAACATCGAGCTCGGATAATACTGTGAGAACTTTTGAACGCCAGACCGCGAGCCGGCAAGTTGCGTCTGGAAATTGCACGCCACCGATCAACCATCAAGCCGGACGCCAACCCATTCGCCCCAGACTAATTGCACGCGAGCTTTTATCATTTCTTTCTTTTTCGCTCGCTTTTAAAAGTTGCTTATAATGGATTTTTAGTGTGATTGCATGCTATAAAATGTCGAGTTCGTGACGTACACGGAGGTGAATCGACTGGCAATCTGTCTGAGGCGAGTGGACATTGACAATCCCGGATCATTGGAACAGAGTTACCGTTGATGTCACTACTTGCAAGACTTTTGGTATTAAAAAAAGTTTGGATTTCTGATTCCTTCGTCAATATAAATTTTACTAATATTTGAGGCAACCTTCGTCTCATTGAATTTATTGCGTTTTATTTTTATACAAATTTTTCTTTTTTACCGATGATAAATTCTTTTTCATTTTAACATGAAAAAACAATAAGACTAAAGAAAACAATGATTAATTAATCTTTAGCTACTACTGCGTTTATTGTTACAAATAATTCTTCTTCTAACCATATCCAGTACTATCAATGCACCAATTAAGTAAATCTAAGGAAGGCATTACGTCGAACATATAGCACATTATCTACAACATCTAGGAATACGTACCTTCAATGAATAGACAACAAATTAATCAAGTAATATAAATTACTCCAGGCAAAAGGGTGCCCTACCGAAATAAATTAGCTGATAGTCAGCTACACGTCAGCTGATAATCACGTTAAATCCGTAACTGACAATCAGCTGATAGTTAATCGATTATCAGCTAATTGTTAACTAAATGCCAGCTGATGGTGAACCAATTGCCAGCTGATGGTGAACCAATTGTCAGCTGATGGTGAACCAATTGTCAGCTGATGGTGAACCAATTGTCAGCTGATGGTAAACCAATTGTCAGCTGATGGTTAACCAGTTGTCAACTGATGGTGAACCAATTGTCAACTGATGGTGAACCAATTGTCAGCTGATGGTGAACCAATTGTGAGCTAATGGTGAACCAATTGTCAGCTGATGGTTAACCAGTTGTCAACTGATGGTTAACCAATTGTCAACTAATAGTTAACCAATTGCCAGCTGATGGTTATCCAATTGTCAACTGATGGTTAACCAATTGACAGGTGCCAATTCTGGTATGTTTATCAACTGACATTTCAACTGAAAATTATTTGACATGTCAATTGACGATCAATTGCTCATCAGCTAACATATCAGATGACCTTCAGCTGACAAATCAGGTGACACATCAGTTGATCATTAGCTAACAAATCAGATGACATCAGATGATAAATCAGGTAATACATCAGATGACATCAGATGATAAATCAGGTAATACATCAGATGATCATCAGCTGACATAGCTGATTTATTTCGGTAAGTTGTAAGAGAAAAAGTAGATTAGTTAAACAGGAATAGACTAGAAAAGAAGAATCGTAAGGGTTTTCCCTCTTCAGAAAATTACACTAATTGCTTGAAATTCTGGATTACTAAAGATAACAATCACACAGCCATAAAAATACATGTATCCATCAACACCGAAAGCCATTCCATAACCAAGTAGCTCTAAACAAGGAGCGACATCAATGATAGGCCTTCCAACGAGTAATCAAACACGGAAGCTACCTGGGGTAGTTGCTGAGTGTTCTCGGCCTCCTGACAGACGAAAGTCACGAAGTCCGAGAGGGTGTCGTGGCCGTTCTCCGGGTATTTGACGACGCCCGCGGAGCCCGGGTGCTCCGGCTGGTAGTAGGCAAGACTGGACATCGTCTGGCCGGATCCCCCGGCCAGTCCTTCATGGGGCGAGTGCAATCCTGAAACAGCAGAGTCGCCGACCATTAGCCGATTCCCTCGGAAAGGCCGCCCATCCCGCCTCGCTTCTCATCTAGGGCCGTGTCGTGTGTTGCGTGTGAGCGTTGGTGGTACAAATCGCGCGCAGAAGGGAGATAAACTACCGGCCCCCGCCAAACCACCCCCTCGTTAATGCTCTTGCGAAGATGGGCTCGATGAGGGAGAAAGAGAGCGAGGCAGTGAGAATGAGAGAGGAACAAGTACGCGCAGTTTGACCGGTCGATCTGTGTTTTGCATTAAAGTCTTAAGTTTATCGCTCTTCGCTATTGAGATTGCGTTGGCCCATGGCAGTGGGAACTCCTGGTCCGTTTTGGACTTCGACAAGAAACGCCCTTAATGTTCGGCCAATTAGTCCGGTTAATTGGCGAGGGACGTTCTTGTTCGCGAGAGGAAAAACTACTTGACAAATTTAGTTGTACACCGTTGAAATGTCTTTTTTGCTTCTGAAGGGTAGAGTTCAGTTTTTAAAAAATCTTTAATTTTAAACACTTATTTATAGAAATTTAAATACGTTTATGTAGAATAGAAATAAAGAAAAATATAAATTTTCAGCCTATTTCAATTAATTTCTATAGAGTTATGCTAGAAAAAGTAGTAAAAATACGTTCTAGTGAATAATTGTATAGAAATTTATTGAAATATTTCTTTATTTCTATACTATACCAACATATTTAAATTTCTACAAATATATATCTAAAAAATAAAAGAATTTTTTTTGTAATTAAACTCTACCTTTAAATAGCCTTAAACAATTTGACTATTACATTAGTATGTTTAGTCATGTATTTAAATTTGAAGTATTTACTGGACTATAAAATTAAAGCTATGCAATTAGCAAACGTGAAATAGTAATTTACGTATCAAATTATCAAAAAAGTACAACGGAACATTTTCGATCGACCAAGTGCCAATTTGTAAAGCTCTTTAATCTAAATGGAAATTCGTATCAATTTAGTACCATACACTCAAAGTAATTAAATCGGAATTAAAAGGAGAGAAAAAGAAATCTGGATGCACATCGAATACGCGAAAAATATAACTCTCCGCTGGGCAGGCGTGGCTGAAAATTTGCGGCGAACGGGAGAAACAGAGGAAATAAAAAAAAAATAAATAAATGCGAGGAAAAGAGCGAGAGTCAGAGACAGAAAAAGAGTACACAAGTGAGGACGAGAGGGCGTTATCATTATTAGGGGGTGGTTTTAGTGGCGCGAGCAACACGAGTTACGGGCAAGATAGATACATATGCATGGTATGTAAGCTTATATGCGATGCATAATACATACGATGCATATGTATAGGGCCACTCCAAGCGTGAGACTGGCTGGGCTGGAAAAACGCACACACAGGAGCCTGGGTATACGCTTTTCGTGCATACAGATCTGGATCCGCGCGCAAAGTGCGCACTGGAACATATTACTTTTGCCTTTACCGAGACCTCCGCTTCTCCCTCTTTCCTACTTTTTATTTTGCATAATGAAGGTAGGAGAAAGCGGGCGCGCACTTCGCGTGCGGTCCTTTTATTTTTTATCGTAAATTTTTTTTCAAGGTAATACGAATAGATGTGAGGTTGATACGCGGGGTGTGCGGTCAAATTCCAAGCTCGCGAGTGGCAAGAATGAGATTGCGAGCTCAGAGTTTGGGGCCCGACAGTCTGCATCGTTAATTATATTTTTTTTTGTTAGTGCAACGACAAACATCAACAGCAAGGTAACAACGCATAAACATATCCACACCAAAACATCAAGGTAACAACAAAAACATCAACAACAGTGATATAATAAATTAGATATGTATAAATATATATGTATTTATGTATATAGTAAACAACAACACTAACATCGCAACAACAATATAGTTAATATATATATACATGTAAATGGAAGAGGTAGTATCGTACGGAGTAGAATTTGATATATAATAGTGGGTCATATCCATAGATAATTAAGAGTATAATTAGAGATAAAGGTCGGATAGTCAATTTACGTTAAATTAAATAAGTTATAGTAATTTATATAGATAGTTAATCCATCCAGCATACGACATACCCAGAGCATTGAACGTGTAAACAGTGAGTGAAATATAGATAATATCAATGGTGTGCAACGGTGACATCGACTTTGCGTTGAGTATCATTTTGCCTCTGTGAGTTTCCTACTACCGGTCAATCAACAAATCCTCTAAGTGTTGTCTAAATCATCACCTCTAATAAAGAATAGCACACTTTTTTAAAAATATCCATTTTAATTTGTCCTTTTTTAGAGCACTAGTATAAACTCCGTAAAAATCTGATGACCTTATTATACAAATGGTACCTTAGGTTTATCAGATTCTGGAAGAGTTTACTTCACTTTACTGCTTTTAAAAAGGGTAGATAAAAATAGATCTTTTCTGAAATGTGCTTTTCCTCGTTAGCCTGAAATAGAATATCATACCAATGATACCTCAAGTTTTTTTCAGGTTCTAGAAGAGTTTACTTTTCTCTAGTGTTTTAAAAATAGTAGATTCAAATAGATCTTTTTTGAAATGAGGTTTTCTTCGTTAAAGGCGATAAAATGGTCCAGAATTTACCTTCAGTTAGAACTTCAGAAAATGATACTTTACGCAACTCAACGTGGTGGTAACATAGTTTTTTACAGCAAGTATATATATAAGGTGAGCAAGGTATATAAGACAACAATAGGTTGGGCAAATATAGTTTTAGATAAGTATATATATATGACAGAGATACAGACGAACGGACAGATAGACAGAGACTATAAGACATCTATGTGGCTTACCAGTACACAATGGTGGGTGGGCTTGTATCGCGCATTAAATTTAGGGGAAACGTCCCTTCGTCTGTCCGTTTCCAATCTCTGTTTCTGTGATTTATTTCTTTGATATCTTTTATTCTCGGTTCCAGCGATCATTGGCAACAGACAGACTTATTTGGTAGATAAGCAAACCAGGATAATTGCGTTAATCTAACGGAGCCGATGCATAGATATTTCAAGATTGCGTCTTCGAATTAAAAATTTAACACTGCATGGTAAATTTATTTCCACTGTATACAAACTTTTCAAAAAGTTGTGGAATGGTGGGTTTTTAATTTACAGACAATTAATTTTTATGCGGAAATTGAAAAACTTCGTGAAGTTTAAATTTAATCTCTAAAGAAGATGCTAATAGAAAAATCTAGTCTTATCCTACAGAAAAATGTAGGTCTTATCATCTTACGTAGGTCTTACCATCGATTGTATTAATCGAAGTATTTAAAATTTCTTAGCAGTTAAAAAAACGAAGACTTCATCCACTTAAGGATAAAATGGTGATAATTTTTTCAAGAATGTCGATGTTCATGAGACTCTTAGATTTTTCCAAAAAATCCCGTTCCTGTTAGCCTCGCACAGGCCTACCATCTAAGAGTCCTACACCATAAACGAAGTGTATAAAAATAAAAAAAAAAAAAAGAAGGAGGGAAGAAGAAAACAAGAGAACGTCTTCCGCGATCAGAAAAGTAAGCGCGGCCGGAGCAATCGGAGCGACTAATCCTGAGCGCACTTGAGCTCGCGTCTCGAAAAGGTGAAAGAAAGGCTATACAAGGGCTGTTAGGTGGGCGAAGCCGTGGCGTCTGGCACTTTCCGATAACGGCTTAGTCCCTTTAGCGAAGTCTTCCCCTCGGAGTCGCTCTACACACTACACTACACGTCTAATCCCCCCGTGATCTGCGAGCGGCGTTGGCGGCAGAGCGGCAGCGGCAGCAGCGACAGCAGCATCCCACCCGCGCAAACGGAATCACCATTTCCCGTAATGTCCTGCTCTCCTTATCAGTCCCCGCGGTTTTCTACCTGGGCGTGTTCAGAGGGAGGGTGGCGGCGGCGGCCTCGGAAAACTAACGAGCCTACCGTAACACACACTCGGCCGCCGACTCGCGCGCCTCTAAGGTAAACGATAGCATCGCGCCAACAATCGTGCACACAGCTGCAGGCGGCTACACGAGCAGAGGAACACACAGAGATAGAAGGAGGACGTCATCGCATATGCATATGTTACACAGAATAATTAAGTATTACAAAATATAGATGCGATAATATATTGTAATTCAGGGCCGGATTAAGGCATAGGCTGATGATTAGGCACAAATTAGAATTTTTTTTTATGAAAGATAAATCTTAAACGATGAATTTGAAAAATACAGTAAATTTTATAATTTGTTTATTATTTATTTATTTATTTATTTATTATTTGAGTTGATTGGATGAATTTGTGAAGATTAAACTGACGTGTGAACTTTTGCTATTTAAAAAATTTTCCAAATAATTTATTGTTAAATTTATTGTTAGAAAATTTATATTTAGTATTGATTGTTTAATCGGAGATTAAAATCCCGTTTGCCTGATAAAAGTCAAATAAGAACTGATGGTAAAAACAAAAAAATAGGTTTTGAACCTGAAATGTATTAATTAATAATTGAAAAGAATTTGCAAGATCCTCTTAGAAAATAAAATTAACTAGGGGGGCTCTGCCCCCTGCGCGCTACGCGCGCCAACCCCTATCATGTTTCATAAGTAAGGTTAGGTTAGTTTAGGATAGGTTACGGTTTTTGAATAGGTACGGTAAGTAATAGGTAGGTTAGGTTAAGGTTTCTGAATAAGTACGGTAAATAATAGGTAGATTAGGTTAGGTTAAGGTTTCTGAGTAAGTACGGTAAGTAATAGGAAGGTTAGGTTAAGGTTTCTGAATAGTTACGATTAGTAATATGTAGGTTAGGTATGGGTAGGTTAGGTTAGTTTGGGTAGGTTAGGTATGGGTAGGTTAGGTATGGGTAGGTTAGGTTAGTTTGGGTAGGTTAGGTTAGGTTTGGGTAGGTTAGGTTAGGCCTGGGTAGGTTAGGTTAGGTTTGGTTAGGTTAAGTTAGATCAGGGTACGTAAGGTTAGGTCAGGTTAGGTCAGAGTAGGTCAGGTTATGTTAGGTCAAATTAGGTTAGTTTGGCATAGCAACAGGTGGTTGGCATAACAACAGGTGGTTGGCATAGCGACAGGTGGTTGGCATAGCAACAGATGGTTGGCATAACAACAGGTGGTTGGCATAGCAATAGGTGGTTGGCATAGCAATAGGTGGTTGACATAGCAACAGGTGGTTACCATGGCAACAGGTGATTGCCATAGCAACGGGTGGTTGTCATGGTAACAGGAGGGGGAGGGGAGGTGGGTTATTGGGTTATTGGGTTATTGGGTTATTGGGTTATTGGGTGTTTGAATAATTTTTTATAATATAGAGAGATTATATCTTAATTTATATTTAGGTAAAAAATTCCATTATATCCGTATGTTGCATATTAAAAAATAATCGACATGTATTTTTTTTATTTTAATCATTATTAACAAAAATATCGCGAGTTAAAGTTGTTAGCAATGTGACTTCATCTCGGCGTAGTTAATACGTAATATATCTGCTAATAACCATTAAATAAAAAAATATGTGTAGATGATTTTTTATTGTTCTAGCAGATGTAGTTAATAATGAAATTCCAACAAAATTTTTAATAATTAACCCAATGATACACGCTTAAATGTAACGCGTTTCAAATTATCACTATTGCAAAAATAATGAACGCAACGATTTAATAATGTTAACGCTCAAGCTTTCAAGAATGTAAATAAAAATTTTTGGAGATTAGATTTATCGTTCTCATCTTTCGCGACACCAGTTATTTTTTTCTTATGGATCACCTGCATTTCCCTTTCAAACCCATCTATGCTTGATACATTCAATTTTCGGAATTTTTTAACATGTGTGAAACTTGTTTTTTGTGATAAACTTGCGGAATGTGCTTTTCTTCGTCGCAAAAACCCGAAATGTGTTTTTCTTCGCCGCAGAAATCCGGAATGTGCTTTTCTTCGTCGGGAGGAAATGAAATGTGCTTTTCTTCCATGGGAGCGACGATATAACCAAATATACTTTTAATATTATAAAAATATATTAATTTTGTAATAAAATGATCCCAGTTAGAAGTCCATAGGTGAATTTTATCTTAAACTATGTCAGTTTTAAAAATTTGGCTTTGCCGTAACCTGCAGGTCCAACGGATCAATCAATTTTGATGTGGTTCAGCTAAAATTATTGTCACGTTCCGAATTTTCTTTTTCAAAATCATCCTTTAAAAATCTAAGGACTTAAAATCTATTAAATAAATTTTCAATTAGAAATAAATTCTCCGACGTACAGTGCATGCTTTTCTGGGCTTGAAGTGCGACAAAACTTCAAGGCCAGAAA
>JAWWEN010000038.1:10555509-10573118 GCA_035582955.1 Sycophila texana | reverse complement strand
GTCATGGTAACGGGAGGGGGGAGGGGAGGTGGGTTATTGGGTTATTGGGTTATTGGGTGTTTGAAACGACGGCGGCGATAGTTTTTTATAATATAGAGAGATAAAATAAAATAAATTATTAGTCGGTTAAAAGATTCGATGACTTAAAATTGTTTAAATTATCCCTTACGAGGTACCCCTCCTTATGAGTATAAAAAGTGATTTATTAAAAAAAATTTTCGTTTACTCTAATATTATTCATTTTTCTGCCAAAAAGTCATGAAAATAATTTTAAAAGATACTTCTATTTGCAGTAGCATAAATGTTACGTTAAATAATAATAAATCTAAGTGATAAAGTAATTCTGATTGTTACGTGGGTTTTTGTTTATTAATTGATAAGGTATTGATACAGTATTTACGTAAATATCATGCAATGAATATAATTTAATTATTAATCTCACGCAATAAATAATTATTATTGACATACCGAATAATCTCTTTTTTTTATCGGAAATCTTAACATTTTTAAAACAGACTTTAAAAAAAAAACAATACCCTTAAATAAGCCTCCATCAAAATTTGCCTGGTTAATCCGATCCTGTAGTCATTACATTGAGTGAGTGTGTGAGCGTAATGAAAATGGTATAGAGATATATAATTGCAACAACAATTAAAGAAGAAGAGTGAGATAGAGGTACAAAGAGAGAGATAGAGAGATAACTGTGTAGATAAAAAAAATTTGTTTTCTTATAAGTAAGGATTGCAACATCGACCTACGGGTGATGGGCGGCGGCGTGCTCGTGGGAGTAGGCTCCCCGTCGTGGTCACGATCCCGTGGCAGCCCATCGACGCCTCGCCGGACCGGGGAATCCCGGCCACCGCGTCACGACGGCAAGCCACTGCTCTCCGATCGACGCGTCGGGCAAGCTTTTTTACAGATAAAAAGAGAGTGCGCGTTTACGATAGGATCTCACACCTTTCACTAACTAAACCATCATCAATTTTTGGTGATTTTTTTTTATCTTAAATTTGAATTGTTTAATTCTTTTATTTTTTGAATTTTTTTTACCGTCGCTGCCATTTTATTTTTGAAGTTATTTCTTACTTTTTCATTTTAATGTATACATTTATAATATCATTAATTATGTCATGTATTTGCAGTCATTATATGTTTACACTGGTGTAATAATCTAGAAAGAGGAAAACTTATTATGCACTGACCTTTTTAATCACGTAATTCTTTTGTAATTACTTTATTTTCATCAAATGATGAAAGAATATCTTTGCAATCATGACATAATTAAAAAAAAAGATTTGTAAAAAGCAGTTGCAATACCTGGCGTATGTCACTGCTTTTTACAATTCGAGTGTAAACAATTTATTGATCAAATTAAAATTCATATTTGTTGTCGATAAGAATCTTGGAGTTCTCCTAAATATATTTCTTGATTAGTATATTAATGAAACATTTAAGGAATAATCAGTAAAGTAAAGCTTCAACATCAAATACTACACAGAAGTCAGGTATAAGGAACAGATAATGTGGCAGATAGTTGAAGAAGTAATTGTAGCTAAAAATGGATATATCAAAATAGGTAATACTCTGTCGTAAAGGAGTTATATATACATAAATATTTACGATAAATACATATGTACTCGAATTGTGCAACAACTATAAAATTAGTTACCTACGGAATCTCCAATATATAGCTAATAAAAGTAGGGTTGAATAATTATTCAAATCTACCAATTGATTCCTGCTTCAATATTTATATCTCATCACAATTATAAATAAAATGTATACTTCCAAATTATCGTACAATTTCAGTATCGATAGGTGATTCATTGAAAAAAAAAACGATAAAAAAAAGACAAGATGTGCAACACGATTTTTTTCATCGCAAAGTGAACGACATAAAGAAAGATAGTGGATAACGGTTAACGTTTACAAAACACACGGGCACCATGTAATAAACATAGTCAAAGCGCGACAAAGAGACAAGCTTTTACAAGGGCTTTCTATAAAACGTATTCTTTGTATGCAACGAGGGTGTTTAAGCAAGTAGTCGTAATGGTGTCGTGCTTCGACTACGAACTCGTATATATATGTATATATAGAGAGAGAGATATATATATGGGGAACAATAACGTCAAGAATAAAATTGGACTCTTAAAAAGAGTCCTCGGGCATCGTGCAGCACTTTTTCTCGCGGTATCACGCGGACAAATCGGCCGTAACAACATTCACATTTCGTGGAAAAGCATCGATGACTTTTCTCTATTTATTTTATTCTTTTTTTTTTTTTTTTTTTTGTTCACCCTTCTCTACTTCAGCAGTTAGCTGCTGCCGCGACTTGTTCTTCATATCAACGGTTATATTTCGTCGAAAATCATCGATGACTTTTCTTCGTTTTATTTATTTATTTATTTTGTTATGTCACCCTTTTCTACTTCAGTTTGAATTTAACGAAAGAAGTATAAAAGGGTTTCGAATCTATTTTTTTCTCTCGTCGAGGAATTTTAGCTTCATTTAACGAGACCATGAGAAAGTCCGATGGAAAAAGATGAGGTGTGGATTTCTCATCTCCTTGCAATCGTAAACGCGCTTATGCCATCGCACGTGTATATAAAAATAGACACTTAGCCGGTGTGTGTATAATATAGATATAATATTGTGTACATGTACATACATAGAGAGGTATGCAAATATCGATAGATACATAGATAATAGATAATATATAGGTGATAACATCATAACCAGTCACAAAAGTACCTTATAGTTGACTTAGCGAACTTCTCTCTATGCTCAGGCTCAGACTGAAACAGAGATTACGCGCAATTCGCGATATTAGTCACTCGCTATCTAATTCTTCTTGTTTTTTTGTGCTTCGTCTGTTACTTTCCTTCTTCTCTTCGGAAATACACATTCTTACGAGACTTTTATCGGTAATCTTGAAACAGAATGTTTTAAATGTTTTTTATATTGCTTTTTTTGTTCGATTTAAAAGGAGACACGGAATGGCAATGTCGTCGCTGTGATTAATGTATAAGATGTGTAAAACGATGCAAGTGGAAAAAATGATTAAAAAAAAGTGGTAGAATGAAGTAATAAGTGTAGACGTTCTTTCATGTTTACGTGGCAATTTTTTGTTTTTGATTATAACTAGACTATTTACTTACATGGATGCCTGGGTGAGCTCAGAATGGGTCTATCGCACACTGGATAATTTAAAAAAATTGAGATGTTCATAATTCAGAACTTCAAAAGTAAATAAATTACTTCTTTACGTTTTCATCGATGAGAGGATTTTCTGATCAAACGCTGTTTACAATGTTTTAATATTCAAAGAGGTTCTAGCGTTAAAATATTATAAATTTTCACATTGGTCAGTTATTTTAATGTTATTACAAAAGAAGGTCTGGTTTGTGGTTGAACGTAGAGATCTGATCTAATTGAAGACACAAGAAAGGTAATTCTACAAAGGTGACTGAAGAAGGATGAAAACAGATTTTTGTCTTTAAAGACCATACTTCGGTAACATCAATTATGATTGAAGAAAGGTGACATAATGTTTGTAACTCCAGAAAATATATTTTGTTTTCCAGTTGAGAAGAAGTACTTAACTAAATTCTCTAATCTTTTTTGGGTTTCAATCGAGTATTCTTTTCGTGAACATTACAATTCACTCCTTCAAATCTTCAGGACTAGCCTGAATAGCTGAAAGCTTCTAAAAAAATGCACTAAACTATTGAGGTATAAAAAAATCTGTCCCCTCCTTCAGCAACTTATCACCATTTATCTTCATCCACCCTTACCATGTTTCCTGCCTTCATCTATGAAAAAATGATCTTGCTACCTTCACCAATAAACCAAATATAACATTTTCTATTTCTCAATAATTTAAACAAATAATAATACTCGCTAATTAGCTACGATTGTAACGTAGCATTCTTTTAGTGACTGTTTACTTCTTCACAGCAAAAAAATTAGTACGCACATTAAACCACAAATCAACAAAATTTGTTATCGATCGCAATGCGCTCGAACCTCCTTAAATAAAAAAAAAGGAACATTCAATTAAAGTACTTTCTCGACAGTGGTAAAATTTACGAGGCATCAATTATCGGCCATTTATCCTCGAAGCTCATCCCAATCGCGAAGAATCCGAGCAATTCGAATTTTTCGCAACTTCCCCGAAACTCCAGGAGCTATCTCGAATAGCTCAATTCCGACATCGCGTGCGCGAAATAAGTTTTCGATTATCAAGCCGGTGCTCTTCCCGCTCCTCGTCGCGTCCGACCCTCCCCCACTCCCATGCCGTCCTCCCAAGCCGGTCGCTGGTGCTGTGTTCGTTAGACTTTTCGGTTAGTGCAAAACTCGCTTGATTAGCGAAAACGGCCAAGGCAGCGAAGTTAAAGGAGAGAAAGAGAAATACAGATAGAGAGTCGCAGAGGAGAGCGAGGCGTTCGATCGCTCGAAATTTCCGTCTGGAAATATTCGAGGCATTCCATTGTCGGTTTAATCGAGTTGACCCGAATTACATCGGGGAGGGAGTACAATTTTCGCGCGAGCCTCGGATTCGGCGTGACACGTCTGGCGAAGTGATTTGTACTTCGGCACACTTGGCCTCGTTGCCTTCTTTCCTTCCGCTACCCCTATCCTCCCTCCTTTACTTGTTCATCATGCTCCGTCTCTTTTTTTTGTGTCCGGAATAGGAAAACTTATTTATTCGCCCAACGACTCGTTTCTTCTTTTTTTTTTTAAAGCTCGCCTCTCCTCTCGAATGCAGGAAGCGAAAATGTATTTTTACGACAAAGTTTACAAATGTGTTTCAAACTAAGGAGTACAAAAATTGGACGGTTGCCCGCGTGCTCGCCGGGGGAAAAAAATCGAGGGAGGATTTGAGGGGGAGGACGCCCCGGGAGCCGACCAGTGGCGAATTTTCGCGAATTTCACGGTTTGCTGCTGCGCGCCGGATTCTTTGCCGGCGAGGCGCGCACTTTAATTACCCGTGCGTTAGCCCGCCGAAAAGTAGCGAACTGAGGCTCCGGCGCACAGTCAATGCTGGAGCGGTTTTGGAGGTAAATTGATGGTGACGTTCAATTCGTATTTTCTGAATTTTACTGAATTATGTAATAAGGCTTCTTTGTGACAAGTGCATAATAGTGATGGTGTTTTATAGATTCTCCATAAAGAGAATCAACTTCAGTGTATCATTAAATTTACAATCAAGTGACAGATCAACTATAATTCACAATTAAAATACTTTTCACTTGAAAAAAAAAAAAAAAAAAAATCAGTGAAAATTTCACCTGGAATTCAGCGAATAACAGAGTCAAAAAGTTGTAATATATGAAAAAAAAAAAACCCCAGCACCGCCGCAGCATCGATAACCGGAAGAGTCGGCTCGGCCGCCCGTCAAAACAGTCCCGCGGGCAACCGTCCAACGCGCCACCCGGACGAACCGAAGGAGCGCGGAGGACGCGACGAAGGAGACATTAGGTGGAGGCAAAGGTGCCGAGGAGTGCTCGATCTGAGCGGACGTACCCGTTTGCGAGTGGGGCGAGTCCATGCCGCGGTGACCGGCGTTGCCGCCACCTCCGCCGGGCCCATCCTCGGGCCGCAGCACCGGCGAGAAGGTCGGGGCGCTCGACACCGACACCGTCGGCGCCTTGTCAGTCTTGTCGTTCCGTATCAGCTGGTGCACCGGCGGCGGACCTGAGGATGCAGATACACTTTCTTTAGGCGCTTTCTCAGAATTTGCTAAAATGTGCAGGTGAATTGTGGCTGTGTGTACGTTGAGGATCAGATTGAAAAGATCGGATTAAAGATTGTGTGTGAGATTGAAGAGGAATGGATGGATTTTATTTATTTATTTATTTATTTAGAAGGTTTGCAATTGATAATAGAGTCTTTTAGTAGATTTTAGCAGATTCCTTGAGTAGACTGTTATGATTAAAATTTAGGGATAAAAGATTTATACTAGATAACGTAAATATGGAAATGTCTGACTATATCTAGCCTGTATCTACTGAAAATTATACCTGATTTTTTATTTATTTAGAAGATGCTTAATTGAGAAGACTCTTTTACTTTATAATTAAAATTGAACGATTAATACTAATAAATGTGACGGTGTCTGACCGTGCCTAGTGTGTATCTACTGAAAATTCTAATATTCTGAATAATAACATAATTTTTAGATAAAAAACTTGATCTCCGTATAAATAACGAATGTATTTATAAATAAATGGTAGTCAAGTAATATCTAAATAAGCAAGGAATTATAAATAAATAACAAATAAATTATTGAGTAGCATAGAAGTAATAGTAACTACATCTGACACGTATCTACCGAAAATTCTAATTTCTTTATTAAAACTCCTTTTTTTACTAAAAACTACTCTCCCTATGAATAACAAATATATTTATAAATAAAGGGCAGTCAAGTAACGTGTGAATAAACAATAAATTGTAAAATATTATTTATCGTAGTAAATCATGAAGAAGGAATATTTAGTTGATTTTAATTAACACATAAAAACTTAATGTACAATATATCGGCTAAGAGGAGAAAAAATAAAAATTGACCGAATTTTATTTGCAAACAGCAAGGCCTTTTTGCACGCATCCCTAAATTATCTTAAGAGCGCGCCGGGACTTCCAAAATAACGTCGTAAATCACGAAACTCTTTGAAAATTCAATACCGCCGTGAGTGGATTAGAAATATACCCTTGCATAAATTGCAACTCGCAGTTCGCGCTCGCGCACTTATCGAGCAAGAAAAAATCCTTGTTTTCAGAAGCCGAAACGCATGAGGGAATCTCCTTCAGAGTGGCGAAATTAGTCATGTCACGGCATTTAGTTTAGTCTTCGCAATTTTCGCGGGACTATTAATAGACGATTCGAAGCTTTTTATTAAGTGTTTTAATACGTATTAAAATGAGCAGAAATTTTTATTTATGAATAAAAGTTTCGCAATAAGGTGCATAAATGACTTGACAATCTCTTAGTTATATTGGATGCGTGAAGTAGTACCACATAATAAAAAATCCTTTTCAAAAATGAAAATCACGCGTACACATAATTGACACAATTATAAAGTCATCTGAAGTTACAAGAGATTCCAAATTAAAGAATCATCCCAAAATCGTAAAAAAAAAATTCCTACAGTCTACAATTCCTAACCAAGTAAGGAAAGAGAGAGAGAGAAAGCCAGAGGAGAAGGGAAAGGTGGTTGAGCGTAGGATTCGATTCTGCTCGCGGCTTAGTGAGCCTTTTGGGCGCGAAAACTTACTGAAACTGGCCGCGGGCTGGCCGTGCTCCGCGGCGGTGGCGGCCGACGGCGGCGTGTAGCTGCTGCAGTAGTACGGCGGGTGCTCTATTTTGATCGCGTTTATTTGAGGCTGCATGTCGCTGAGGTCATGCAGTATGGACGCTGAAACACACACAGGCCCGCGGAGGACCGAGAGTCAGTCGGGCGCACGTGTTACGCACGCACACGCGTACCTCTCTCTCTCTCTCACTCTCCCTCTCCCTCTCTTTCTCTCGCTTTCCGATTTTTCTCGGGCACACCGCGCGCACATCTACGAGCACGTGCTTGCCCCTTCGTTAGTCGATGGCCTAACACTAGCTCAGGGGGTATTGAATTTAGGAGCTGGAGGAGGGTTGGTTTGGAGTGTGTTTCGGTAAGGGTAGTTCACGAGGTATTTGTTGATACGATCGAGTTAGAATTTGTGTTATGTAAGGGAAGTACTTCAATTGGATGTTTTATTATTTTTTTTTTGTCATCTTTTGGAGAGGAATAATAGACGCTATGATGACATCGAACCAATAGTATTAACTTCGTTTTATTTTAAGATTTTTTTTTAGGGACTTTGATCAGGATTTTAATATTCGAAGTCGTGCTTTTGGCTTCGAATATTAACGTCCCGATGAAAACATTAAAAAATAGTGTGGAAACGTTGAGGTAATAAAATGAAGTTCATACTGTTGATTTGATGTGATCGTGCAGTTAAAAACAGGTGATCCTATTTAATAATATGAATTCGAATGAAACTTTGTTTAGTTCTTTTATTTTAAATATTTTTTAAACTTATCTTGCGTCAAAGTTTTTTTTTCAGTAACACTTTTATTGCATTATTAAGAAACTTTTGATAGCGTTCTTAAATATCTTTAATCTTTTAAAATCCTGCAAAACTTTTCTCGTTAAAAATTCAATCTCTAAAAGGGTAATAAATTATTAGACAATTTCTTTTCAAATATTATGCCAATCCAGCAAATAAATTACGCGAACTTGCAAAACTGACAATCATATTGTTTTTTATTTCCATAGCTACAGAAAAGTGTCAAACATAAAATTATAAGCATAATCATATTTAAATAAAAAATAATAATTATTTCATATTGAACAACAAAATCGAACGCTTAGTATTAACGAGCAAACAGTGAGGAGCAATTAAATTAATAGACTACTAAATAGGGTAGAGCAGGCGACTGGCCTCCATTTAGAGGCCCTCGGCGCGCGTCTTGTTAAAGGTGCGATAAAAGATTTAGCGGACTCGATTTGCGCGACGAATTTTCCGCGACACGAATTTTCCTTAGCCGCTGGTTGTATCTCGAGACGTCGTTTTTCAGTTTTTCTGTAAGACTTAAAATTAAATGCTTTTAATCTTAAAATTTCAAAAAATTTGTATAAAAAATGATTTTATTTTTACTAAAATTCGACAAATCTATGTGGTGATCTTTGACGGCTAATAATCTGTTTAAAAAAAAAAAATAAATAAATTAAGTAAGAAAAAAAATAAAAAATATTTGAAAAATGACCTATGCGCACTATTGACAGTATGTACCTACTTAAAGTTCTGAAATTGGGAAAAATATTAGACACCATAACGTGTTCTGAAATGAATAATTTTTAAAATATGTTACCATTCAAACGAACAATTTAATGCAGGTAATAATTTCACTGGTAAATGAACAAAAAAAGTTTAAATACTTACAGAAAAGAGTTACAAGTACTTGTAAATAAACTTTTAAATGGCAACAAATTCCAAAAATCTTCACTGATGAGGTTCGTTAGCGTAAGGATGCTTTCAAAAGGCAGAAAAATATCCCCCGGTACCTTTCGAAAGCATCCGTGTCAGGATATAATCTTCTAGCCTTCGAAAAAGTCGCGGAAAATTTTCAATCAATACCGTAACTCTCCTCCCAACAAAAAAATAATAAAATTAAAAAAAAATCAGAATCAGAAATGAATATCTCTTTCCATACGCAGCACAAAAATACCTTTCAAATTCTTTACAAAGTAAAATAAACCATTTAAAATAAGCACGACATTCACTTCTGACTCTCAATGACGTGAAAGTAAAGTCGAATAGCCCGGGGGTGGTTGATTTAAAAAAAGTTCGCGATCTCGTTTCAGAATTCACATCCGTCACTCTCGAAATCTATATACACAATAGCTGGGCGCATCGCACGAGTACGTCGAAAAAAATTTTCGCACGTTCAGATAAAGAGAAAGTGAGAGAGAGAGAAACTGAGTGATAAGAGAGACAGAGACACTGATAAGAGAGAAAGAAAAAAGAGAGAGAAGTGAGGCTTCGGCCGTACCTTTTGAAAGCATCCAGAGCTCCTTGGAGCTGAAGACGCCAGTCGCGAGGATCGTGTCGTTGCACACGACACCGTTATACAGTTCGTGGTAACCTGCACCTGAGAACAAATACAATCGATAATCGATAAACGATCGCTTCCTTCCTTCCGCAGGGCGGAGAGATGGCCCCGGAGCGATAGCGCTGCCGGCGCTCCCGAGACCTCCCCTTTTTGCACGTGCAGTCTCTCAGCGGAGAATGATGAGACTGGAGAAGGGAATTTTCTTGCTGTCGTGTCAGGGGCAAGGGAGATTTCGCGTGCACTGATTTTACAATTAGTTCGGATGCGGCTAAAATTGATATCATTTAAATTGCCGATTAAATTGATCGTGTTATACCTTCTCGTATTAGAAATTTCATCGCTCGTTAAGGTGAATTGATTGTACCTACGAAAACTTACGTTTCGCGATGTTTGTACCAACGTTTGAAATTATTTTATTTATTTTTTTTTATACCTTTGAAAAAAGCGTAAGTTGAATAATTGCAAACTATATCTACACTTTAAAAGTATAACAAGATTCGACGGTGGTTTGCGATGATAATAATAGTTATTTTTCGCAACTTTTCAATTACGAGATCTGTAATATATTATTGAGCACTTAAAACAATTTTACAAAATTATTAACAATAAATTATGCACCTAAATATCTAAACCCTCTAGCAGTTTTTTTTTATTTTTGTCGAAACCCATCAGGAAAATTAAGATTAAAATAAGTAATGAATTCAACAGAAATATTATTGTTATACAAACACAATTATACAACATTTAATACATTTTTTGAACGACAAGAAAGTATTTAAAAGTCTAGATACTAATCCATATTTTATATTAAATTTAAATTATTTGATTTTCTATATCGTTATCGTAAGTATATCTTGTACACGTGATAAAAGAAAAAGGTGAAGGAGCGATTCGTTCGAGCGATTGTCGTTATATGAGTTGCAGATACATTTAGCTCGAGGGAAAATCTTGAAAACACGAGAGGACTGTCGGGAGGCGGATATTATCGATGGACCTCAGGCGGAATCTCAGGGAGGAGGCGCATCGCTCGAGCTGTTTAGAAAAATGCAGGAAGGGGATAAACGGCATCGCAATTCAGCATCTCTTACAAATTTTCAGGACAAGATATGTATCTAATCTTCTTATCCCTTGGTGAACTATTTTATTTATTTATTTTTTTTGTTAATTAGTTTAACGATGATCCCTACCTTTTCGCCGTCTTTCTTCTTCTTTTGACGCATTGCAGATACCGTTTAGGACTTCTGTAAGCAAAATTACAAAAGTATGTATTAGTTATTAGTTAATTTAATATCTAGTTATAATTTGGTCTTATACACTAATCATATTAATAAATGTAATCATTAAAGATAAGTGAAAGTGCGACATCATTTTTTTACTGAAATCCAATTAGTTAGCATGAAAAAATTAAGTAACATTGTATCAACCAGATAAAATATCAAAATACAATTTCATTTTTATCAACATAGACATGTTGACTTGAAAAATCTATATATTACTGTTAAAGTACAATGTGTTCGCAAATTACCGTGAAAAAAGAATAAATTCTTGTTTTTGTTCTCGTTTTAGGAAGAATTTTTGTAAAAAAACATGTAGTTAAAACCTCATTTTAAGTAAGTTAAATACAGGAATCTCTAAAAAGTTTTCACTATTAATAATGAAAAGTGATTCAGACGTTTGACGGTGGTAGACTTTTAAGAATGATGATGACAAGCGATCAGCGATGAACTAATTTTGATTAAACGTTTCGGCAGTGGCGAGTTAGTAGTTAGTAAAGTTCTTTAGAGCTTTTTTAAGGCTCATTGCAGCCAATGTTTCGTCAACATTTTCTGAGTCATTGAAACTTAGAATATCAACGGACAATATTTCATCAATTTTATGGATTCATCATCGTGCCTAAAATTTTTCAAAACACTTGGATACATTGTATTGAATCTCTACACCGTCTGAAAACTGCATGTCTTCCATCAACTTCAGTGATCATTCTGTCACCCCGAATCCATCCAGAACAAAATGAACTTCCAAGGCAACGAAAATTTCGTCTCGTCAACACTCCACCAAAGCGAAATTCGGTCGATCTACACGGGAATTAATTCCCCTTCATCCACGTCTCCGCTTGAATAAGTGCGCGACATCCAACGTATCCGCGGCTCGTTAATTCGGCGCATCGGTAGCACCTACGTGGCGACCGGCTAATCACCCGCAGAGCCGCGTCAACGTGCTATAAATAAAACGCCCGTGGTGCGATGCGCGGATTTTCTCGCGCCCTCGTACCAGGTGCACGTGGCTCACATTTTTCCGAGTCGTTTCACATTTTACGTTTAATGCTTTTTTTATCGTCTCGATTTTTTTTGCGAATTTTCTTCGGCCGAATAGCGGTTAATAATCACGATTAAAATCTTTTTGAAAATCAACTGATTTTTTTAAAGTCAAGGCTAATTCCATTAACGATTTTAATGCATTCTTCGATAAATTACTAATTGCGTACCTAAATCAAAATCACTGTAAAAAATATTTCCATTAAATTTAAAAGCAAAACTTAAGCGTGTAAATTAAAGATATTTATTTAAAAAATAAGTATAATGTATAAATAATTTATTTGATAAAAGAGTTTTTCATTTAATTTACTACCACACTAAGCAAAAGAATACGTTCCTAAACGATTTATTTAATTTTTTGAAAAAATTATTGAATTATAGGCGTAAAAATAAAAAAGATTTTGCAGAGAAGATATGGCAAGTTTAATTTATCACGCGTTAACTCGTTTCCACTTAATTACTAAAACTTTGGCTATTAAAGCTGCAGTGCAGTTGAAGTTAAATGATCGATGAAAATTCTGCTTTATCTACTGGAATTTAACGTTATTTTTATCGCCTGAACACTGTCACGTCTCTTCGACAAATTGCACTCGTCGCTATACTCCGCAATACGTGCTCACCCGGACTGTTCGCGAATTTCTTCCCGCAAATATTAGAAAATGAATATTCAAATTTAAAACTTCCCTCATCCTTGATAACTTTTCAATTTGCTCCTTTAAGGTCACTTATATATTTTAAATCCTCAAGGCCGTAAGGATAAATCGCTCGGCCAAGTGCTCCTTCAATTTTCCGTCTTCAAGAAAAATAAAAATAAAATAATAAAAAGCTAGCAAAGCTCTAGGAGCTTTTCTATATTACAGATAAACTCATAAATTTCCACGTTCCCCAAAAAACGCATCGCTAGTAATTTTCACACTGAAGAGCGAATGCTCGAATCGAACCATTATACCCGATAAAGCTTGCCGCAAGCTCCCTAAATTTTATAAAAAAAAAAATGAAAAAAAAAATGCTAAAATAAAAAAACTAGAGCTTTTCTATATTACAGACCAGCTGATAAATTTCCACGTTCCCCAAAAAACGCATCGCTCGTCCCAAGTAATTTACACTCTGGAGAGCTCTCCAGCATCGAACCGTCATCCGGAGCAGCTGCAAACTTGCTGCAAGCTCCCCCGCAAAAAAGTCCCGAGCTCGGGGAAAATCTGGGGCTGGAGGAGGACAGCCTTCGGAAAGAAGGAAACGACTCGGCGGGTGCATCTTCCGCCTGATGCATGAGACCCTGAGAATCCGCACGCGGCTATAAAGATTATGCCCCCCTCTCTCTCCCCCCCCCCTCCTTCCACGATTCGAACGCGACGCGCGGCTGCTATTATTATTCGGCTAGTGTAAATATATTAATCTTCCGCCGACTCGATCCTCCTCCCTCTTCTTCTTTGTGCTAGAGCCCGAACTTTTTGCTCCCGGGCGTTTTGCAATTGCGAGCAGCGCCTTAATGCCCCTCGGTAGATATATAGAGCGAAAATGCAAAATGCGAAGATTTATTTTCGAGAGCGGACCGCCCAGAAAATATCGAAGGTGAGAGTTGCTGTACGAGTGTGTCTGCTGGTGTGTAGTGGGTATGTCTGTGTTTGTGAGAGTGGCTCGTTTGGCTGAGAGTCGGTGGGAAATTGTCGATTTTAGCGGCACTTGTCGCGAGCTTATAATGAAGACGCGCGTGAGCGGACTTGAAGGTGTGTGTCTGAGAGACGGATTTTAAGAGGATTACAGGGTTGTACTAAGTTTCTAAAAATAACGTCGAATTTTTGTTTAGATGCTTTACTGATACTGCGATAAAATGTTTCAATCTTGCGTATTAAAATTATTGCTTGCAAAGAAGAAAAGCTAATGATTTTGTTACTATTTTTAATGGACTGATCCATGAGTAAAATAGAAGGTCGACTGTGCTTTAAGAGTTTAAATTGCTTTCTAATTCCACCCAAATCCTATGTAAGCGCATAAACCGCCGAGCCGGACTTGTCCGCCCGCCGTCGCGGAATTTCCGATGCACGATGCGCGACCGAGGCGTCGAGCGTCGCGCATTCAGTTCGCGAAAAGTGTCGGGCCGATTTCTCCGGGAATCGAGGCGCGCCGCCTCCGCTCCGCGGGGCCCCACCGCCGGCCTTCGGGAATTCAGTGTCAGGCCGCCGCGATGCAAACGACGGACGTGCGCCGGCATTTTCACGCCGGGAAAGCCGAGCACCGGAGGCGCGACGGGGGACACCGGCACGCGGTGTATTTTCGTGACGCAGTTGCGTAATGAGATTTGCGCAAGATCGATGGATATAAAACACCATGCCGCGCGGCTTAACGGTCCTCGTTGATGTTGATAAATTTTTCCGGATTCCTTCTGGAATTTTCCTTTTCATTTTGGACGTAGATTTATTCTTTTCGTAAAATATTTGTGAACGCTAAAATTAATCTTTACTTCTCAATTGAAGGATAAATTAGTTATAATATATTTCTGTCTGACATGGGCTGGCATTAATCTACTTAGATGTTAATAAAAATCCTGATTTTTTTTTAATCTAGATTTTATTATAAAATGAGAACTTTACTTTAGAACGTAGATAAATTAAAAATGTAAGGGCAGAAATGAAACTTTCTTGATAAATAAAGAAACTGGGAGCTTGCAATGTTTTTAAATAAAGTAAATACAAAAAAATTAATTTTGTCTGGCATTAACCGGTATTAATCTACTTAAATCTGGATATAACACATATTTTTTTCTATCAATAAAGGCGGTATTAGCCAAAAACACAATTTCATATAAAAATGAACTACATGAACCGACATTAATCTTCTTAGACCTCGATACAACTATTATTTTGTCTTTCTACGAAGGCGCTATCCAAAAATGTAATTTCTACTATGAAATCAGAAAGTACTTGGAGCTTGCAACGTTTTTGACTAAAATAAATAAAAGAAATTAATTCTGTCTGACATAAACTAGCATTAATCTACTTAGATTTCGATATAATCCTATTTTTTTTCCATCAACAAGGCTTTTATTGTACAAAAATACAGTTTCTACTATAAAATAAGAAGCTTATTAAATAATATCTCAGTACTGGACAGTGCAACTACAATAGACTGAAAATAGCTGACTAAAAAAGTGCAAGAAAATCGTGTATCATGTCAGTTTTCGATGCGAGATAACGATGAATCGACTTGAAAACATGGGCGGTAGTTGCGTGTCGAGCAGGTGCTCCGGCACTCGGAAAATTCACCCCGATGCCCGTAGTCTGAGTAAGAGGCTAAATATTGCCAAGGTGGTTGCGTAAGATGCACGCGACCGTGGGGAGAAGACAGGTGCCTCGTCGAGGCTGCACCGTCGATCCTTCCTGTGCAAGCGAACACTGCACATCTCCAGTTTTTCGGTAATAAAAATTTTATTAACTTCTAAAAAATGAAAATTGTTCATAATTAACAAAAAATCTAATCAAAAAATTAATTGTATTCGATTACATATAAAAAAAGACAGTTATCTGACGAAAAATGATCGCCCGGAAACCGTGCAAAGGGGTTGAAACGGCCGATTTTAAGTGGAAACGGCGGGAGATAATACGGCTTGGGGCCCGCTCAGTGAGTCCTCGGCTTCGACCTGGCGCGGCGCCCTAGTGGATTGCACAGTCTTTCAGGCAGAAATAATTGCCATC
Organism: Sycophila texana; assembly: GCA_035582955.1. NCBI lineage: Eukaryota > Metazoa > Arthropoda > Insecta > Hymenoptera > Eurytomidae > Sycophila > Sycophila texana. The sequence goes on along the minus strand of JAWWEN010000038.1, from coordinate 10,557,456 downwards.
AGAAGCTGCGTGGAGAGCATGCTGGAGGAGGAATGGCTCAACCGTAAGGTAATCATATACTCTGACAGCAGAGCGGCCATGATGAGTCTCGACAAGGCGGAGGTAACATCAGTAGAGGTGAGGAACTGCCGGACCTCTATAGACAGATTGGCGGAGAGATGTCAGGTGGTACTCAAGTGGATACCAGGTCACTCTGGCACCAGGGGCAACGAAAAGGCAGACAGACTGGCAAAAAGAGGTGCAGCAGGAATCAGAGCGACAAAGATAGCGGTCGTGACTCCAGACTGCTACACCAAAGAAAAGATTAACTTGTGGCTCAAGCAGGAACACCTTAGAAGGTGGAGAACATGCGAGGGTTGCAAATATGCAAAGTCATTGGTGGGCAGTGAACCACCGAGCTGGGCAAGAGGCTTAATTGCGCGGTCGAGGATCGAAATAAAATTGGTAGTGAGTTGGATCACCGGTCACTGCGACCTTTCTTATTTTAGACCTAGAATAGGGAAGGCTGTAGGTAGCAGATGCAGGATTTGTGAGGAGGAGGAGGAGGAGGAGGAGACCCCGGCGCACGTAATGTGTAATTGCCCCAGTCTTGTGGACAAGAGGTGTAGGGAGTGCGGGGAATTCATACTCGATACTCCAGACATTAAGTCTTTCAGCCTGATCAAACTTATCGGCTTAATTAAAAGCATAGCAGGCGCGTTGCAGTAGGTTCGACGTTAGGGTGAACGTGGCACTGCGGGGAGGAGGCGATCTATGTTGATCATAGACACGCCATACCTCGTCAGGAGTCTCGGAGGGGTTTTTTTCTTAATGGCATAGGTATAGCTTAGACGATCGCATGGAACCGACGGGGCTACCCCCTTGGGAAGAGGAGATGCAATAGGGGATCCCGGAAGGGACACCGCGTATCCTCAGACTCAGACTGGGGGGCGACCTGACGGAACCGGCGATGGAAAGGGTCGATATTGGAATGATGACAACCGGAGGCAAAGCGCAATGGGCCTTTTTGTAGACCTACGCGCGAGCTGACACGTCCCCGTGCAGGGGCACTCAGTGCGTCTCCAAATTTTTACAAATTTTTACAACAGCTTTTCACATAAAACATGTTAATTCAAAAGGATTAAAACAAAAAAATCTATAATCGACGAAGACAAGGGATGAAGATCTTTACCATCACTACAGAATCGCCAAAATGAAGGGTAATAAAAAGAGAAAGAGCAAGAAAAAGAGACACACAGAGAGGGAGAGCAAGAGAAACACCATCAGCGTCGATAAAACTTTCTGCCCGCTGAAAACAAACATCGAGCCTTCGGTGGCGTGAAAGCACTCGTCGGCACCTCGACGGCGCCGCTCTACGCTCGGTGTATTTTCACGAGCTCGCTCCTCGCCGCGGCGACATTTCTTCGGCGCGCGTCGTGAACCTTTTAACCCATAAGATCCTAAATTAAGCCGCGCCTTGATACCAGAATTTTCCCAACGCGCGCGCTCGCGTTTAAAATTACACACGCGGCGAGGACGCGCGTCCGCCTCTCCCCTCCCCCCCCCCCACCTTCTCGCTCCGCCTCTCGCCTCTTTTTTTCCCTTCTTTCGGCCCCGCTTCAAGACTCATTTCACCTGCTATTATGGGCACGCCGCACCGGCAATTAATTATAAAACTTAGAGCGCAATCTGGATCAAGAGGAGGCTAATTCGGATCGCTGTCTAGCGTTAAACACGCTGTACTCTCTAAATCCCATTCAGTGGAAATTAAGCCACTGTTATTCACTGAATATTCACTGCTTTCGTTGGTGAGGATCGGGTCACTGTCTGGTAGTGAATATTTATTTATTCACCGAAGGGATTGGTAAATAATCTACTGAGATTTGAAAAAATTATTTATATAACTCAGTGTGAGAAATTCGCGTTTATACGCGTGTTTTGCGTGTGAGAACCAAGCGATTATAGCGC
>JAWWEN010000038.1:10531224-10555409 GCA_035582955.1 Sycophila texana | reverse complement strand
TACGCTCGCTCGGGCGCTAACGTCGCCAATGCGGTAATCGCCCGTTTATCGCACTTGTATCGTAATATACTATTATTGCACACCATCAGCAAAATTTTATTTACTACTCAAAACAATTATTGCACCTTAGAAATCATTTTGAAAAACTATCTTCAAATATTTACAAATACAATAAATTTGCAATTGTAATTTTAGTGTTTAAGTTTAGTTTCATAATTTCTTACACTCTATTATGTGATTTCGTAAGGACTCTAGTCCATTTATAGCAATAAAATCAAAACAAAATAAATAAAAGTAGTAAAAGTAGTAGTACGCATTTTAAATTGCAAATAAGAAACAAGTACTCTGCTCTCGTTCTATCATGACTAAAATATTCTCTTGTGTCCTCCATTATCCTAATTATTCGAGCATTAATCAATTCCAAAACCATAGAATCGGAAGAACCTTATGAAATTTAAAGCGGATTCGCCGAAAAATTAGAATCCTCCGCGAAGTCCATTGCTCTTAAAAATCCGCAAATCATTAAAAGGCCCTCATTACCCATTCTCGGCATCGGCATCTCATCTTTCATCGTCAGGCGCTCCTTCCGCATGGAGAGCCTATAGCGAGGGCTGATTCAGCGCGATTCCGTCGTGTCATCGTGCAGCTCCCATCGCCGGGGCGCGCCCATCAACATCATGAAAATTCCGGGCTGGCTCTCTCAAAATACACAGCCCGATGGCCCGTGAAGTCGCGCCAAGGCCGCGGAGTCAATGGAAGAGCCGACTACGCTATTGGGTAACTTACGAGGCGCCAATTCAGTTCTCAAGAAGCCGCCCTAATTTCTTTTTTTTTAACTTTCCTATTTTTAAGAGAATTACAGTGCAAGACCCATTCACGGTACGCTTCAGAAATTCATCTAATTTTTAATTTTTAATTTTTTTTTATAATGGTAAACCTTGATGATTTATGGAAGAATTATCTTTAATTTTAATTTAATTTTTAATGGAAGAAACTAACCATGCTATAAGGTAATCTTTGAAAAAATGATCCAGTCAACAATTAAGCAAAAACAATTTAAAGTATTTCAATTATTGTACACTGCATTTATTCAGAATTTTTATCTTCTCATCACAGAGAAAACAAAATAAATAGGTCAATACAAAATAAATACTATAAGTCATAAATAAATAAATCGCATCATGAGAATCAAGTCTTCGTAACAAAAACGCCTCTCTCTAGCCACTCTAGCGGAAGCTTACGAAAAGTCCACTAAAAAGTAAAAGACCAGAGCACAGGCGGAAAGAGACTAAAACAAAGGCACAGTTAACCCAATTAAAAGCGTGACTCGAGCTTGGAAGAGCAAAAAAAAAAGAAAAAAATATAAGAAGCAGCGCGCGACAGTGTAAAGTTCCGCGGGCGGCACTAGTCAAGCGGAGCACGTGGCGGCCGCTGGAGCCCACCTTAACCTACCCCATCGGCTCTCTTGGCAGCGACACCATTTTTTCCGCGCCAATTTTTGCGCCCGCGGCCTCGCGCTCTTGTAAACATTAGAAAGTCGCCTGCCAAACGACGGACCGAGCCAGCGGACTTCACGCCGACGCCAGATTTTCCGCGAACTTTGAACCCACAGCTTTCTTTCTTTTTTCGAACACGTGACTCTTTAGGGAGATAAAAGAATTTTTGTTTACAAACTATAAAACAGCTTTAGATAGGGTGATACGAGGGGGGGATAGACTTAAATTTCTCAAAGATTTACGTTCTTTTACTATTTTTTGAAACTTTTTCTGAGCCAATTTGTTGCGTGTAACACGATATAGTAGCTATTTAAATCTCTTCATTAGTCCAGAAAAATTGCAATAGTCAACGAATTCGATTCTTCACGTTAATATGGTAAAAAAGAGGAGGATACAAACCAGATCTTATATTATAAAAGAAACAACAGAGAAAGTTTACTGAGAAAATTTATTATTTTATCCAAATTATTTAACGCTAAATATCGGTTAAAAATCGGTGTATATTGACAGTACGCGTCAGTAGAAACAGACGAGTACGGAAAGGCACCAAATGTAACATTTTCTTTTCAATATATTTTAAGTACACTTTTTATTCCAAATTTTTTCTCCCACCACACTATATTTGACCTTCAATACAATACTCCTGAATCACCTTCAATAATCCACAAAAATATATAAAAATTTAGAACAACCATTAATCTACAACAGCAGCAGTAGTAACCTACTTCCCCCCTCCCAAAAAAAAATGTTGAAGAACAAGCCGATTTTGTCATCCCGCCGATCGTCTCGGCATCGTGGCACGACGGATCCGGCGAATGTCCAAAGCAAAACAAACGGGCGATGGGTCTGGAATTCGAGCGGTCGCGTCAGCCAGCTCGTCGCGTGGGTGCGCTCGGTACTGCCAAAGGCCGCCGGCGGCGACGGAGGGGGAGTGCGCCAGCATGTCATGGGGACCCCGCGGGTGGAAATTGGCAAGGCGCGTCGTTGAATCGAAGCCGAGAGAGTGCGCGGCTCAATGGGCGCCGGGCCTGAATGGGTCGAGGTGGCTGCCAGGAGGCCGCGCACGTGGAGGTCCTTGCCGGTCGCCGGACGCCGGGTCGACTTTGGCCCGCTAGAGAAGCTCTTGGCGAGCCTCTCGCGGGGAGACCGATCTCTAGTCGTTCCTTCGCCTCGAGCTGGCCGACGAACCCAGATGACGCGCGGGAGTACTGACCGTTTGGACGGCGACACAGTGCGGATTTTCGAGAAAGGAGCGATACTTCACTCTCGGAGAAATTTTAGATTCGAGAGGTGAACTTTTGAGGTCTGTGAAGTACTTGAGGATTTTCTCTCGCAGTGCAACTATTTTCGATGGAAATGAAATATTTAATGGTTTTTCCTAATTTCTATTTAATTGTTCATTGTTATTTAGAGGGCATATTTCCCTTATGATAAAGAAAAAAATTTAGCTCGTATCTACAGAATCACCAAGATCTCTGATGTGTCGAACAATCTCACAAGGTCACGAAGTAAAATCTTTAGGAACCTAAGATCAAACTGGTCCATTTAGAATATTAAAACAACGCGAAGTGAAGTTTCAAGGTCATTGAAAGGTTAAATTTTTCAATTTCGGATTTATAGAACTACATGAAGTCAAGGTTCAAGATCATTTAAAGGTCAAATTGATCGATTACGGCTATTAGGACTGTTGTTGTAATCACCTTGGTGTATGGTCACTTGAAGGTCAAATTTTTTAACTTCAGATATACTTTAAACCTTTTGAGATTCTGTTGAAAAATATGTGAGGTACGTGAGGTATTTTAACGTTTGATTTACCTTCATCAATTAGATATGGTTATATAGAAATATTTAGAAATTTTAAAGGAAGCTTTAAAAGGTACGAACCGTGGCTGGTTATAAAGTTGGCGAGGTAGAGATCGAGTTCCCGGACGGAGACATTGATGTGGTAAGGGTTGACACAGAGTCCTGGTTGAGCACATTCCGCAGTCTTTTCCAGTCTCTCCCCATCCGTGGACTCCAGCGGAATCGCCTTGAAGAGGATCACCATTACCAGATCCAATCTCCATACCTGTTACAAAGCGATAAATAAACATTAGAAAAATAGACAATTAGAATTGCTTACGATTTCCATTGAAAAGAATAAAATAAACTAATAAGAAGATTAATAATTTAACAAACCTTGTCGGCTTGTCGTAGACAGTCGATACGACGCATTTTACCCTTCTGGTCAGGATTGCTGAGGACGCACATGGCCGGCCTCTTCCCCGTGATACTTAGGACGAAGTCTTCCCGGTACTCTTGCGTAATGTCCTTGCGTAATTTTCCCAGCAGTCGCGATGCCCATTTCTGTTTCACCTCCAGCTTCTCGTTCTGCAATAGAAAAATTTCGTACAAACTTTTAATACCAGTTGTCACTTGCTTCTTCTCGCCCCATTTCACTCCGCGAGTTTAATTCGATTGGGTAATTAGACGGCTATTGTACCGCCCGAAAGTTTGAATTTTCCAGTGAGTCAAAAGTTGGTTCAGTTAAATTAACGAAATTCTTAATGTTCCTTTTGGTTAAAATAAAACTTTCTTCATTTTCTACTTCCATAACTTACGAAACATTGAAGTAGTACTAATGATTACTAATCTCGCAATAAATGAATGCTTCAAGACTAGAATAGAATTATCTTCGACCATAAACGAAATGTCACATTACAATCATCAAAGATCCTGAAACATGACCATCCAAACTTCATACTTATAGTGATCATCCTCTTCTCTATGAAAAAAAAATCAGTTGTACAATAAACTATGATTCTCACTGGAAAAGAACGAGATCGGACACTAAAATCGTGAAAAAGTAGTGGGCGTAAAAAAACAATCGGTGCACGTCGCGGACGAGCGGCAGGCGGATTCATCGTACGTATCGGCCGCTCCGATTTTCCCGCGGCCGTCCGGATTCCGCGTGAGCTCAGCTACTTGGGATTCCACGAGCGCGAGATATCGGAAAAGCTCGCGCGAGAAGAAACGGCGAGGGAAACATATGCGACGCACGCGATCGCCACCTCGGCGGAATGGCAAGTAAAGAGGGACGACGCCTCGCCCGGCGTGGAATGCGAGGGACGACGGCTCGAGCGAAAACGGGAGGCGGACGATTGGAAGTGGAAGGATTTCGATTTGGCAATTGATTCGTTTTCTGCTTTTCTTTTTATTTTAAAGAATTTTTGCTGCGGCTGAGGAAATATTATGATCGTAAAGTTTTTTAGTATCTTGCAAACATCTATGCTAATAACTCTTGAAAATATCAATCAAATAAACTGTTAACACAAAACAATGAATTAGAATTTTGTTTAATAGCCAGAACTACTTAAAAAAGTATGAAAAAAAAATTGCAGCACGTCATCAAATGAAGTATGCTATTGTGCAGAAGTTTGAATTCGAGGAATTATAATTAACTTGCACGAAGGCACAGTCTAATAGTCGATGAATAGAATGTTAGACCCGAAGCGCTGTAATCGTCCGAAGCGATCTTCTTCACGAAGTTCCGCCGAATGCATAGTTGATTTGATCTTAAACACCTCTTGAATACTTTCCGCTCGTCCACAATGACCCACTATTATGACCTCCCCATCGAACCCTCGAATTCCCAGCGAGCCAAGTCATTCATCCTGGTAAATAATGCAGAAAAAAAAACTTTCATCCGCAACGATAAAAGAAGGTAAAAACTATGCAATCATCCAGAAAAAAAGGTGGAATTTTGCAACGTTAATGAATGCAACGCATAAAACAAACTTGGTGAAAATCATGAGCGTAGAAAGTCTCAACTTGGCGAATTGCAAATAGGCGTCCCGGCGCGTACGTTCTCCCCATTATGCAGCGACGTCGGGCGAGCCTTAAAATTGCGGACGGTAAACCGGCGCGAGCATAGGCAGTAACAATAACGCGAAAACACGAAAGTTCAGGCGTTATGCGCCGACGCCCACCTTCTTCCTTTTCCCCCGGAACAACGGCAATTCGCCACTGCGCGCATAATACGTGTCTACTTGTACGTCTATGCAGTTAGCGAAGGGAGTACGTTGGAAAAGTCTGATGCGATGGCCTGGATTTGTCGTTAAAAGGTTTACCGGTTTATATGTGGAGACTTCAGTTGTGGTTTGAGATTAGGAAGGTCATTTCAATACTACCAACCTTGGCAAATGGTCAGTGTACAGTTTAGTTTTTATTATATTTTAACAAGTGGAGAGTAATTCGAACCTTCGTAGGTGGTAGACTTTTGAGGATGATGATGAATCTAATCTTCAGTGTTGAAGGACTTGGTAAACGAGTTTTCAGAATGATGTCTCAAATGATCAGCGATAAACTAATTTATGAACGAATTTTAAGGATGATGATGATAACTCAACTGTTTAGTGATGAACCAATTTACAAATGAGTTTTAAAGATGATGATGATAACAACTAAATGACCAGTGGTGAACCAATTTACGACGATGATGATGATGATGATGATGAATCTAATCATCAGAAATTCACCAATTTCCCAACGAGTTTTAAGGATCATGACGTGGTGTAGACTCGGACGTTCAGCTGTTTTAGAGAAATCTGCTTCTGAACATTCTGTTCAAGAGTTTTAAGGATGACATGACTCAAATGATCAATGATGAACCAATTTACGAACGTGTTTGAGTCATCATCATCCTTATAAAAGAATGTATTTTCCAATGAAAGTGTCTTCCATTAATTGGCACAGATATCGTTAAATGTCGATCATATATATGTCGAAATAAATAAATAAATAAATAAAAATGTAAAGGTGTTACTTTATGATAGTCATCTGCTCTACTAAAAGTTTTTCGTATGCTTTTAAATCGACATGAAAACAAGGCCAGCGGTGAACCGTCGTAAATCGAGCATCTCCTACGCGGGCGAGCATAGCGGGGGAGTCGCCTTGGCGTGTCAAGGGGCTGCGCGTTACGGCCGTTGGGCCGAGATTGAGTCGTTACGAGCGCGTTTACGGTGGGGCGCGCTCCTGGCCACGCCAAGTGTGAAGAGATTCGCGCGCTACGTATGTAATGGCACGCGAGGCGTTTGCATATCGGTCCAATTGATTTATCGGCCGGCTCCGGAAGAGCCATTCAATCGACGCTGTGATTAGCGTCCAAATATCGCTGATGAATCGAATTGTTTGCCGATGATTGTTTGAGATTTTGATGAAAGAAGTAAAGTGATTTTTAGATTTTTTTAATGTATTATGAACTTTTTCTTCTTTAAAGAAATCAAATGCTTTAGGCGTCTAATAGATAAAATCCTCAATGAGAGAATTGGTCTCGAAAATCACTATGTCAACATCGTTTAAAAAAAAAAAAAAAATTGTCAATGGTGTATCTGTTTGTAAGATACGAGATTAAAGATGTGCAGACCCTCAACACTCTAACACTAAGACGTTAGAAATGTGCATTATATTTTCCCCAGGTGGATTCCGAGGTACTCTTCCGATAAACAATTTTACGCATTACCTGAATGAAAAAGTATCTGGAGAAAGACAGAAGTGATTTGCTCTTATAATAGTCTCTTAATTTATTATAACTGCTTCCAAGAAAATCACATAGTTATTAGAAGAATTTATTGTACTACTTCTAATCAGCTGTCACCAAAATCACAATGAATAATGCCATATGGATTAGTACCCTATTATATCGATGGGTAAGGGTAATTATATAAGAGCCTATATTCATCTGCAACATTTAAATTTATAATGACGCATGATCGCGCGGTCGACGTTTTCTTCTTCCCGCCGATGCGGATTACGCTTTTCAGATCACGCCCGCGACCTCTGCATTTACGACGCGGAAGCTTGCGATGGCACGAACGTGACGCGAATGCATCTCCTCTTTCTTATAGCACGAACGACAGAGAGTGAGAGAAAATGAGAGAGAGAGAGAGAGAGAGAGTAAAGAGGTAAGGAAGTGAGAGAGAGTGGAGAGAGAAGGATGGAGAGGTGGAAACGTCGCGTGTAAAGAAGCGGCAATTACTTATTACATACAAAGAGCGCCGTAATTACTTTTCGACTTGCTCTTGGAAAGTTCGCCCCGACTGGGGAGAAACTACAATCGACTAATTAACTTTTCAGAGTAAACGAGTGACTTCACCGATCTCTCTCCTATTTTTCCTATTCTTTTTTTTTTCCTTCTCGAGGATTTCGTTCAGCTTAATCGGCCTCGACAGTGGGCTCTGGAGTTTTATAATCAGTTGAAGGTTTCGATTACGTGGAGTAAGAAGTTTCCAATGATTTTATTGTTTTTACGTAATATTTTAATTTTATTTATCAATGTTTATCCACTCCAGTCATGCCAAACAAGTTCCTTTTTTACACTTTGCTTTCAATTCTTTGATATATCTTTCTTTCCTACGATGTATTGTAATACTGTTTCAATGAACCAGGTTTGAATATTTAAGCGATAAATAACTTTAAAAAAAAATTATTTAAATGAAATCTTATTTAATGCACAGGAAAGTCCTTCTCAACCTGTTAAAAAAAGAAACATAAAAATGTTTCTATTTGCCGCGATTGAAAAACAAAGTTGCAACGTTAATTCCGGTACGATAACTCAAGCGAACGCGGAAGGGAGCGAAGGAATCTCGTCTCGTCGATGTCGCGCTCCAGACCCATAAAAATTAAATTCCCATGAATCGAGAGGAAGACAAGAGGAGCGTCGTCTTATTGCATCCCGAATAAATATATCATCATCCGCATTACGGAGGAAAATAAGTCGCAGATCAAACGGCCGAGATAAGACCGTCTCTCCCTTGCCTCCTACCTTAAAGCGCGCGATATTTTTTCCCCGAGTCGCCGAGTAATCAGGCAAAAACATCGCGGGCGCTTTTCTGCCGGGGCCGAGCCCAACCCTCAAGCGTTCGCGGTTTTATTGTCCTCCCCGCGCTAACCTCACCCCCCACCCCGACCCTCCCCGGCAACTCCGCGCCGACTATATTCGCGTTCGAGATTGGGCCACGGGCCGGATGAGGGATGAGGAAATTTATTCGCGTTCTGTTTGCGCAGTTTGCATCTTAATGTGTTTTCGACGCTGTCGCAGTCATTTTTTCCGCAGTGCTTCAATTTTTTTACCCGACCCTTTATTGCTGCGATAAAGGAGCGATACGATATTTGTAAATAATTTCGTTGTTCTGTTTCCAGTAGATTTAAGTTTGAGGCTTTTTTTTTTGGTGTTCTCTTAGCTCATTTCATTGGCTGAGGCTTAATTTATTTTCAGTCGGAGTTATTCGATTCTTCTATTATTTATTGAATACTGAATTACAATGTTTAGTCGAGATTTTTTCTTCTATTATTTATACGTATTAAAAAATAAAAATTTAAAATGAAAATTGTAGGCCAGTATGATCCTTTTTAGTCTATAACCTTGGATTATTTATCTTAAATAACAAAAAAAATTCTAATCAAAATGAACGTTTATCAGCTAGAAAGAAAATCCTTTTCCCCGAAGTGGCACGAAACAAGATAACCGAGCATTGCAATCGCTCGATCACTAAGGCAAATTTATCGCCAAAAAATGAACAATACCGGGGCCCAAAATAAATATCCGACAAGTGGAAGAAGGAGGAGGCGAGGCAGTAACTCTCGCGACTCTCGCAGATTCTAATTCGAAAAAGAGACCATTCCGCAGTCTCAAGGGCGTCGCGCGCCGAGGAAGCGAGAGAAATATGTACCTTAGCGTCGGCACTCGGCGGGGCGCACAGAGGAAGTGCAAAACAAAGCGAGCTACGACGACGTCTGCAGCTTCCGCCCCCTCCCCGGGCCCCTGTAACCCCTTCCGACGATGTTTTCCCGCGCACGGATTGACCCGCCACCGCTGGAAATCTGAATTTCTGATTTTATTTTCTTCTCTGTCTTCCTTTTCTTTTTATTTTTTTGGTTGACGCTTTCTAAAATTGATGCGCAGGGGTGGTGCTGGAATTTTACGGGCTGTTGCCCCTTAACGGCCGTAAGGGTATGTCGGGCAATTATAAGTTTCACTGTTATTGCTTGCTTGGGTGCTGGGCGAGAAGCTATGGGAATATTTTAAGCAGTTTAATGCGCAATTGAAAAAATACATAAGTATAATTTTTTTATTATTATTTAACAGAAACTTGGAATAATGTTTCTGCTATTTTCGGTACAATTTTCACTGCGATTGATTAATTTTTTTACTCTTCAATATCTTTGAGGCGAATTTTTATTTTTGGCACTAAGAAATCTTGTAGAAAATGGGACCGTCAAAAAAATTTAAAAAAAATTAGAACAACTAAAAATCTAGTATGTAAATTGCAATATCTATCATATGTTATAGTGTTTCGAATTATGTACGAGGTTAGCTTTTTTTAAATTTTTTTATTAGAATTTAAAATTTTCATGGTATGGGTTTTTTTTCTTCATCTTATTGTAAGGAATAACATTTTTAATTTTTACTAAAACTTTTTTTATTCTTATTAATATATTTAACACGCAGATCACTTCTTTCTAAGAACAACGTACAAAATATTAATGAGTACAAAAATTCTCTGCCTATATGAACACTTCTATCGCAGTTATTCAAAACTACTTTGTACCTTCACCGAAATGTCTTGCCATCTTCAACTGTGACTACTTAGCGTAAAAATCCCTTTCCGCGTCCGCAAAAATTCAAACTTAATAAGTACTACCCACTCATTTCCATGCAACGGTCGGAAAAGAAAAACGACACGCCACGAAAATCCTCAGTGAGGCCAGAGACGACGGAAATATCGCGCGACTCGAATCCGGACGGAGGGCTTATGGAAAATTCCTAATTAAAATCCTCCGGGTCTCCGTAACGAGTGGCGAGCCGTTCGTCCATCGCCCGGTGGACAGGCCGCGAGAGCGAAACGCGGACGCAACAGCTGCCGCGTCGATTTATTTTGGATTTCGTCCGCACTCTCTAGAGTTCCGTCTCTCTCTCTCTCTCTCTCTCTCTCTCTCTCTCTCTAGCTCTCTCTCTCTCTCTCTCACTCGCCTTCTCTCTTCCTCGTTCATGCTCCTGTTTTCAAAGTTGCTTAATGTGTACTTGCAGATTCGCATGACCGAACTTATAAATCTGCTAATAAAAAAGAGAAAGAAGTGGTTTTTGGTTAAGGGGGGACTGACCCTTATAAAGCTATGTTTTTATGAAATCACCTAAAACAGGAAAATTAGAGGTGTTGGTACAATTAAAAGTATATTAAATTCTCGATCAAATGAGCATAGGTAGAAGTCGTCAATTACAATGGATTCACCAATTTTTGTGGTTTTTGACTTAACATGCGCGAATCCACTGCCTCGCGTATACATTAATACTATTAAAAATTTTCCGGCTGCAAGAGTGACGCATTCAAATGTCTTGCAATTCTTTATCGTACTTCCTTATTTCCACGTCTCTAGCAGTTATATCTTCCACTTCTTTTCCCATCCGCCGCGGCGACGCACGTCACCTCGCGCAAAACGGAGACGTCTCCTCATCCCCACCTCTCTCTCGCTCTCGGTTTTTTCGTCCTTCTCGCGCGAGCTATTTTCAAGCGCGGGAAATAAAGCGCAGCACTGCATTTTTAGCCGCGCGGCGATATATATACTAGTTACACGCGGCGGTCAGCTCGCTTTTAGTCGTGGGAAAGTGATTCCTGGTGACCATTGCGCGATTTTCGTGAAAATTTATTTAGAAAATTTAATTTGCCGCGCGAGCAAAATGCTTCTTGCGAAAAAAGTTGTGAAATATATATTCCTTTCTTTTTCTTGTGGGAACGTCACGAGAACCGCTTTTCTGTACGAGAGATTTGAATCAGGCTGATCTTTCGTCACAAGAAACTAAAAAGTGTTTTTCTTCGTCAGGAAAAACTCTCCATTAACTTTTTTTCGTCGAATGCGGCGATATTCTGTTATCATCGCTCGTCGAAAATAGTACTCTAATTTTCTTGTGAGGTTTTATATAAGTTTAAATATTTTAAATTTTTATTCTAAAATTTTTATATCAGCGTTTTGCCTTATATCCTGGATGACATAAGTATTTTTTTTTCACTTCGTAAATAGTACACATAGAAAATTTTATTTAACAAATAATATTTGAATCGAAATTACTTCCTCGATAAAAGAAATATCAGTTCACGATAAAAAAATGCATCATTCATCATCTAATGAATCGATATTAAAGTATCGCGACTAATTATCGAATCCGTATCGACGATTCTCGAAAGCATCAGCCCAGCGAGGAGGAAAAAAAGCGCAAGCGGCGAGTCGCGCGCAGGTCCTAATTTCGGGGAGAGGCCGCGCATCCCTTATTGTCTCTCGGTGGAACTGCAGACACATTCGGCTCTGCATCAACCTGTTCGGACGTCGGAGGCCCTGTTTTATTGCTCCTCTCGGCGCGCGGAGGAGGAAAGCAAAATAAGAGAAAACGAGGGTCGTCGTCGCTCGCGAGCACTGTATATATAACGGATATAAAAGCGGCGACGAGTTTCCTAGCGACCAGTTAGCGGAGCTTTTTATGCTGTGGGAATTTTCAGGCTTTATTTACTTTCTTTTTTTTTTTAATTTATTTAACTGCTAAGGAAATAAGGATTTTTCAAAGATTTATGTACTCGGAGGAAATAATGTTAAAATTAATCTTTCAAAATTCCTTACTTCCTTGGAAGTTTAATGAATAAAAAATGAAAGTAAATAAAGCCTGAAAATATTATATTTTCATTTAAAATAGTTACACATTTTGATCTTAAGGTGACCTAATTTAATGACAGTTTAAATTTTTTGTTATTTTTATTGTTTTCTTTACTAATTTAATAATTTTGTAATAATTTTATTTAATTAATAGTATATTACATTTATAAATTAACAAATAAAAAAAGGCGCCAATGTCAGTGTTCAATAAAACTCGGTTCACGCATTAATTAAAACTTTTTGCGTCTTACCACACTCGGCTTGTTCTACTTAAATAAGTCCCCCCAAGCCGGACAGACACGTTTCCTCTAATTCTCGCTATTACCACTCCTAACCTTGACAGTATTATTATCCCATCTATCTTTAAAATCCATAAACTTTACAATTATAAACGATTGTATTTACTACAGTGCTTACCGCTCATAAAACTATAAAATTTATTTTTAGAGAATAAATAATATTTCTTCGCTATAGTGTGTCGAAAAAAAAACTTCAAGCGCTCGACATTTACGATCTCAAATTTTCTGCAGCACAATAGGAGTAAGGTCGTCTCAATTAACAAACAAAACGTCCAAAAGTAGAGGACCATAAAAGAAAGAGTATCGAATGTTGCATCGTCGTGGGATCGCACTCGACGCGAGTCTGGAAAATAAAGAAGTAGATCCGGCGAGCCGCGCAGACTGCGGAAGAATCGAAACGGGACCGAAGAACAAGGGGGAAGGGATGAACAAAAGGAGTGGGTCGAGACAAAAGGCACTGCGACGTAATTTCGTCGGCGGGCGCGGGCTTCAAACGATATTTCGCAAGGCGTCGTGTCTCGAAAGTTTTTCCAGCGGCGCGCTGGAAAAATCAGGAGAACCGGCGCCGGCCGCCCTAAGAGCCCCTCGATATTTAGATTCAATTAGGCTGGGAAGAGCGGGGGAGGAGGCGGGACGTCGTTACCCAGGAAATTGGTGCTACTGAGGTGCCGCCGACGTGACGGGGAATCTGGACTTGCTTCACGAAAAAATGTTACTTTAAAATTGAGTTTTTAGGCGGTGTCAATAAAGGAAACGATTGTCTTAAACAAAAAATTGTTTAAAAAGCTTTAGTGCTTCCAGATTCATGTTCTGCAGTGTTATTGATTTTTTTTTACTATAACTCTTAAGCAGTGGAAATAAGAGTAACGTTCGTCTTAAACAAAAAAAAATTGTTTAAAACGCTTTCAGATTCACCAGAGCTTGCAAACCGTTCCTTATTGATTACGATTTATCACGCAATTTTAGCGAGGAGCTTCACCGTAATTTTTACTAGAAAATCTGCGTAATTTTTACAAAACTTCTCTCGTAATAAATAATTCGGAAGCTTCGCCAAAGATCCAAGTTTCCGGTAAACATTATAATGATTTTCTCGTAAAAATTTCCAGAGCTTGCAAACCATCCCTCGATTATAATTTTTCACGTAATCTTTGCAGGAAACTTCACCATAAATTTTACAAGAAAATTCTCTCCCAATCAGTGTACTTTCAATAATAAAAAAAGTACTCTATCCATTTTCAGAATCTTATAAAATTTTTTTTAAAAAAAAAGAAAAAATCAAAACGAAATGAAACTTTCAGTTACCCCCGTCGAAGCGTCCGCTAAACGGTTCGCGCCCTCGCCGCGTCGGCTCATCGATTCGGTCGGCATAAACGCGTGCGCGCGCCGCCGCCTGGCAGATAAGCGGCCCAGGCGTGCACGTGGCCGTCTTGGCGTTCGCCGTATCAACAAAGTTAGCCGCCCCCCTGGCCGCGAATCGCACGGGTTTACGAATCTTTGGCAGCCACCGCTGCCGGGCGTATAATGGGCTGCGCGCACGCGAGAGATGCATTCCGAGGTGTTTCCGATGCACCCGCGACGGTCGCCTTTCTTTTTCCCCGGCCTTTGGAGGTCTCTTTTTAAACGATCTTTTCGGCGATTTTGCTTGTTCTTAGATTACCTGGATCTCAGACCTGATTTAGTGGAGTTGAAAAAATTAATAGGCCCGCTAAGAAGAATTAATAAGTCAATTAATAATTTATTATTATTTATTTTTAGAATTTTTATTGCTGACTGTAATACCGATTATGTAGTGTCTCAACTTTCTAATATCCAGAGGTAGCTTAATTTTTTTTTTTTACGTGTATTAATAATAGTGTTAGCACTCTTTTTCAACATCCAAATGTGATCAAGGAACCTTTATATGCAGATATAAAAAATATAAATCTACAAATATAATTGTAATTATCAGTAATCCAATTTCCACATTTATTTGCTCCTTTAATCTATTTCAAAATCAAAAGTACTACTTCTTTAACTAAAATCCCTAGATTTGACTACATTTTTCTTTTAATATTATTCACAAAAATTAAATAAGATTTAGTTTAAAATGAAAAGAGATCAAAATCTCTTGAAAAATTTTAAATTCTGGAATTCATTCGAATCGCTCTAACAATAAGACCATAAACTAATCGCATTAGGCATTCAAACCAATTTTTCTTCCGAACTTCAGAAAAACCGTCCGCGCATTTTCCCTTTCAGCGCCCATGGATGCACCAGACGGCCAGCGCGGCTGCTCCCACGTCCCGATTTAATTTTTTTTTTTGTCCGTCGGGACTCCGAATTTGAAAAAAACGCGATGCGCATACGGCCGAGCGCGGAAAAACCGAGCGAGAGGTGGAAGAGTCGGGCGTGTTTGTCTGTTGACTCTCTTGTTGGTCGATCCCGGGGCAAGGGCCCTATTTTTCGCCTCTGAATGGCGAAAATGTTATTGATGCAGGAGAGGATGCTCGCCTTTGTGCGCCGCTCGCCTCTCTTTCCTTCCTTCCGCGAGCCCCTCTCCTCCCGTCCCTCGCCCACTCTTTTCTCCTATCGCGATCCCACTCGCCCTCTCATTTTTCACCGGCCTCGCGTTCTTATAGCGAATGTTGACGTTGCGAGCCTTTATTCTAGAGACGACGAAAATATTTTCTCCTTGGATGTAAGATTTTTTTTTTTTTTTTTTATTTTAATTATTAAGTCGGGTTTAGTTTGAGTACGGAACCTTGTACTCATCGCCAATTTTGCATAAGTTGGTAGTTTTTATCACTAGGATGAACAGACATAAAATACGAAATCGTAGTATGAAATAATAAATTATTGATAAAAAAAAATAGTTTGTTTGATTCTTTATTGTCTTTATACTTTTTTAAGTGAGCAGTAAACCGTGTGGAAATAAGATGACGATATGTCCCACTCATCATTATATGAGGGGGACAAAATCCTATCAGAATCCGATAAGATTTCCCTATTCCATATCTGATTTCTACGTGGGAATAGTTTATTTCTAAATAAAAGTATTTCTTTGTAAGTAACCATAGAAAAAATAAATAATTTATCTCCTTGGTTTTTAATGTCTTACAAAAGATGTTTTAAAACTAATCAACCGTTACTTGTTCGATAAAGGTTAAATCGGATTCATCTTTTTCACATATCCAACCATCAAAAAAGAAGCCTATCAATTTTTTTCCACTCCTCGGTGAACTTCAGTTCATTAATTTACCGCCGCACTTACCGAGCCACCAGCCGCACGTTCAACTCTCTCTCTTTCTCTGAATTAAAAAAAAAAAGAAAGATCCACCAAACCGTAGACTAGACATTTTCTCTAAAACGCTTTCAGCGCTGAGCAAAATAAAAAACAAAAATCGGACGAGGAGGAAGCACGTCCGAAAGGAGCGAGAGAGAGAACGAGACTCGGAAAAAGGGACAGACCGTCGTTACATGCACGGGCCACGATCTATATAGCCGCGGGACGTCTATGGAGGGCCGCCGGTACATGCCGACATGCTCCCTCCTACCACCTCCGCACACATAAATTCCACTCTCGTTCACGTGTGTTCGGCGGCGCGCGCCTATCGATTCGGTTTTTCAGAGCTGCAGGCCTCGTTTCGGCGCTTCGACCCCCCCCCCCTACCCCCTCCTTTGTACGGCGTCTCGCTCGCCGCATCCTCTGCCCGTCGAAATTATGCGCGAGCGCCGAGTCTTTGATGCCGCGATGTTTGGTCGCGGTGATAGGGGTGGTGGTCGTGGCGGCTTATCTTTTTTCCGAGGTGGAGGTACCCACCGGCTTCTGCGGTCGGTTCACGCCCGGACGCAGGGTGAGCCTATTTTTTTACTGCAATTCAATTTCGATATTATCTCGGATATTTCCCTTTTTAGAGATAACAGAGTTTTTTTTTTCTTTACGAATATAATCTAATTAATCGCGGTACTTATAATGGATTGGTATCGGTTGTCTGACCACTGCGGTTACTTATCTACTGAAAGTTTATTTATTCACAGGAATAGCGTTTACAAATCAAGATTAAAAGAATATATGTTTTTAGTAACAAATGAAGTATTAGGAACATTGGTAGACCTAGAATATCGGTTGTCTGACCATTGCGGACCTTGATCTACTGAAAGTTTATTTATTAACGGGAATAGCGTCTGCAACCCTAGATGAAAATAATATATTTTTTTTAGTAAAAAATGAAGTGTTATGAACATTCGTAGACATAAAAAAATCGGCCGTCTGACCAATGCAGATTCTGATCTACTGAAAGTTAACTTATTTGCGTCAGTAATATTTATAACTCTATACAAACCGTTATCAATTATAAAAATATTTATTACGCAATAAAATAAAGGCTATTTAAAAGACTATATATTTTTTAGTATGAAATTAAGTATTTGGTACATTGACAGGTATGAGAAGGTCGAATGTCTGACCACTGATGGTCCTAATCTACTGAAAATTTAATTGTGCCCATGAGTAGCTTTCATAACTCTAGAAATAGTTAAAAGTTATAAACAAATTTTATTAACACTATTATAAAAGAATCTATATCTTGCCTACATCAGGTACATTGGCAGGCATGAAAAGAAATACGAAAGTTCCGTAATAGACTCCAAGCTGATAATCATCCCTCTTAAAGTGTCCACATAATAAAGGACACAATAGCGGTGCAAAAAATGAGAAGACGTGACATAATTCACAAGCCCTAATAGCTTGGCCAAAGGAAATCTCGGGTGCTGTCGAAAAAAATGCATAACCCCCGTTTCTCCCCTCCGTTAATTCACTTTAAATACACCCCCTTGAATTGACCGCGTCATAGAACCCCCTTAGCGGTACAAGCCCGCGAATTTCCTCCCCATTATAACCGGCCGCATAATTCACGAGGTCATTTCGAGCCGCGCCGAAGTTCCCATTCATCGTCTCCCTCTATCACCCCCCACCCCACCCTCTCTGTTCCCTCGTCTCAAAGAGGACCAAAAAAAAGGCGATATCCGAGAGCATAAGAAAAAGTAACGCGCATAGAACGGCCGTCGGAAGGTACGCATTAATACGCGCCGGGGGCGGCGTCAATCCCAAATTTACGGCGGGGGGTCGTCTCGGTGCTCCTCTCCCCGCTCTGGAAATATATTTATTAATTTGGCAGCGGGCCCGAGTGTGTATAGCCGGTCCGCGCGTTATGCACACAGTACGTTATGACGCGAACAAAGCGCGACTCGAACGGATTTCTTTATAGGCAATTCTCCGCTGCACAGTCGCGGCTCGCGCTGTAAATATTGCCCGGCCCCCGCTAGAAGTAGGGGCTCCTTCGCCCGCCCCAGAGAAAGAGAAAGAGAGAAGAGGGGCTAGTGTACGGGGGTGTGGGTGTATAAGCGAGTAGATGGGCTAAGGGCCGCGAACGACTTCGGCCGAGTACTCGTTGCCGAGCGAATGTCCTCGACGTAGTCGTTGTCGCTGTCGTCTGCGCCGTTTCCTAGCCCCCGCGACCGACCCCCGGCTTTCTTCCGCGATATCTCACACGCGCGTGTTCGTTGACTGTATACTTATCTGCATTAGGTTTATACATTCTATTTTCTATTTTAATTTTAAGTATATATTGACTCGTGGTAATTTTGTCCCATCTTTGATAAAACTTGCGTATCTGACGAGGTTTAGGGGATGGAATAAATTTGGAAAGTCCTGAAGAAGGCACTTCCTCTCGATAATACATAATTATCGAGAACAAATTCTATTCCATATTTTGACGGAGAGCCTGTCTTTAAGTTCTTTCTTAATCGTGATCTCTTGATAATTTTCTCGTCCACGATCGTTTGAGGAATAAAATTATTACGAGAGTTGGGAGTCATTATAATACCAAACTGGATCTGGATCATCGAATAAGTGCTTATGTTTCATCATAGTTCTAACCAATCGTAGTTTGATGAGTATCCGTGAAATCGAGAGGAACTATTTCATTTTTTTTATCGCTAAATGGAGATTCTACCTCCATTAATAAATTGACGGTTCCTCGTCCTAATTGTTAGTACTTCCATTAAAGTCCTGATATGACTACAAGAGTAGTTTTTTGTATCCTACGGACGATGTCTAGTCGTCAACACGTTTCATTGCAAATTTTTGTTGGTATTAAGAATCTTAAAAGTTGATTGGACAGCGTACAAATAATAACGGTTGAAAAACAGGAATCAAATAACTTTAAAAAGTAGAATCAGATAGACATTGCGCAACGCGCTTCTCCAAATTTGAATTCGAGAACAGCCGACCCAATCCGCTAAATCCAGCCCGACGGGGAACATCGTCGACCCGTTCGCGAGCGCGGTGCTCATACATCGTCGGCGAAAAAATACGCTCCTCGGGCGGGCGTTGCTCGTATTGCGGATGTACCCTTATTTTTCGGCGCTTTATGGCCCCGATGGGGGCGAGCTTGCGCCTTTCGTCATTTCCGTCGTGGCTAGAGGAAACGAGGCTGCGGGAGGCGTCCTCGCATACATACGTCCTACGTAGCGTCGCATGCAGACTCCGTACTTCTTACTTTCGCCCGTGATGTGTTTTTGTTTTGCCCCGACTCGCGGTAACTCCGGCCACCCCCTACTCCTCGACCTCCGCCCTTCCGACTTTTTACAAGGAGAAGCTGCTCCGTTTGTTTTTTCGACTTTGATGTATGTACGCGGCTTGTTTTGCCCCTCGCCTTTTGTACATTAATTGATCTATTGTTCAAGGGAGAGGAAATTCAATAAGTTAATTTCTGCGGTAGTTTAATTGTCACTTGAAGATCATTGATTTCTTGGAAAAGTCATTTCAAATTAGATTGCAATATTTACTCAATTGGAAAAGTTACTAGATGGCCTACTGGCCGAAATACTATTGAAGTAACCTTCAAATTGTAACATTATAATTAAATGATCAAGACGTTCAATCAGTTAACAAACAAATAATGAAAACCTAATAGTTGAAAACCTAATAGATTTTTAAGTAGTAATGGTTGTTAATAGTCAGACATGTTTTAAAATCCTAAATTTCATCAACAGACCATCAATAATCATTAATTCCACCAATTACTTTATCAACCCTCAAGAAAAAAGATAAAATATCAGCATCAATCAACAGCCCACAAGCTGTTCTTGCAAATTCCCGCACGAAACAACAAATTGACAAAAAAAATTCAATTCTCTTATTACAAAAGAAGCGATCGATTAATCGAAAGATAAACCTGATGCACGAGAGGAATCGCAGTCCCGACGAATCGATAGATAATCCCGGGTTACGAAATAAATAGCCGCGAGGCCGACCCGATCGGTTGCGACGCCGGTGGCGGCGGCGCGCGGCCCGCGGCAATTTTGCATGACGCAGAGATTGAACCGTCTGCCTCGGCGAGCACCGATCCTCCCTTCTCTCCTTTCTTCCAACCCCCTTCGGCTGGATTCTCGTGTTTGCTTTGGAATGCCGATGCCTCGGGATCGCGAGCCCGATGAATTATGCCCTTTGAGCGCGCGCACCCGCGTATCTTATCCCGTCGACGTCGGCGGTGCTGGATTAGAAAAGGTTTCGATTTGTCTCGCGCTACGCTCTGTGAATTTTTCTAGTCTGCTTAGATTGTATTTTAATAGGGCCTCTTACTAATCCCTTAAGTCAGACATTCTGTAAATGAAAAGGATTTGATGAAAAGAAATTTCCATTGAAATAATGAGGTAATTGGGTTATTGGATATACTGGACGATAGATTTACATAGATCTTAAAATAAATTTAAGTACAGACTAGAACTGCCAACAATCCGAAGATTGGATTATGCGGATATCAGATATTTGAATAGATTTGAATGTTAAATTCAAAGTTTAAGATGCGAATATTGGATTGGGATCTAATATCCATAAGATCTAGATCTAGTACCCGGATCTAGTATCCATAGGAAACAGATCTAGTAATTCCGGATCTAATATCTGATGGATTTGGATATTGGATCTAGATCTAGTACCCTTAGGATCCAGACCTAGTATCCGTAGAATCCGTAGAATTTGAGGATTAGGATATTAGATCTGGACCTAGTATCTGTAGTATTCAGATATTAGATCTGGATCTAGCACCTTTAGGTTCTAGATATTCGATCTGAATATAGAATCCGTAGGAACCGGATATTAAATCTGGATCTAGCATCTGTAGAATCCGAATCTGATATCCGTATGATCTGGACATTGGATCTGGACCTAGTATCCTTTGGATCTTGATGAAGAGTCCGTGGGATCTGTAAGATCCGAATCTTGTAAGCGAAAGATTCGAATCTAGTATCCATAGGATCAGAATATTAGATCTATAACAGCTGGATACTTTAGAATGCCTGGAAATTTCGAATCTGTAATTCAGATTTTGAGTATCCGGGTCTTCGATGTCCAAAAATCTGTATCCAGGTGTTTTTTTTTTTACTAACATCCAGTTGATAGCTCTAGTATAAAATCCTCTAATTTAAATTCATAAGTAGTCAAATATTTTTTATAAGAAAAAAATAATCTAAATCAATTGACTGAAACTCTTCATAAAATCCGAAACATTCTACCTAAATATTTCCATTCGCACTTTCAATCTCAATATTTCTCCCGCACTGGGCAATCCCGCAATACCACCCTCCACTTACTTGCTGAAAAATCAGGCTATTCGCACTCTGACAGAACCCAAGCTTTATTGTAACGTCATTCGGGAAAGTACGACTTTTTCCATCTAGCCAATAAATAAACCGTGGGAGAGCCGGCCCTAATACCCATTGCGTCGGGGCCGCGAGGGCGATCCCGTCCGGGCGTCGGACACGTAGCGCCGGACACGCGAAAAATCGCAAGAGGAGCGGCGCGCCGGCGGCTCTCGGACCGGCCCCGGCGCATCGTGAATCAAAACACGTAGTGGCCGCCGAGAGAAACTCGATAATCCCTCGCGCGCTTTCGCGGAGAAACGTTTTCTCTCGCCGCCCCCGACGAAATGAAAGAAAGAGAGAGCTGCGTAATTTAAGGGGGCTGCTTCCAGTATGTGAAAAGTTTCTCTTTTTTTATAGACTTTTTTTAATGATTCCTAGTAGGTGAAGCTTTGGTTTTATCAAAAGAAATGATTTTCACTTCTTTCAGTCAATTGTCATCTTCCAAACTGTCTCAAATGAGTGGAACGAAAAAGAATCGGTAAAATACCTTCCGACCATTCGTCATTTATCCAGAATACTTGTATCTTGTTATCTTGTGTATCCAAAAGCCACTGAGGGTCCCAAACTTTAATTTCACATCAGTCAGCGGAAAAGCAAGCGACTAATCGATCTTTATTTTACAATATCGATCGAATTCAAAATAGAACCCTTTGAGAAGATCAGCAGGCGTAATATCCGTTCCAGCCTCTCCTCTCAAAAAAAGCTTTTCCAGGGTAAAGCCGCGGATGTGCGTAAGCTCTTGGGTGACGACCGATAGATGGAGGCCGAGGCCCTGCGGATGAATGGGGCCGCGAGCGAGGCGAGCTGCGTGCGGCCTCCTCCGGTATATACGCGCTCCGCAGAGCAGCGCCGCTAGTTTGCATAAATTTAGGAAATACAGGCCCGCTTCAAAATCGATATCCGCATAGAGATTATAGATGGTGGTCGGTAGGCGCCGCGTAGCCGCAGCCTCCGCCGTCGCGACGCCGCCGCCGCCGACGCCGCGCTTATGCGCTCGTGTGTGCGGCCGTCCGTATGTCTGCGTGTGTGAGGACGTGTGTGTACGTGTGGGTGTACCACTGTCGATGTGCAGGACTGTGCGACGGGCTGCACGCCGTAACTCTCGCGCCCAGCGCACTGGCATGCGGAGTGACCCGAACGCCCCGCGCGAACCGAGAAAAGCACACGATGCCACTTCGCCGTTTTTGTACTGCGGTGTGATGTACTTTTTTAGTCTTTATTCGTTTAAATTATTTTTATTAATTACATCGATAGCGTGATTTCATTTCTTTCGTTGAAGGTGTGCACTACCGCAGACGACGCACCATGGTGCGTTAAATGAATAATTGCAACATTTAATAAAGGAACGTTCAATTAAATAATTGCACTCTTTAAATCAATAATTCATTATCTGGTTGAAAAAAGATATCAATTGCTACCATTGTTTAATTTTTGCTAATGTTATGGTCCAATCCGTGTAGAAGTTAGATGGGGAATGGGGAAATTTTATCGGATTCTGATTGGATTTTGTTCCACATATATACGCGGAGCTTTGTGAAGAATATGGGATTCTGGTGGGGAACTGGTAAGAATGAGTAGGTTATATATATCCTCATCTAATGAATACATGGGAAAATATGCAGATAATTGAACCATATTTTGTTTTTATTAACCGATAATCGAGAATGACAAATAGGAAGTTTAGTTGCAATCTAATTATCAGATGATAATTATTGAGTTATTATGCTTTTCGTTGTATTGAGAAGAACTATTTGGGTTATTTTATGAATTTTCAAATTGGTTAAGTGAGAAACTGGGTTGTACCATATCATCATTAACAGAGGTCTGAACAGCGAATATCTTTGACCCTTTAGTGCTGAATACATATTGCTCTTGCCACGAGAGAACATTTGAATATTTTTAATAATATAAGGAAACGTTGAAAAATTACTTCTGGGAATAAGATGTGAAAGACGGTAAATAGTTGCTTTCCCTAACGAGGATATACGCGGAGAAGTTCTGAGTTGGATGGAAAGAAAAATAAAAAGATAATGTGAAAGGCGATAACAAGGAAGGAGCAAGATAAGTTTTTCTGGAAACATTCAAGGAAATGAGGAGCTTAAAATAATGTGAATAATTAGAATGTATAGAATGTTAGAATCCTACAGAATTTCACTGACAATTCAGATTTTGTAATCCTCTTGTAGGCTTAAATGTAAGTAAAATTTGATGAAGTAAATTTTTTTTTGAAAAATAGGAGAGAAGTTTGTCAACTAAACAATATTTTTTCTTTTTTTTTTAGATCTGGTAGGATTAAACGAAGCTGTTGTACTATCACATGTTTATTAAGCTTGAATTTGCTTATCTGCGCATTCAACGGAGAGACTATCCCGTTCTGTGTGTCGTAACTTTGCTAATCCTTTGCGGATCAGTGGCTTTCGCGTCTACAGTCTTCTCCTCTTTTTGCTAAGTTGAAATGTTTTTAAATTGAATTCATAAAGTTCGCAGTTTCCAAAACGAAACAAAAGTTCAGCACGACATTTTAATTCGGGGTTTCAAAAAGTTTTGTAATAAAATTGAAACATTTTTCTCGCGGTCTTTAAAAAACTCATTGTCACGTCAAAATGTCAATTGTTTCTAAATACAATGTAATTGAAAATTTTTAAACCTTTTAAATGTTTTTTCTATAATATCGTACTACTAACTATGTTAAAAAAAAGTCTTCGAAAAAAGTAAATTACTGATCGGGACTAGTTTATCACAAAGCACGATTCAGAAACGACAAAAGATGGCATCCTGCTATTTTAATTTGTTTGTTGGGTATGCAGATTATTTGGTCTTAATTTGTCGGTCGTGGACTTATTGAATGTTACGTCATTGGGTATTTAGCTTGTTGGATATTATGTTGTTAGACGTTAGGTGGTTGGATATTAAGTCATTGGTTTGTTAGATTGTTGAATTCTTAGGTTCAGATTGTTGAGACGTTAGGTTGTTGAGTATTAGATTGTGGGTCGTTAGCTTGTGGTACGTTAGGTGGTTGGATATT